>VMOF01000111.1:64752930-65244491 GCA_011764245.1 Trialeurodes vaporariorum
AGGTATCATGGGAGATTCCTGTCTATTATGTCGCTTTCTCTACGGAAACACAGAGATATGTCTCAATATAGATGGGAATCTCCAATGATACCTGCGTCTCTCCACCATTAAGCCCGATTTTGAAAGTGAATTTCGTGAATTTTTAGTATACTCGTCGTCATTTTTACAGGTTTTTATGCAAGAGTCAACTCTTCAATCCTTTACAGCAAAAGTTTGCAAGAGCCCTATTTGAGGTATTGCAAACACACCGTTCAAGTCTGACGTCAAGAAAAAACGAGAAAGTAAAAAAAATGAAACCAAACAAATATTTTGTCTCACTGTTTGAAATCGGATCCAAATTTTCAAATGCAAATTCGTGCAACTAAATACAGAGGTACATCAGATTTTATTGCACAAATAGATTCCGTACGCACCCTCAAATATGTGTGCGCTTCAACAAAATGTTAGAAATATCATGCATCAATTTACATTATTATTACCGTTCTATGGAAGGAAGTCCTTGAATGTTTTGTCCTTGTCTCACTCGCTGTTTCTTATGACCGCTAGAATATGAGATCAGCGACACCAGCGGCGGATCCTGGCGGATCCATCAATCTGGTAACTGTGTATCATTCCCATTTGAATGCATGAGAAACAATCGATTAGAAGAAGGGCCATGGCCTCCTCAAGGATCGATTGCTTCTCATACGTTCAAATGGGATGAATTCATGTTTGCCAAATTGCTGGATCCGCCCATGCGGCATAAGATGTGTTATGCATAGAGAAAGTTACGAGACGAAGATAAGTTAGGATGGTTGAGTGTTCTTGGAGTGTCATGGCGGTGATGTGCTCCAATTTGGATCCAATTTTGATCGTGACGCGTCTGTACGAAACGGTCTGCATTCTGTCACGACCGGATATAATAATAACGATCAAATAAAGGTATAACGATCAAACTGGCAGCACTGTCGATCGGCATAATCGAGCATCTCTGACCAAAACGTCGAAGATGATGAAACACGGTCTTGTGTCCCCTAATAACAACGAGCGATCACCGCATTGATCAGTCGCGATCTCTGAGCAGCAGACGCATAGTAGACGTCTTCTCACGCCCTCGCGTTAGTTGCGCTAATTTTGACGTATTGTGAAAACAGTGAAACAAAGTGACGTGTTTTGATTCAGGCATATAGTTTACAAAAAGTGACATCATTTCTGATTCACATTTTTGTTTTTTGTTTTGATTTTTGTTTTTTGTGGAAGAAACCTTTGTCGAAAAAACCTTCTTTTCAGGAACTTGTGATTTAAAAATTTGTTACCTACCAACGGATTAATATTATCCTCCGATAAAAGGTAACTACGTACTTTGCTAATTTACAATGAACAGGGGAAAAAAAAAAAAAAAAAAAAAAAAAAAAAAAAAACGTTATAGATTTTAAAAAATATTTTGAATTATATAACAATAAAACGTACTTTATAGCAAAAATTAGCTGTTTTTATATTAAAAATAACTGTGCTTAAAATGAAAATAATTGTATTTAAATTGAAAATTCGGTATTTTGATCTAATGAAAGGTCTTCTTAATTTAACAAAACTTACTTAGTTTCAATTTAAAATACCTACGTCTTTTTGTCATAAAACTCAAAATATTTCTTTTTAAATCTAGAAATTATTTTTTTCTGATTGTGAGTAATGTAATGTTTTCAATACCTGTTTTGAGAATCTTCCCTTATTTAATCCGAAAAAATAGTGCATCCACGATAAAGCACCAGAAAAAAGTAATGAATATTTATTACTCATTGTCAGAGGAAGATATATGATGGTATTTTAAGAAGTTTTTTGGGAAACATTGAAAAAGATGAATCGTGCGCTTCTTCGCACTTTCGCAGTCCCGCAGCTCCCGCAGGGGGGGGGGGGGGGGGGGGGGGGGGGGACTACCACTACCATCTATGGTACAGAGGACCTTATTTTTTACGCTCGATCGGCAGGGGGATATAACTTGACATTTAAATACATAATTTTGATTTAAACAAAAAACAAACAAACAAACAAATACGCTATAACACCTCTTCCCGATTAAATTCGGCAATGAAACATTTAATGGATTGCCATTTGTCAAGCATTCGTATAAAAAACAAATAAAAATATTTCGGAGATATTTTGATACAGTTTACACTAATTCTAGGTTGCGTTAATTTTATTCGCACCTAAAAAAGGCAGTCGTTGCATTTAAAGGGGAGCATTTAAATTAGTAGATAAAGTGGGGTGGGGTCAGATATTTTCTTGAGTAAAAGAAATAGGACTTAAAGGCTAAAATAGAGTGAAAATGCATCCTTAATTAAAATCTAATTTTATTATCAATTGTTTTCGGGAGGGGACCCCCTTACCCCTCTCCTGCTGTAGGGTTGTCCCTCATAAAGCGCCCTTTCGTGGTCTCATTTTTGAAGAGAGACCCTGAAATATTGAAGTTCGCGGAGCGGCTCCCAATTTTTCTGGTAAGGACACAGAAGAAAAAAAATGTTTTACATTTCAAACAAATATTTTTGAAATAGGTAAATGACGATAAAAGTTACTTTTAAACTATAAAATTAATTGTTTTTAAAGTAAAAATAATTGTCTTTTAATTAAAAATAAGTAACTGTATTTAAATTGAAAATAATTGTTTTTAAATTAAAAATTCGGTATTTTGATCTAATGAAAAGTTTTTTTTTTTTTTTTTTTTTTAATTCTTAGTTTCAATTTTAAAATACGTCTTCCTGTCATTTATTTCAAAAATATTTCTTTTTAGATCTAAAACATGTTCTTTTCTGTGTAAGTACGCCAATGTTTGAAGGCCCCTAATATGAACTTGGAAGAGTTATCTCTGAACAGCTCATTAGCTTTTCCCCCTTTCTTCCTCGAAGTATCAAGATAACGTTTAATGACTCAGAAACAGATAGCCACCAGAAATACATTAACTGCCTCGATATTGAATTTTCCACTTGAGACGTGGTTATAAACGAATGAAAATATTTCTTAGAATAAGTAAAAACAAAAAACAAACAAAAACAAATAAACAAAAACCAAAAACAATCCGACCGACTAAGATTTAGAATTGAAAGATTAAACGGCCAACGCCGAATGGATAAGTTCGTTATTGCTCGCGGAAAGCATGTATTCTCCTGAAAATGGTTTGCGAAGAGACCAGTGGCTAAGCAACAACAACACGGCGTTTTTTTCCATCTGAACCAATGCAAATATAGTTCCGTATGATCCAGCTTGGATCATCCTATTAAGATCTGAAACTAGCTGGTATAAGTGTCGTTCAGCAGACATCCATGCAGAAACAGGTTCAGTAGATATCCACGGGATATCCTTCGGAATAAATTCCTGCTCGTCAAACCGCCTTAATGAATCACTCATGGATCTCTTATGGATCGGTTTCTCAGAGCTGGCATGGATGTCTGCTGGACGACACTTATATCAGTTTCAGATCTTAATAGGATGATCCAGTGATGATCTAAAGCATCTATACTGGATTATCCATGGCTCATCATTAGATAAAAAATGTTTACTGGGAAAGGTCGAATCTGTACGGAATCTTTCTCAATGGTTTGAATGGACCGAATGCAACGTTGTCAGATTGCACGCTTCGCCACTTCCTGTTGATGTTAAAAACCCTATCTATACCACACCTGAGTATGTTGTATAGGTAATACGCGAATGTATTGCCAGCGTCAGCAAAATAGAAGTTCAATAGAAGGGAGCAGTGGCGGCGCGTGCCAGTGGCGTAGCCGGGGGGGGGGGGTGTCCAGGGGTCTGGACCCTCCCCCCCCACCATGACACCAAAATTTGTCCTTAAAAAAGGTCATTTTTTGCGTTTTCAGACAAATTTTACCAAATTAGTATCTTTGGGCCCCCCCATGACAATTTTCGAACCCCGGACCCCCCTAGAAAAATTCCTGGCTACGCCAATGGCGCGTGCAATCTAGCAACGTTGCATTTCGTCCATTTAAACCCATCTAAAATATCGATTCGAGGGAGTGCAACTAGACTGTGCACCCCCAATATTTCGACCTTGCACATGACTTTAAATGGACTGGATGCAACGTTGCCACATTGCACGCGCCGCCACTAAGGGATAGGCAAAATAAACACCGTGTGACTGTATAAAAGTTAATCGATGAGTATATTACGAAATTATAAAAATAAATGAGTCGGAAGGAACTTGCGTATGCTCCTAACTATATGTCTAAGTAGGTAATAGCCTCTGATTGGCTGTAAGCGTGGTTCCAACCTTTTTTTGGTCTCATGGAAATTAACACGGGGTTTCCGTCCCGGGCCGCTTATCTCAAAACATGTGCAAAATTTACCCTTACAGCCATTAATACGAATCAATTTAGCAAAATTTTCTCAACAAATTTATAGGTCATAAGTATGTACCACTTTATTGAAAATTCGAATAGACGTCTCAATTGAGAAGTACAAATATAATACTTAGTGTGTTTTCATGCTTGGCGAGTGTTGAGTGACTCACTATTTTATGTACTTTTCGCCTGAGACCTAGTCTTCTCGAATTTGCAATAAACTGGTACTTGTGACTTCTCAATTCGTTGAGAAAATTCTGCTAAATCGACTCGTAGTAATTGGGACGCGTCAGTTTTGCATAGGTTTCGAGATAAACGGCCCGGAACAAAAACCCCGTGTTAATTTCCATAAGGCCAACAAAAGTTAGGACCCACGCATTTCCTTCCATTTCCAGCCGATCAGAATCCGACTTTCATCAGCATTGACCACGCTAAATTTTATCCACGTAATGTTTAATGGGAAAACACAATTACGAGCAGACCTGTCATTTTGGTGGGCTTTTAATCGCTAGCACGGCGCAGGGCTCTCAAAACGTCCCCTCTGCTCTTCCGGGGCACCACCAATGTAATTTTAAATGGGAAAACAGACTTACGAGCAGACCTGTCATTTTGGTAGGTTTTTAATCGCTGGCAAAGTGCAGGGCTCTCAAAACGTCCCCTCTGCTCTTTCGGGGCACCGCCAATGTAATTTTAAATTTTTAAAACTTACGAGCAGACCAGTCATTATGGTGGTGTTTTTTATATCGCTGACAAGGTGGATACCTCTTATTCCCCCTCTTTCTTGGGGAAAAATCTTCCAGACACCCATGCTGCTAGGAGGCAACAAATTCCAGGTTGCGTAGAGCCTCAAGATATGAAAATCTGCCCCTGTGTGTAGTGTGTAGACGAACGAACGCTTTCTCACCACTAATAAATTCTATATGAGATCTACCTACTTGTAAGTACACAATTGTTAGGGGAGTGATTGCGAATTATCATATCAATGCTAACAATAAGTTATGAATGAACCTCGTCAACTCGATCAAGGTCATCACCCAGATACAATATCATTTGGTTATAAATAAAACAGTGGATTTATTTCAATTGCCTCGCAGACTCACCGGCTCAACTCACTATCAAACTCATCGAGTCTGGAGCTCTTCGTGATATTGACAATGACGTCGCATTACCCATCATAAGATTAGTATGGTATCAAGCATCGTTTTGATATGATGGTGGTTCGCAATCGCCACCCCCCTCCCCCCCAACAGATCAATAGATTCACCGGAAACGGAAACAGTCATGTTTCGAACACGACGTGACGTTGCCTTTGGCCGAATGAAAACTCTAGAACAGCATTAAAACGGTGCGGTGGCTCGTGGAAAAATGCCGACAGTAACCTTTCGTTTTGTAATGTAGAAATGTAGAAATTAATGAATTTTATAACTGGAATTTTTTTGAAGGGGGGGGGGGGATTCGATGCTTTTACGACGCCATTTCAGTTTGAAGTTTTCTTACAATACAAGGAAAATAACTCGCATTTAAAATGGTAATAACAATGACTGCAATCTCAATCATCGATAAATTGGAAGAAAGTATAAGTACACCTAATCATATATAATGTCAAGATAGTTGAGTGATATTATGAGCTTCCCTGCACACCTAACTCTATCAAAAGATTTCTTTAAAATAAAGGGGTGTAAGTACTTCAAACTTACTCTTACCTTCCCGATGGTTGAAGTTTGACAGAAGGTTCAATATCAAAGCTAAGGTGGGATATTAAGTCAAAAATCCATTATCAAAGCTAAATTAGGTAGGTATGGCATTTTTTGACAAAAAAATCTTCGAAGGTTTTCAAGATATCAAAAACTTCTAGACTATTCTAAATTAATTAGAATGTTTTAAAGTTTATGCGTAATGTTGAGTTCTAATTTCTTCATTATTTTTATCTTGTTCTAGATCATCCTATGAGAAAAGACAAATTCTTACCATCTGGTCCAACTCCCCGCAAAAATGAGGGATTTCAATACAAGCATCAGTGACACATTTTTCAAGTATAACACAAAAACATTGAAACATAAAAGTAACAATATTGATGTGAGAACTCAAAAAAGTACTGAAATTGACGAAGGTCCATCATCTTATGAGCTTCGACAACTCAACAACAAAAATTATGATCACTATTTTCGGAACAACAACCGGTTTTACAACTACCAAAGAACCCGTCAAATCAGTGAAAATTCTGACTTTGAAGAACACTTCCAAATAAACAACGAACTCTATAGTCAGATTCCTAACGAGTATGAGAAAGAAACCAATCAAAAAACTCGCGGAAGTAATATTTGCAGCGGACCGCGAAATAACAATTCTAGCAGCAACGGATACCAGTGTTGTCATCATAAGTATAATAAAAGTGATACATGTAGTATTAGAACAAAAAATACCACTAACCACTGCTGTAAAGTAGATAAAAGTAAAGTAAACAAAGAGAGGACTAGAGATCACAAAGGTTCTCATCCAGCAAAACTCGTGGACAAACTCGCCTCCTGTGAGCCTGAAAAAAAGAACCGGACAATTTTCGAATTTGAGGATGACGATTTGAAACCCGAACCAATTCAGCCAGTTTACATTCAGACAAATTACCAGTTAATGCATCCTGACTGGAGGTGGATTCCCCATGTTCCTCTGTACGGATGGACTCCTCACCATGAGCAGAATATTCGGCGACTGAATGATGAGGTATTTACCATATTTAAATGTTTCTTCATACCGGGTGTCCCAAAATTCATAGCAGACCTTTTTACCACGTATTTTTGGGGTAAAAATAAGACTTTTCTTCCCTATAAACATGTGGCCGCAAATACACCCCCCCCCCCCCATTTGAGCTACGGCCCCACAAAGTGTTTTCAAAAATACGGGGTTTCTTCGATTCTAGCAACGGATCTTGGTAAAAATTTATGAAAATTGGAATGTGGGGGTAATTTTATGCGTTCTTTTCGATGCTGTGGTTAAAATTTTTGAAAAGAGTCAAGACGGGGGGTTAACTATTAAATTGAAAAATGTTCGGTGCTAAGAAAATGAGAAAAGTAACTAAGGAATCCAATTGAACAAATCAAAAAAAAATTTCCGGTTTTTTGTGTTTTTTCGTAAGACGCACGGAAAACGAGTAAAATCGATTTTTCGCCGGGAGCGCACAGCTCGACTTATTTCGTTAGATGTTCCGGTGGCGCGCGATTCAAATTGGAGCGTGCGGCGCCGCTGCTTCGTGATGCCACTCGATTTTGACTCGTTTTCCGTGCGTCTTAAGAAAAAAACACAAGAGACCAAATAAAAATGTTTCTTTTTACTTGTTCCATTGGATTTTCTTCAGTTACTTTTCTCATTTTCTTACGGAGCACCGACAATTTTTCAATTTAATAGTTATACTCCCTTCTTAACTCTTTTCAAAAATCTTAACCACAGCATCGAATAGAACGCATAGAATTACCCCACCCAACCAATTTTCATGAATTTTTACTGAGATCCGTTGCTAGAATCGAAGAAAACCCGTATGTTTAAAAAAAAAAACTTTGGGGCTGTAGCTTCGGGGGGGGGGGGGGGGGGGCATTTTCGGCCACATGTTCATAGGGGAAAAAAGCCTAATTTTGATCCCAAAAATACGTGGTAAAAAGGTCTGCTATGAATTTTGGGACACCCAGTATATTCAACCTAAATTTTTAACAGGACTTGACTTGATATATTTCTTCAAGATCCCCAACATAATTTTTCCAGTGATAAATGATACCACAGATATCTTGAACATCCTCATTCCCTTTAAGACAGCAAGGCTCTTGTCATCCTAAAAAATGAGGAATTCAGAAATATCTTGGGGTGAGGAGGAGGGGAAAGGAGATTTAGATGACTGAGAAAAGGACCTTAAAATAAAAAAAAATTCCTGCACAAAATCCTTTCCGGCTTCCTCTTTGTCGTATACTTCACTTAGGAACAAAAACTTAATGAAGCTGTAGGAGACAAAAAGACCAGGATTCTTCCAGAGTACACATGTAACACACTAAGAAACATATTCAGTCGTATATTGTGTATTGCAAACTTGAAAAACCTCAGTCTCCAAAATTCTTCTGTCCTCAAAATAATTCCAAACCCCATGTAGCATGGATTGCAATTAATCGCAAAACATTGCAAATATATGGCGTAAAAGTTGTAACGAAATGGCACACTTTAAACTTTTCAGAGCTGGCTTTTTTCTGCCCTACTTTTTGTGTATGTATCACTGCCACCTATGCCTAAACTTATGTCTATGTGTCAAAAGTTGCAACTTTATTGCAACTTGAGAGTGGAGAATTGTCCATATGTTGTTAAAAAAGTGCCATTTTTTTGCAACTTTTTTTACAGAAATTGCAACATTTAGATTGAAAAATACTCCATAGGACCTTTTTCAGATTTTAATCCAATGGAAGCGCCACTGGTTGCTTTTAGGGAAAGTTGAGTTTTTGGCATTTTAAACTGAAACTAAAGAAAAAACATAAAATCCAAAAACTTCACCACCTGTGAAATTTTTATTCTTTTTGGATTTTTTGAGTCCTTAATGAGCAAAATTGGTTAAGAATTAAAACCAGAAGAAACATGAAGAGGAGATTAGAGCAGCAATTTTCTCTTCAGTATTTCAGACACACAAGAAAAACACTTGAATACTATCCAGTTGGTCATTAAATAAGATCATAATTTTCAATGAAAATACTTAGAATAGTTAAGCACTTTCATCTAAGTTAAGAGTTCTTAAGTCCACACTGGGAAAGTAAAATACCCAAAAAGAATTATTGCTGAAGAAAACTTTCTAGAGACCTTTCTTGGCTGAAACTTTTTGCTTTGCCTTGATTGATACGATAAGAGAGGAGATTGAAGAAAATTAAAAATTTAGAAACCATTGAAACAACGAATTTGAGTCAGAAAAATCCTAGTCCCATATGCTTTTAAAGTTTAAAACAGGTGTCCGTAAGGCACCTATTTTATTATTTTTTTTTTTTAAATTCCATCAATAAATTTTGCTGCTTATTCGGAGGATCACACAAATTGAGCATCACATTCACAAACAGACATATTTTGAGGATTGGTTTTTGATCTTTTGTCAATATGTACTCCAAAGCATGAGCCAAAACATGACCTAAAAAGCCAAGTCTTACACAGTCCATTTACTCTGATCAAATCAGCCACATTTTCAGGTTTAAATTTTAGAAAAATGCATAAGTCTTAATGAATCTGAATAATTTGTAATAAAGAGCTAAAGAACAACCCTGAAATAAACGAAAAGTATTTTTTCCACATTTTCAATTCTTGCAAGTTTGTAATCTTTTTCAATTCTAGAGGTCTTCTTCCAAATTGCTATAGAAATGAAACTGTGAGAGGACAACTGCATATTAATCGAGTTAAGTTATGTATCCTATCAAACACTGTCACATTCAGGTGTACCTCTTCAATAATTTTTACATCTCTCAAACTAAAAACATTTTCACTCTTTCCCTGATGAATACTAACAATAAGGTAAACAATTTTTGTTCACAGATGGCTGAGGGCCGAATAACAACAATGTATTTCAGAGATGTGAGAGATTATGAAGAAAGTGCCCGATTATACAAAGCTCTCAAAAAAAGTAATCATTTCCTGAAGAAACCTACAGTCAGTACATTGGAAGAAGTTTTTTCCCTAATTAAAAAGACAATTCAACATGATAACCGGTTTATAAGGCCGAGACATACAACATCAACGAATAATACATTCAGAGCAGAAGATAATGGATATGAAGCAGATGTTGAAGAGACCATAATATAGATTGGGTACAAAATATAAATTAGGTAAACCGCCAACCAACGCTTGCATATATGTACTTGCTTTCTTACCTTTTTATGAAGAAACGTCTGACACTTCAACAAAGAACAAATGCAATGCCTGAATCAAATCCTTAAAAATCTATTTACATTGGAAGAATTAAGTTTTTCTCAAAGACTGTTCAGTGTTCAGGCTGACAGACAAAATGACAAATCTTGCTCAGTTACTTTGGATTTACAAACTTTCCTAAAAAAAACATGAAAAAGTACCAAGTAAATGTCTAGCGAGAGGCCTAACTTTGATCAGAGTTGGGCAAATCGATTATTCGATTATGTAGTCTTTACTTTTGAAAAGTATCCAAGTTGGATTTAAGCGGTAATCACTAAATCAGGCATACTGATTTCAAAGAAAATAACATTATTAGATGAAAAAAATTCATTTAATCATAACAAGCAAGGTATATGGAAGAACAGGTATGGACAGGAGGCGGGGTTTAAGGGGCTTTCGAGTTTTCCCGCCAAATGATGACGACACACTTGCTTTAGCGATGACGTAGCCGTCACCTACTGCAGTAGCAAGAGATGGGGGTAGGCGAAATTTATCGCGACCGTCTAGAACATCTGTGACGTAGCCGTCACCTACTGAGATAGGCTCCGCCTCCTGTCCATACCTGTTCTTCCATATACCTTACATAACAAGCTGGTTTCATTGAAATCAGTGCGCCTGATTAAGGCTTCACGCCATTTTGATTAATTTTCACAAGTAATCAAGTGAGTAATCGAGTCCAGTTTGCCAAACCCTGACTTTCATAGATGATAGTTTGACATTGGAAAATCACTCGATAGATATTAAAATCAGTCAGTTTGATGTTGCAAAGAAAGAAATTAGTTTGGAAAAAAAAAAAAAAAAAAAAAACGAACGACTTCATCAAGATGCCAGGCCCTTGAGTGTTGATCACTGTGGCCAGTAAGTAAAACAGAAAATTCTGCATTGATACCTAAAAACATGCTTGCACATTAAAATTTCAAGAAAGTGTTTTGGCCACTTCTGGACAGCTTTTAGAGCAAAAGATTTAGTATCAGTATGAATAAATTTTTAATCTATGACATTTAGAAAAAAACCCATCCAGAATACACTTCACCCTTTAAGACTCCTATTTTCTGTCTTTGTTGTAGAAGCTCGTAGGAGTTTTTTTTAAAAGTTCACTGGTACTCTGAGTGATGAGAACAAACCACTTGTCCTCAAAGGTTTAACCCTTAGATTCTCAAGACTTTTTTTATACTTGAGTCCCAAGTCGGGTCAGTTTGATCCGTATTTAAAATACATTGGTGTTTTGCGTTTTGGAAGGATTATCATGCCTTTGGTGAATTTTGTAACCTCTGTAAAATTCAAACCATTTGTAAAACTCAAATGTTTAGGTGCCATAGACCATTCAGGGAAAACATTTTTAGCATGCCTCGGGTCAATTTGACCCGGCTTTGGAATCTAAGGGTTAACTGTGGATGAAAATAGGAGATTCTTTATGAATCGTCTGTATGTTTTTACTCTGCATTAAACTTATTTTGTTTTGCCCCAAACAATGGATGTAAAACTTTAAAGCCCAAATTGGATGAAACATTATTCTTTGCATTTTTGCAAAAATATTAAAACAACCAAATTATGCTGAAATTTTTATCATCGTCCAGTCTTTGACAAAACAAGATACGTTTAATATCGTTTGGTAAATTCCCCGAGACAGGCAAGTGACTCAAGCTCTATAGAGTAAAACTATGTAGTTCAATAATTCACTGCACTGAAAGTACAGTCAACGAATTAAATAATGTCAGTCGACTCCTTAGATTTTGGTTATGTAGGCAACCTGTACTACTCAAAACAATGGATTGAAGCATTGCAGGTGGCCTACCTTATTAAAATTTAAGGAGTCGACTGACAATTATTTGATTCGCCAACTGTACCTTGATTTGAAACAACAAACCGTCAGAAAGAGGAAATTGCATCTTGGAATAGAGAAATTCTTTAGAAATTTTAAAAGTTTCCAGTGGGTGAACTTTAAAACATTATAAACAGTAGAATTTTGAGATTTGACCTTTTTTTTTAATGTTTTCAATTTATTTTTTTAAGCAAATAATGAGATAGGGGCCTAAATTTTCACAAAAATTAAGTCTAGAGTATCAAAACATGTGATTTGGTACTAGTAGAGATGTAAATAAAACTCATAAACTGTAAAAATTCAAAATAAAACATATGTAAACAAACAAAAAACAAAAAAATACTTGTTTCGCTGCTCATTTACCCCCCCCCCCCCCACCGCCACTTAACCAAACAACTTGATTTAAATCTGATTAAAAAAAAAAACCTCATTAATTAGATGATATGGTGTTTTTTTGTTTTTTTCTGTAACTCTAGTTGACAAGGAAAATACTAATTTCTTTTCTTCAATACTGTTATAACATCATAAAATTGAAGGGTTCAAAAACCGAAGGTCATTTAAAATCTAAGGAGATCAAAATGGGTTTTGATCAAATTAATGTAAAATAAAAAAAACAGTCTTGTAGTATTTATTTATTATTTTTAAATAGATCAACAAGGGCTCTGGATTCTACGTCCAAAACCAATAAGAAGAATCCTTTTCCAAAATCAATGAAGATGATTGACACAGTAAAAAAGTGCAAAGTAAAATTTGTGGCAAGTAGCAAACAAAATCAACAATGAAGTCACAAACAACTTGAATCACAAGCTTATATTTTTATGAATGTAACTTAGTTAGGAGATAAGGCAGAACTTTGAAACTCTACCTAGGAGAAGCATGATCATTGATCAGCACTGAGGCCCAAATGGGGCTGTTGCATACTTTTGCTATAAGTGATCTAATGGTCAAATGTGGTGTAAAAACCTCCAAAAATAACAATGGCAGCACTAGAAACTTCTGAAATCCACTCCTAAACTCAATAAAGACTTTTATGTGCGCGGGCGTAATGGTGGCTGAGGGCAGTAATAATGGGAGATTCCCGACAAACGATACAGTAACTCCATCAAGAAGTGACTAATAAGAGACGACTTTAATTTGACACCGGTGTCACAAGGTGTCACGCTACCATTCATCGGATGTGCATGACGACTCTGTGAATCATCATTGTCAGCATAAAGAAAGTGATGAAATTAAGATAGGAATCTCCCATTATTAGTGTCCTATGCCACCATTATACTCGCGCAAATAAAGGCGTTTATTGAGTTTAGGAGTGGAATTCAGAAGTTTGTAGTGCTGCCATCGTTATTATAGGAGGTTTTTACATCAGATTCGACTATTTAATAGCTTGTAGCAAAAATGTGTAACAGCCCCATCGGTACTGAAAGGGTTAATCATTTCCAAAGTTCTACATTCCACAAACTCTACCGGACTTCTTAAAAAGGCGAATTGGAAACAGGCATATCAACCGTCACAAACTTTTCAGATTTTAAATTTCTTATTTCATTTCTTTTTTGACTGCTTTTTACTTCCTTTATTTCCCTTATTACTTTTTGTAGCTTTAGGACCTTTGTTACCTTTGTTACCTTTATTGCCTTTTAAACCGCCTTTAAAACCACCTTTTCTTCCTTTCCTTCCTTTCTTGTTACTAGAATTACCATCATTGAGGAAATCCAGATCCTTTAGTTTTCCTTTCTTGAATTGCTTAACTTTGGTCAAGAATTCACGCTTCTCACGATGTTTCTTCAAAATTGCTTCGGTTTGAACCTTCTTGGCCATTTTCTTTTGAGTCCTCATTTTCTTAACGAATTCACTTCTTTCCATTCCTAATTTCTTCTTGATGAGAGACTTACGAATCTTAAATGGAAAAATAAGACAAAAGAAAAGGTAAAAATCTGCATGGTAATTTTTGAGACAAGAACAATAGACAGTTTTAGCGATGAAGTCATTCAGTGAAAACGTTTCTTGAGCCTTCCAAATGGTCTCAAACGAAGACATTTTCAGTGAAATTTTTTTGCAGAAATGAATTAAATACTGGAGTCATTTTAATGCAATTTTGACAGTAAAATATGGCGAAATAAGGCCCCATTTATGAATTTTCATACTTTAAACTAGAAAGAGACAGCTATGCATGAGGGTCACAGGAGAGTGACGAGTGAGATAGCTGGGAACGCTATGTGAGTTTTGTCACAGCTGATTGCGACCGATGAGAGCATTGTTGTGATTATTGGCTAAACGTTGACTTTGTAATGAAATGCTACATTAGTTGGTGGCCCAGAGAAGGGCCGTTTCATATGTTGACAGCCGGCCCGCTGGTTTCTCCGATTTCGCCCTACTGCTGGAGCTAAGTGATCAGCTGTTTGAGATCACTGTGTATTTATACAATTCTGGGCTAATTACTAATTAGTGCGCCCAATCAGGTGCGACCTTGATAGGATGCCACAACTTCCCACTAAAACCGACTTTAATAAACAAAGGAAACTTCTTCCATTTCAAAGACTCCTAACTCAACTTATCATTAGATAAATTGATAGTTCATGCAAGAGCTATTTTAGAAATAGTTTGAGATTTTACCTTTTCCATATGTAGATCAGATTTTATCATTTCAGCAAAACTATCACCAGGTCTTTTTGTCAGGATTCCAGCATAATTTAATTTGGGTAATCCATCTAAAACAGCAGCTTGAGCTTGCTGATGAAATAAAGTTTCTCGCCGAAACTCGTTCAGCGCAGTTTTGTCTTTTTTCTTCACTGACCTTTCTTCCTCCTCTCGAAGCTAAAATAAAATTCAGAAAAATTGTTGAAAGGACAATGTTCATACATTGAAAAACATAGTTAGAAGTGTTAGAACTAGATAACAGAGTTGGACAAATGAGAGTGGTAATCAATTACATGATTACCGAGTAATTGTAATCATTGTTTTCTCGAAGTGTGTTTTTACCATAATCAGGGTTGATTTTTTACAACTTACCCTTCAGACTTCAATCTAATCAAAATGACCCTGAAGTTTGGTATAAATCAGTGAAGACTATAATTGATTACCATCCAAAGGTTTGACAGTTATCGATTATCCAGTAATAGAGTAATTGAGGAGTACTTTGGTAAAAGGGCGGATATAACAGAGGGTCTGCTCGTGCTAAAAAGTTCTAATTTCAAAATGTTTTTGCGTGAGATTCTGATGTTGGAAACTTCTCTGAATTACCAGACAATCAGAGTGCACAGTCTAAAATCTTTAACTGATTTTTTTTTTTTTTTTTTTGCCGAAGAAAGTTTTTGCAACTACCTCTCCGATGGTCAAGACGGTTATGTGAGATTCCTCCACTTCCAAAAATTAGAAGTATCCCTTAAAGAAAACAAAATCCAACACTCCATAATCTCATACAATCACCTTTTGAAATAAGGTTTTTGGAGCACGAGCACAACCTTTGTTTTATCCGCCCTTTCACCAAAGTACTCTTTTGTAACTTAGAAATGAGCTAAAAAAATGAAAAGTAGGTAAAACTCAATAAAGACTGACTGTCAGTAAAGATGGTAGAGAAAAGTTAAATACATTTGAGGATCAACTTGGGACGAAACGTTTGAGTTTCTGAGAGTAGCAAAACTTCATTAGACTTACTTGTAATTCTAATTCTGGTGCTAGAACAGCAGGTTTGGTTGTGATATCAAGACGTTCTTCCCATGGCAGATTATTAGTAATTTTTGCTAATTTCAATTTCAGAGCAGTCTGAAAATAAAGAGTGAAATATTGGCAGCGGTGGCTTGATAAAATTTAAAAAATATTTATACTGAAGTCAAATTTTTAACCCTTTGCGGTCGTGTGTCGGGTCAGGCCCGACATCGTAAAAAACCCATTGCAGTCGCATCTTGGGGCTAACCCGACATAAAAGTTTCGTTCTACTGAGTCTCGTGTCGAACCCTGACAACTCCAGCACGTGCTGCGCTCTACGGGTGTTCTTGGGAACTTCTAGCAATTTCATTCACATATAGAGTGGAGGTTGCCCACTGCGCTGGCAGCATGAAAAAAATGTGACTTGCAAAGGGTTAAGAGGGACCAAACACAGTTTGCTGTAAAGACCTATTTTGATCTTGTCAGTCACTTCAATAATTGATCAATAAATATAGCTAGAAGAACTAGCTTTGAATAAACTGTAGGTACTCTGGTACTCACATTAGTTCGTTCAATTTTTTCAGTTTTTCACAAATAAACACAGTAAATTTTCCTTTACTTCACTTCCGAGCCGCAACCCGTTCATGAAAATTGATAGAACCCTTACCGCTTGACAGTGGCGTAGCCAGGAATTTTCCTAGGGGGGGGGGGGGGGGGGGAGGGTGTCCGAAAATTGACAGGGGAAGGGGGCCAAAGATACTAATTTGGTACAATTTCTCTGAAAATGTAAAAAATTACCTTTTGGGCAAATTTTGGTGTCATGCCCCCCCCTCCATGGCTACGCCACTGCCGTTTGACTGATACTAAACAAATTTGAATACTTTCTCCCTTCCTGCAGATCATTCATTGTTTAGTACACTGAAGGCTGATCTCTACTGGCAGCATATCAAACTACTATATCAAGCTTGATTTATATTTTTGACACTAGAATGCCCTTACAGCACTTTGTCTCAAACTTATTTTGAGCAGAGAGAAGTGAACAACCAAAAAAATTTGAGTGGTAAGAGATAAATATTACAAAAGTAGTGGTACAATATACGCTTTCAGCTTTAAAAAAAATTCAAGAAACAAACAAAAATTTGTCTTAAGCTGATTTGTAGACTCTTTTCCTCCCCTTTACACAATGAAATGATGAAAATTTTGAACTGACCCCAGATTTTTTTTTTTAACTTTTTGAGAGGCTAGAAAAAAACAGATGCTTGCTGTCTATAATAGAAGTTTTAAGTCAGTGATTTTTTTTAACTTTCAAGAATAGTTATTAAAATTGACAAAAAATGGGTCGGTTTTTCAGCAAATCATGTGCAATTTTCAAACCCTGTGATACTCTTTACATTCACACTTCCGTTTAGTAAGAAAAAGGTCATACCACATTGTTAGTAGGAGTTGGTGGAAGATCCTTGGCAGACACTTGTACATTCAGACCTGGCTTCAAAATTCCTTTGGAAAAGGCTTCTTGCAACTGAGGAAATAAATAACATTTTACAATAAAAATAATTCACTGTAAGTACATAAGTAATAGTTTAAAGCAAGATCTATTAATACCAGGTAAGTACAGGGGTAAGGAGACGGAGCAACTGCGTTCCTCCCTCGGTCTGGGAATCTCTCCTTGGTACTGGCCATTTTGCCCCCATTGTGGTTCACATGACGGACTCAACAGCTGTTTAACGGAATAAGATTGGAAGAGACCGCCTACTGGACTGACCTGGTATTAATAGATCTTGGTTTAAGGCACTTGAACATTTTTAATAGATAAGATGAAATGGAAGACACAAAGACACACTGCAATATATAAAAATGTTATACGTACAGAGTTCCTAAAAATGCTTGACCAATACATTGGGTAAACAATATGGTGGAGATAAGTTAAGAAAGAAGCAAGTACCAAGTTGGTAAAAATCAAAAGCTTTCTACTGTATTTGAACTCAAGCTCAGCCTTTGCTTTTACATTATTTAAGATGAGCAAATAAAAACCCGACTAAGGAGGTCCAAAAGGTCAATACTGTAATAATAATAATAATCTTTATTCATACTTAATTTTGAGCCGTATTCCAGGCTATTGTACAAGTCAAAAAGAGCAATTTTTACAAACCAAAAACATTATTAACAAGCTAGAAATTCCTCTAGTGAGTAAAAAACATTATTTAACAAAAAGGAACCTAGTTCGGTGAAAAATGGAGAAATCTTACCCTCCTTGAACAAGGTCTTCAGACTCAAAGGGAGGGCATTGAAGATCTCCACTGCAGCAAACTTAACATAAGATTTTGAGGTAGCAAGACGTAATTTCTCGTTATCCATAAGGGTTATGTTCCGTGAAAACCATTCGGATGAAAGATTCACAGGTAAAAAAGCCGGGTACTCACTTGAGCATATTGCCAAACCGAATGAGCATACACACGAATGTGCGCCAGTGTGGATACAAAGGTGCAACCGATGAGCATGCGTTGTGAGGTACAGGCTGTTTGCCCGTGCTCAGATTGGGAGTCGGTTTTAGGACCCGCATCAAAGGGATTAGGTTTGGCGCTCCGCCTGACTTGCATGTAGATGAGGACAGTTTCATTAGGGTTTAAGAGTAATTGAGTATGGGCGCTCAGTTTTCTGCTCTTCGTTTGGTCTGGCCTGTTTGTCAAAATAAAAAAGCTCTACAAACAATCTGCTCCGCATTATGATACTATTGGCCATTTGGCGTGGCAAAATGCTCAGGTAACACAGCTTAAGACCTGTAGCATACGGAAGAGAGGAGGTTTAGAGAACTTCAGTCAAAAGCTTGATTCAAAATCTAGGGGTGAAGTGAATCTAAAGGTCATATTTTCAGGGAAAAAAGAAAAGAAAGAAAGAAAGAAAAAACATTCCTTACAATAGGATCAAAGCTAAAAAATCTTTTTGAGCAATCTTTTTTGGCTTTGATCCTGTTTCCATTGTAACGTAATTTTGAATCGTAAATTGGTAAGTTAGACAAGTAAGAAAGCAGAATAGTGAGTTTGTGGCTTGAGTTTGTTCTCATACTTACAGCGGCATCAGAGTCATTTTCATACTCAGAATTATCAGAGTTATCTGAATCAGATACATCAGACCCATCAGATGTATCAGAGTCTTGTTCAACCACTTTTGACATTGTCAAAGGTGTCATCCTCTCGGGCAAATGCTGCATAAAATAAAAAACAAAATACAATTTCTGATCAAGAGAGAGAAAAAGCAATATTATTTAGCTGAAGCTAGTGAGAAAATACTGAAAGCAAATTATATCTATCCTACGAGGAATAATGCGTAAGTGACTTAACCACTGATGCACTAAAATGGAAGAAAACTATGACTCATTTCATTAGAAGTAGAGGCTGTTTCAGATAGCTTCGGTTCTGACAGCTCTTTGTTTACATGCGCGGAATCCAGTGTTACCATCCTTGTGAATACATCGACCCCGCTTACTGCGCGAATCATCAGAATTTTTTAGTGAATAATAAAAGATTTACTATTTACAATGATTAACTGAATCCATTACGCTTCAAAAAGCTCTAGTTTGCGTAATGAGCGGGTCAAAGTTTTCACGCAGATGGTAACACTGAAGCGAGCCTGCGAGGAAGACATAGTATCATCCTTCGGCGCATGTAAACAAAGAACTGTCAGAACTGAAGCTATCTGAAATGGCCTCTAACACTGATAACATGTGTTACTCACTACAGGGGCTAGGAGGAACCATATCTCATTAGAGCAGAAAAATTTTGAGTACCGGATTCGCACAAGTAGTGGTGCCTGCTTCCAAAATGTATCCAAACGAAATGGTTAACAGTTAGTTAGCAACGAATTGGAACTTTGCACTAAGCAACCACTTATTGATGCGTTTTGATGCATTTCGGAAGCAGGTATCTCTAGAGCTTGTTTCAGAAGTGTAGGCACACCTGAACCATAATCTTTAGCGAACTTTCAATTTTCATTCCTTCAAACCAAAAGAAAACTTGCCTCCAACTTTAAACTATTGATTTAAAAGCCTTCTTCAATGGAAAGTCAACGCTCAAACTCATTTTCATTAAATTTCATCTTGAAACATGAGAAATAATGTCGAAAAGTTAGAAAGATTATCAGTCTAGGTGCACCTACACCTACACTTCTGAAACGACCTGTACTTGTCGGAAGCCGGTACTCAAAAATACTTCTGCTCTAGTGTTTCTAAGGAGTAGAGGTCTCAGAGAAACTTACTACACTTAACCAGTTTAACAATTCTCAGAAAAATACCTTGAAGATATGCTCGTTTCAATGGGCCTACTCGTACTAGCGACAATGGGTCTGTTGCTAACTTCAGTACATCATACCTGATTGTCAACACCTACAGGAAATCACGATGAAGGCATCGAAGAGTCCCAAAATTCACTCAAAAACTCAATTATGAGAGTGGGTTTGGAGGCTTTTCGATGCCTTCAATGTGATTTTCCAGCGGTTTCACATAGGAGTCAATCCTCCATGAGGCTGGAGCAAAAGTTTGCAACAGACCCTTATACTCCTTATGGGTGACATCACAAAATGGATGATGTTAGGAAAGGGGGTGTAAATTTGACAAAACTTAATGTCAGAGAGCGGGCTAAACAGCTATTCTTAGGATGATAATAAACGAATTGAAACGGCATTGTAACTGTAGTAGAGGTCGTTTCAGAAAAGATTGCGTCTGACAGATAGGTTTGTTTACTGCGCAGAGACGAGTTTGCGTTTTTGCGCATGTGCAAGAACGCAAACACGTCTCTGCGCAGTAAACAAACCTATCTGTCAGACGCAATCTTTTCTGAAACGACCTTTAATTGTCTCCGCATTTTACTTAAAATTAAGGATCAAAATAGAAATCTGATGACACAGCGCCTTAAGTTCAAAGGCCCGTAGAAGTTGACAAGAAGTTTGTTTTGCAGCAAAGGGAGTGTAAAGAGGTTGGTTAAAGGTACAAAATCCAATGAGCAGGTGCACTTACAAAGTCAATGTGAAACAAAAGTTAAAAAGCAGAATCTCTTGGCGACGGTTGTTGAAATAAAAAGTAGGAAGGCCTAGTTCAAGACTTCAAAATGTTTGAACAAAAACTTGCTGACGGATAAATCTTTTTGTCACTACAAACTCCACAAAGTACAACCGCTACAACCATAACCTACACGATTGTTTTGTTTGGTCTTGGTCAACGCAACCACATGGCCGATCACATGGCATGTTGCATGTGTCGCGATCTGGGTGCAAGACTCAAAGGCAAAAATGCATGCGACCGCGGCCGCGGCGAGACAATGGAATTTTTCAAAGTCTTTGGAATTCCATGGGACCGGTATCTGTTTGTTTACATCTACTTGTTTGTTTACGTCCGCGTTGGCAAGTTCTGTCAAAGTTGTCCCATTGCTAAATTCCAAGTTAACTTTTTAGGATTCTCCGTTTACTTTCTAAATTATCTTGTCGCTGTGAATTGGAGCTTTTCCTTCTGAGTTTTGATTATAGTTTCTAATTTTCATCACCGTTTGTCATTCAATTTCTTCGTCAACAGCATGGAATCAGTGGTGACCTGCATTGCTCCTGTAAACATTGCTGTGATCAAATACTGTAAGTTGTAGTTTACCTTATTTTGAAGTTGCCTTTCCTTTTCATAAAGTTGTGAGCAGTTTACAAAAAATTGCTATTTTGCGGTCAGGTCAGGTTACATTTAGAATGATTCCATACTCTACACTAGCCAAACAGAAAGTTAGATTCTCACACCACACTTTCTTTTTCCTTTACAAGAAAAACCTACGAATCCAAGTAGAAAGCGTAAACTTGGATCCTAGATGAAGTGGAATGATGTTCTGTTTAACTCGTGGCAAAAAAATCAACTGAAAAATTGAAACGACTGTACTCGCTTTTTTTCTGTGGACCTCCCCTGCTGAAAATCATAATTTAATCTCATGTTAAGATCCGAAGAAACTTTTGGTACAAGTTCTTGTGAGATCATTTCAGTCAATAGGATGTGCAACTCATACTGTTCCAGAGCTTTGCGCATACGCAGGGTGAGCGACACATGTCAGAGGCAGTTTCAGATAGCTTTGGGTCTGACAGCTCTTTGTTTACATACGTGGAATCCAGTGTTACCATCCACGTGAAAACATCAACCCCACTCACTGCGCAGATCAACAGAACTTTTTGCCATGTAATAGACTCGGTTAACTATCGTAATCAGTGAATTATGAAAGGTTTTTCTATTTACAATGTTAATCAAATCCAATATGTGGTAAAAAGCTCTAGTTATTCGCATAGTGAGCGGGGTCGAAGTTTTCACGCGGGTGGTAACACTAAAGCGAGCGTGCACGGAGGACGTTGTATCGTCCTTTCGCGCATGTAAACGAAGAACTGTCAGAACCGAAGCTGTCTGAAATGGCCTCTAGTATGTATATAAATAAGTCAAAGAAAGAAGAGCAATTTATTTTTCCTCTTTCATTGTTAAATTTGATGTAGAATAGCTGACAGAGGCTAAATTGACGACCTTGGGTTTCAGTGACATAGCTTTTGTTTTTAATTTTTAATTTTTAATCAATTTAATAGTTGATTCTGGTGTATATAAAAACCTCCAAAATAACGATGGCAGCACTAAAAACTTCCAAAATCCACTTCTAAACTCAGTAAACGCTATTATTTGCGCAAGCGTAATAGTGGCTTAGGGTAGTAATAATGGGAGATTCCCATCTAACAATACTATAACTCCATCAAGAATGACCAACAAAAGACAACTTTCCTTTGCCACCGGTGTCACTAGGTGTCACGGTACCACTCATCGGATGTGGATCACTACTCATGACTACTATGGGGCCAGGGGGGCCAGCCCCCTCCCCCAGAAAATCTGATGTTGAAAAAAAATCCAATTAGAATAGAAAGTGAAAAACTGAATTGTAAAACAAGATAAAAAAATACTGTTGAAATAAGCGTAAAGTATTTCTACTTTTGGTGATTAAACGGAGTACATTGAGAACGGAACGGTTCAGAAGGTTCTTCTTTTCCTTTTTCCATTATTTCTTGCCCCAGGATGTTATCATTTGTTTAGTTTAATAGTAGCAAAAATAAAATTGTAAGATTAGTTTTTTCTAATTAGATCGTTTTTTTTTTATGGCAACGGAACATAAAGTTACTCTTTGCGACCGAGCGTGTTTATTTTCGTATCATTTCCGAGGTAGAGATGGCCTGAAATCACATCTAAGAGCGGCTAAATTGGCAAAATTTCTTGGGGAGGACCCCGGATCCCCCCCCCAAGCTGAGAAGTGTTTCATACAGACCCCCCAGTGGGATTTCCAAACTCCCCCCCCAGAAAAAATTTCTAGCTACGTCCATATCACTACTCTGATGACTAATTACTCTGTGAATCATCCTTGTCAGCGTAGAGAGAGTGGCGAAATTAAGAAAGGAATCTCCCATTATTACTGCCCTACACCACCATTACGCTCACGCAAATAAAAGCCTTTATTGAGTTTAGGAGTGGATTTTGGAAGTTTGTAGTGCTGCCATCGTTATTTTTGAGGTTGTTACTCCCGAAATCGTCCAGCAGACAGTGTTGCCCCTTGACAGATTCGACAGTGGACAGATTCGACCACACGTGGACTATTTTGATGAGAATAATACAGCCACAACTGTCCACAACTGTCCACGCTTCCGCTCCTCCGTTCCTCTATCCCTATCCACAGTGTGGACAGTTTTCAACTCGAAAACTGTCCACTCGTCGACTATTCGACCCCGTCCAAATCTGGCAACACTGAATTCGCTTAAAGCGAAAGTGTGCAACAGCCCCTATTGAAAACTGCGCTTATGAATGAACTTTGTTTGATCGGCGCGGCGCCTCCTTCGTTTGGAATTTCTCATCATTTCGTGATCTTGGCTTCTCGTTCATGTTTGACAAAATACTGATGTGAACTGTAGTAGTGAAAGGCATCAGGCGCGGCGACGAGCGACGGCAGCCGCGCACACTAGCTCGAGTGGAGGGATTCTTCCGGAGATGAAAAGTTGTTGGTTTTTTGCTCTAAAAATATTTTAGTGTTGATATTCACATGAATGCAAACCATGTTTTTACTCATTAGAAGCGTTCAAGGGCAAAATTTCACTCATTTTCAAGTTATCTTAGCTATTTTGTGTTCATAATCTTAATTTTAATCCGTAAAATTATGTCCCGAGATATTCCACCTTTTCGAGCCACTGTGCGGTCGTGCCCTCTCGTTCGCGACAGTCACTCTTGAGTCAGAATCTCCGAAGACCCGTCAGCGTTTGTTGTATTGTAACTTGTAAGTTGTAACGCACTGTAGCTTGCTGCTCTCCGACTCGGAAGTAGATAAGTATCTACGCATGAATGATGCAAATCGGCTTGAACCACCAAGTTGTTCCAAACTTACTATGCATCCTGCGTGAGCGAGAGCGCATGCTCATTCGTGGACAAAAATGTCAAATACTTACAGGGACTTGTCTTTCTTTCTCTCCGATCGTTTGAGCAGTGGCGGCGTGTGGGTCGAAAAAGTGGGGGTGGGGGGCTTGAATGAGTATGGTCACTTTTTTTTTTTGCTCATCTAATTACTAGTTATTTATAGTATAGAAGTAATTACCGTGTATTATAATTAAAGCATTCGCCGATTTTTCGCCGCCGCGAACTTATTGATTACCTCTTCCAAATCGACATCAAAATCGCGCTCATTAAGAAGAATGGCCAGAGCCTCTGCTGCCCCATAGTTGACCGGAGGTCCGAAGGTACTGGCTACTCACCCTCTTTTCGATATTTAACACAAGTCAAATCGGACAAAATGCAGCGTTGCCAGGATGCGCGTAACGCCACAACGGGTATGCGTATGATTAGCCCTTCTGAAACCATGCTCATGTGAAATGTACTTACGTCTTGAGGAGTCGAAGCGAAGAAAAACTTCGTTCAACGCGCTATAGACTGTTTTAGTAGAGCGATATATCGTATCGATTGCCGTCCGAGGGCCTCTGGTTCCAAACAAACTCTGGTTCAATGTAATTTCCCCATAAGCGAACTTTTAAACGGAAATTTAGGGTATTAAATCGAACAATTAATGCGACCTTGTTGCGATTATGAATTCTACGTCCTCGAAAATGCTTAATTTTGCCTGGTTCCTTGACTAAAACTGCCGGAATCAATAAGATATTACAGATTAAATGTTGCATTTGTAGGTTAGAATCGCCCGAAATCCCGCCAATTCCACAACAACAACAATAACATTTGGGTGATTCCAACCTCCAAACGCATCAATTAATCTGTAATATCTTGTTGATTCCGGCAGTTTTACGGGTGGAACCAGGCAAAATTAAGCATTTTCGAGGACGGAGAATTCATTATCGCAAAAAGGTCGCATAAATTGTTTGATTTAATACCCGGAATTTCCATTCAAAAATCCGCTTATGGGGAAATTACATTGAACCAGAGTTTGTTTGGAACCAGAGGCCCTCGGACGGCAATCGATACGATATATCGCTCTACTAAAACAGTCTATTGCGTATTGGATTCCTCAAGAATTTGATTCTTTTCCCGCGCTTTGCCTTGCCGAACATTTTTCAAAAAAAGGCCGGGCTTCCCGAAAAGTGGGGGGGGGGCTTGAGATCCCCCCCCAAGCCCCTGATACGTGCCGCCACTGCGTTTGAGCACGTGTGTTAGAATAGGATTGCATAGGCGATCCATCACGTGAATTTAGCTATATACACGTTTTTTTATTATGCACATCGATATTTGCCATATTATTTGACAAGCAATTTTTTAAATTTCGAGACAAACTTTGGACGATAAGCCATTCGAATGATGTAGCAGACAATGATATCTTCATTCTACTGTAAGAGTCGTCATTTGTTACGGTCTTTCAAACGAGTACGTGATTTGGGGGGGGGGGGGGGGGGGGGCGTTTGATCAACTTTTTTATTTTGTACCCTTAGAAAAAAATAAGTTAAAGTTGCTCTTGAAAAAGCTCCGAATCTGGCATTCTGATTGGTGAAGACGCAACTTGGGTATGCAACTTATCTTTAATGCCCAGGACCGACAGTCCGTCTTGGCATCCGTCTCTTTTCCCGCAGATTTTAGCTCCTATACTTTTCAGTAATGGCAGCAAATGTCTAAAAACGACCAGATTCATGTACTTAAAACTGCTATTAATTGGAGGGGCCACATTTTTTAGGGTCACTAGGTGTCTGTCCCTCTCATTAACATTAGAAATATTTTGGGTCGGTTTTTACTTTTATCAGTCGTTACTGCAAACATCGCATTGGTGCCTATACTTATTTCCTTTTTTGTAAAACTGTATGTGTTGTAATACGTGGATAAAGAGATAAACTTTCTAGGTCTTTTATTATTTAAAACTTTTTTTAGAGTCGTTTAAAGTTAAATTAATACAAGTTAACTTTGAAAAAAAAAAAAAAAAAAAAAAATCCTTGAAACGAGACGTTTCAAAGCTCCTCAAATATTTCCAGATTGCAGCTTTGAGTGGATCCTATGCTTACTCTAGACTAGTATAGATGGATACAGATGTGCTGATTTATAGACATCGTAGATTTACCTTTCTAATTCAAAGCACTCCTGAAAGTTTGAAATACTATGTTAGGGGGAAAAATTAATTCGCACTTTTGGTGTCGGGAATTGAAAGTATAAAGCAACCAAGTGGGTATTCTTTGATCACGTGTGTATTATTTTTGAACCTGGCTTATAAATTAATCATTGAACAAAGTGCTCAAACAGTGAATTAAAACTTTCCGTTTTGATCAAACATGGCAGAGAAATATCGGTAGTTAATTGACATTTCTCCGTCCTTCCGTATTTACGTTTCTGCTGCAGAAAACCAGGAGAAGAAGTCAATCTTCATATTAACCTCTCTGATAGCAGCTTCCTTCCTTCATTCTGTTGTTTTCTCTTCTCCCTCTCTTTCCTCGCTCCTTCGCAATTTTTTGAACCATTGAATATGAAGTTTTATTCCAGTAAGCATGAACAAGTTTTTGATTAGGTATATTCAAGCGAACAAAATAAAGAGTTGATTACCGTAGTTTTTCTTCTAGGCGGGAGGGCGACTGACTACTTCTAACCTCATTGATGAGTTAGAAAAAAACCAGAATGCAATTGCACAGCAAAATAAAAGTATGAAGAGGAAAATGAATAGGTAAATAAAACTAAAAATGATTTCAAACATTTGTGAAATAATAACTTTTTTTTTTTTACTTTGACTGCAAGTTAGAGCTGAAAACTTTGAATTTAGAGAGAGTTGTCGAACCTACCTCAACACATAAACAAACAGTGCGCCATCGTCGACTTTTTGAATCATCCGGGTGTCGCATTGAAGCAATCGATAGACAGTTTTAGTTTTCAGTGATAATGAAAAAGTTCCTTAATCTCAAGTGACCCCTACATCCTATATGTACACATAGTACATAGCTACTTCACTCTCTTCGCTGGAATTGTATTCACATACATTCTTTGTGAAATTTGTTGGCAGTATTCTTTCATAAAACTCGGAATTATTCGAAAGCTCATCATATGCAAAGTCCGATTCGGGCCGGTTTTTATACTGATTTTTCGATCGTAAACATTCTACAGAGGCTCCAAGTTGGGTCAATTTTCCTCATTTCTACAGGATGTGCCACTGTTTCGATACCCCGTTGAGACAACCTACATACGTAGCTATGTATACTCAATTTTATGTAATGTATGTTATGATTACAATTTACAGTTATAATTATTGTTTGTGTCGATAATTTATCGCTCAAATTTCATAAAATTGTATGCGAAGATAAAAATTGTTTGAAACACCCTGTAGAAAATCGAGATCCATCTTTAAGCCCCTGTAGAAGGTTTCTACTTCAATTGTCACACATTCAACCGGCCCAACCCGCAATTTACTTATCATGAGCTTTCAATTGATAACAAGTTTCATGGGAGAATATATATATATATATATATATATATATATATATATATATATATATATATATATATATATATATATATATATATATATATATATATATATATATATATATATATATATATATATATATATATATATATATATATTTTTTTTTAATTTTTTCCCCAATTACTTAAATGTATTTCCGAAAATCTTAGCTCATACTGTCGATCAGGCTACAGTGTAGCCAGGAGTAACTTGTGAGTTTTTTCCCACTCTTCCCCTTTAGTTTCCCCGACCTAATATCAGCGTTATGTCCAGTCTCGATTGTATCAGAACTTCAGAAGTCTTTGACAAAACCAATGCATTCGAGAGTTTTCGAATTCACCATTGAGGACTCTCTGATGTTTTGGAGGTGCAGGCCACTCAAAGCTCAAATGACGAAACGATGAATTCAAAATCTCATCATAGACACATTGGATTGGAGCCGACATCGATAGTATAATAAGCTTAGTGACGTCACAGTAGTCAACAGTAAGTAACCGCTGAAAGAAATATCAGATATCAGCTGTTAAATTGCAATCGATAAATGTGTACCGTTGAATCTCCACCGTGGAATCCACTGATGACTGTTTAAAAATAAATTAAAATATGGCATGGCAATCGAATTGAGACAATAACTATCTGCTGTTCGATTCAACGAAGATATTCATGAGCTCCAACTTCACACCTACTTTTTGTTTAAAATCAATCACCCGCACGGTCATTCCATACATTGCCAGAAAAAACTACACCATCTCAACATCCAAGAACAGGCGCTTCGATTGATGTATCAATCTACAAGAACGACCCAGTACTTATCGCACAATCAACAATTTCGATCTCAACATTAGTTTTTCGCATTTTGTGAAACATCCCTTCGAATTTGCTATAGTTTTGCCGACCACACCGACCCTAGCTCTATATCGAAAGGGACTTCAAGTATAAAAATCAGTCGAACGGAAGTGGCGGAATCACTGTTGATACTTTCTACCCTAAAAACCCAGGTTTTTTGAACTCTGAAGAGGGTGGGAGCCCCTCGGCCGAAAATGATGCACCAGAGTCAATGACATCCAATAGCAGCATCAAGCTATGGAAAAAAAACGATCAACTCGGACTAGGAGTTTCCGAGAAATTCGGCTTTCAGCCCAAAAAGTAGATATTTCGAGGGAAGATGAAGAGTTCAACCAAAATCGAAATCCTTCCTCCCAAGGAGTCGATCGCCCTCAAGGGTTTTCATAACGTTTGCAATGGGGCCGTTTCCCTCATAGCTACCCTTGACACATCACTTGCGCAAAAATCTGATGTCGCCAAAACCCTGCTTGTGACCCCTCTATCGATTCAGCTCGGAAAATAGAGTCGATCCCCTAAGGGTTTTCATATCTTTTGCAATGGGGCCGTTTCACTCATAGCAACACTTGAATCATCACGTGGGCAAAAAGGTGATGTCGCCAAAACCCAGCTTGTGACCCCTTTATCGATTCAGCTTGGAAAATAGAGTCGATCGCCCTCAAGGGTTTCCATGGACCAATAAATATACGGTCACACGGTCCTCGGCCCCAAGTCAGCCCCAAGTCCGCCCTAAGTACTTTAACAAGCATCGGCCACCAGGCAACGGACCGCATCGGACCGTTTTAAAATTGCGCAAACACAAAACTAACCTCAAAATAGCACTTAGGGTGGGTTAGAGAGGCTCTAGACCCGCCCCAAGTAACGTAAAGTCGGGAGCGGACCCAACATTCCGATGTGCCGTTAAAGAAATGTGAGGTTAGAATCGCCATTTTTAGGTACGACCTAAAGCCCGTGTGTACCGTACATTTATTGGTCCCATATCTTTTGCAATGGGGCCGTTTCACTCAATGTCCGTATCCAGGGCCCAATAAATGTACGGTACACACAGTCCTCGGCCCCAAGTCCGCCCTAAGTACTTCAACAAGCATCGGCTACCAGCCAACGGACCGCATCGGACCGTTTTAAAATGGCGAAACCACAAAACCAACCTCAAAATAGCACTTACGGTGGGTTAGAGAGGCTCCAGACCCGTCCCAAGTATCGTAAAGTTGGGAGCGCACCCAACATTCCGATGTGCCGTTAAAGAAATGTGAGGTTAGAATCGCCATTTTTAGGTACGGCCTAAAGCCCGTTTGTACCGTGCATTTATTGGTCCCGGGTAGCGTATCCTGCCTACGGTTGCAGCTACCAATCCCTGTTCCAGACTATATCTCACTCTCTCTATCTTGACCCTCATCACTCATACGTAGGCATGTTTTTCTAGTAACGGAATTCCTATAACATACAGGCGATAGGAGGGAGATAGCAGTACATGGCGGTCACGTGAGAGTGAGAGGCAGGGTTTCAAGTGTGAAATATTTCATATGAAATTTATGAAATTTCCTTGAAATTTCACATGAAATTTCACGAAGCTGTGAAATTTATGAAATTTTTGAAATTTACTCCCATTCGTCGTTTCTTATGATTCTTTTCTACTCTGAAGAGGAATTCGTCTAATTTTCACCATGAAATAATTGATATCTGTTTGTAATAACGCCCTCCCAAAGATTACTATGTATAAGTATTTCACCATGGTAAATGTTCATTTTATCATAAGGTAAACAACCCAGGGCATCCCTAAATTTTGCATCAGTTACTTGAAGGTTATGTTTTCAAATTTTTGAAGTTCTCAATAAAGTTTTATTCCCAGCATCATTTTCATTTTATTTATTTTTTATTTTTTGCATTGCCCACCTTACTTAATGCTATAATTTTTACACTTACATGTATCGTGAAAATGTTTGTTCAAATCATAATTATTGTTGAATAATATAAGAGCCATCGGCAGAAACAAGGGGGGGGGGTGAAAGGGGTAACACCCTCCCCCCCTCCCACGTTCTACCTGAAAAGGGAGGGAAGGAAGGGGAAAAGAAAGAGAGAAAAAAAAACGGGGCAACGGGGTAACGGGGGGAGAGATAAAAAATCCCAAATCCCCTCCCCCCCCCCCCCCGTTTGCGAGGGCTGGATCCTTAAAGATGAGGGCTTTGGACTCTCATTTTACCAGAATTGTATTTTACACAGTAATTACTTGGTAAAATCTCTAGAGACCCACCAACATTTAGACTAATTTCAAATTGAGAATAAATAATTTATTTATTTATTTTTACTTGCACTGGCTGGCAGTGATGTTAAAAGAAGGCAAAAAACAGCTAAATAATAGCACCAATAGTTTTGATTTCTCATTTTTGGTGAGGCAAAGCAACCGAAAGGAAGTTCTACGAATTGGCGGAGTATTTTTCCGTATTTTTCATAAATTTCAGAAATTTCATGAAATATTTCACGTGAAATTTCACGATTTTATTTTTCATGAAATTTTCGAACCCTGGTGAGAGGGATGGTTTGGAACGCTCAACGAACTTTTTCGCTGGATGACGTCTTCACCGAAACCGCCTGTAACCGATTTTTTTTTCTCCATTTGCGGAGACTTCCGAAAAGAAACAATTTTAATTTTTAATCCGGATATCGAAGTATCGAATCCATGTTTACACGTAGTACTGAACGCATTCCTTTTTATAGGGATGTTTTGCATGCTATTGCTTCCATTGACACTAATTTAGTGGGAACTACCCCCCCCCCCCCTCACCTATTTTATACCAACTTTGTGGCACTGTTAATTCTATACGTTGACAATTAATTTATCTATAACGAGATAATTATTTAAGGTAAATTTCAACTGGTAATTTTTTGCCACCAAATTTACCGGTATGTTCCCTCGTTTTTCCTTTATCAATGTCTTTTTCTTTTTTCCAGGGGGTAAAAGAGACGAGAAACTCATTTTACCACTCAATGATTCCGTCAGCGGAACCTTGAGCATGGATCAGGTGAGCAATACAAATTTCAATTTATAAAAACAAAACTGCAGCTACGATTTCTTCTATGAGACGCATAACCTTCTTTTAAGAGGATAGTAGTTTGACCAGATCTACTTAGTACCTACCTATACCTACTCGTTGAGTCGGTTGGTTAACAGCAACCATACCTGTTTGTCGATGTTTTGTCGCTGTTTTGCTCGAAAACCGATCTATCGATTGAAATGCGGTGATTTATGATGAAAATGACTCTGCTTGTACGATGATTCATGAGGTGAAATGTTTCACAGCTATTTCATAGCAGATTTCCTTTTCTTTCCGCCCCCCAAAAGTCGTTTGGTGTCATCCCACAAGTAAGTATATCTCATCAGACTACACTTACTGTTACAGCGAGAAAAAATACGGAAATCGGCTCTTAAATAGCTGGAAGGGCCATTTTATCGCCTCAGAATTATTGCCAAAGCGTGGAAAATTTTTGTCCTTTCAATCGATTTTTCGATTTCTAAGCAAAACGGCCAAAAAAGTCGGCATCCATGATGCCATAATACAGCTCATGTAAGTTACCTACTTCCCAAACAGTTTATTTTTGTTGATGCGTAGCCACTTTAGGGAAATGCTGTAAGTACTTACACCTCTCTCTTTCTTCACCATTTTTTCCCCCTTTTTATTTCTTGTATTTCAATTCAATGTGTGTCAGTTGGGGGGGGGGGTGTCAGTGACCATTAAATCTTTCTGCCTTTGCCTTCACCGAGAAAAATACAACATTTGTGATGCAATTTTTCCGTCCTGTTTTAATTTTCCATCCTTGATATTTCCGTTTTCCAAGGAAACTTTTCAATTTTTCTATTTATGTTTATCTTTTATGGGCGAGGGGGGGGGGGGGGGGGCTTCACCCAAATTACTCAACATTCTCCTCCACGGCTCTATGTGACAGTGGCGATGAGGTGTGTGATTTGGCAACGTCCCTTCTTCCCATCTCAACACGTTAGAAAAGTCGAAATGCCTGGTCATCGGCGATGGCTGAAGCGTTCGACTTTTTTGGTGACTTTAAATAGAGAAAATACATTGTTGCCAAATATCACGCCTTGCCACTGCTGTATGATACCTGGTGGTTTCATAGCTATCGTTAGTTTACTCCATTGAAGGATTTAAAGTATTCGCGATGCTGCGTTAGCGTCTGCATTTTATCCTTCTCGCGGAGGCTATGCGACGCAGGTGTCACTTGAAACCGAGGCACACAACGTTGTCAGATGGCAGCGATAAATTAGCAGACTCCGTACTATATCGATTGAGTTGATGAGCCTTTCGCTTCTATGTTGCAACTCCACAAGGTGTCAGCGACTAAGCGTATTTTCAGCCCTCTCGCTGATTTCTGAAGATGCGTCTCATCGTTCCGCTGCTCTTTCCTTAGCAAACTTAGATTCAGTGTAGTGTAGCAGCATCGAGTCTCTCAGTAATCAGTGTTTTATTCTAAAATGTACGTTTGCTTCGATACCCAAGGAATTTTAATTTAAACAATAAGAAAATTAATTAACTTAATAATGTAGTAGTGGTAGTAGTAGAATACGTTTTTATTGAAGCGGTGCCTTAACAGTTTTGACTGTGTGGAAGAATCCTTTAATCGGTGAGTTTCTCGTTTCTTTCCTTCCCCCCCCCCCCTGGAGACCGGGCCCGTGCCCATACTCATTGGGTGCATGGGCGGACTATAGGGTCAGAAAAGTTACCGGGAAAATTTCGGTGGGACCGGCCCTCAACTTATATTCCCTAATGGAGGTTGTGGGGGGTACCCTCCATCGAAGGGGGGTTTAAGAATCCTCCCCTGAGAAAATTTTGACAATTTGGCGTCCTTAGGATGCAATCTAAAGCCATTTCAATGTTAAAGCCAACGGTTTTTTTTTTTTTTTTTGGTAGAATAATGCCTCATTTTAGAGAAGTACTCTGTGCTTAGATGACCAGAACAACTGATCGGTGAGTATAGACCACAGAGTAATTCTCGTTCACAGATTAAAATTTTCAGCGCTCTTTTGAGAAAAATTACATGGGTTTAAATGGACACATTACAACGTTGCCAAATCGCACGCTACGCCACTGGTATAGTACCAGGCGCGAGTGTAGACTTCTTTCTGTTATAATGGTGCAAGTCTGGTAAAAAAGTTCGTCCCGAACTATCTCACTTACTCTCACATTGCGGGTGCGATTCAGAAACTTAGAGAATAAACCTCCTTGAGAATTTTTTAGATTTCCCCCATTCAAGGCGATTTCAGGCGAAACTTTTCCAACTTTCAATCCGATATGGATGGCGCCACCAGCCGCTTTTCGGAGAAGACTTGTTTTTTTAAACTGAAACCACAGATAAAATACGATAACGTCAGCAGCCCCCCCCCCCAAAGAAAAAAAATGATTTTTTGAGCCCAAAACGAGCAAACTTGGTTTAGAATTAAAGCCGCAAATTATGAAATTCAGTTTGCCGTAAGCTTAGTAAGTGAGAGTGAGTGCGAGTGTCACTCGCCGAGTGATCATATGTGACATACGCCTATCTGCCTCACTCGAACTAATGGAGGCTTATGGGAATTTTCGTCTTTCATAATTTCCGGCTTTACTTTTGAGTGTTTCAGCTTCAAACTTTCAGGGTATCTTCCTGAAGTATGCTCGCAGGTGCTGACGTTCATCAATTGTGTTTATAGCGTAAATTCGTCAATTTGAGCCAAAAACTGATTGACTTTTTGAGTAGCGCGACGTGGTGTCTACAGTTGGAACTAATCGACCCTGGAATCATCTTAAACTGTTTATAAATATTAAAGAACAATGAGGAGCGGCGGGTCGGGTGTAGCATCAACAAATTATCCATTTTTAGGCACTTTTCTAAGGTAGGTCGCTAGCTACCTTGAAAAAGTGCCTCCTATAGTTCCAAACTTTAACACGTTCCTTGACTTTTTCTCAAAACTTCCTCAACTTTAAAAGTGCCATTTGAAATAAATAGGGGATGGAAATAATAGAAGGAAAGCAACTGAAGGAAAATTTGGGGAGAGTGTAAGGTAAATATGGGAAAGTTTAAATGGTCGGATCATAGATTTGATGGAATACATTGTGAAAAAATTAAATTGATGAAAATGGAAAAGATGTTTATTGAAAGTATTAAAAATTTAGGGTAGGAAATGTTCGGATTTGGAGAAGATCTCATGGTTGGTCTGTAGTGATGTCACTAAATGGGGGGGGGGGGCTAGCATGACTCCCTATCCCCCAGACGGTAAAGAGAGAAAACGCGTGAAAAAAGTAGAGGGAAGTTAAAAGGAATAAAGAAAGAGACCGGGAAGAATGAAAAAGAGAGCGAGAAAAATAAAGGGGGGGGGACATAAAAAGAAGGAAATAGAAGAGGAAGAGGCAAAGGATGAAAAAACTAAGGAGGGAAAGGAAAAGGAAAAAATACTGACCATAGTTGACAAAATAAATAAATATAAGTGGATCTCGAAGGTTAACAGAGTTAACACTCCATTTTTCCCCCGCCAATCTCAAGAGTATATAGGCTTTCCAACAAATTACATTTGAATCGTCACCGATGTCTAATACTGACCCAAATTCCGATAAATTTGTTTTTTTACATTGTTCCAAGTGGAAAATAGGTAAAGAGATAATTTGGTAATTTTTGTCATTGCTTTTGAGTAAAATTTCATTCAGCATAGCGCAAAATTGTGCTTCATAAACCTTAATTTTTCAAAAAATTCAGAGTGGACCCCCCGTTAATTAAGAGGTGTCCCCCCGACCCTCCAAAGCGGGCACAGGGGATCTCACATCTCCTCCCTCCAAATGCTAAAGTCTAGTGACGCCACCATCGCGGCTTCGGTATGGGACTAGCCTTGGGATTTCCTTCAAATCTCAACATTTTACATCCTCAATTTTTTATTTCCTCTGTAAATACCAGAACTGCCGTTTTGCGTATAATTAATGGCATTTTTCAATTCGCCGATGATTCCACCGGTTGAGAAAAGATTACACAGTTCTCTTCAGTGTATGACTGTACTGCACAAAAATACTCTGATCTGTACTCCTTTCTCAATCGGTGCAACTGTCGTTCAATTTTTAAAATATCCTCAAGTTTTTTTTTTTTTTAAAGTCATCGACGACTCCACCGGTTTAGAAAAGATAACAGATGCGAGCATTTTCGTTCATAACAGTTATACACTGAACTGGAGTGTGTAATCTTTTCTCAACCGTTGGAATCATCGGTGAATTGAAAAATGTCATTAGTTGTACGCAAAACGGCAGCTCTGGTAAATACAATCCTCCTTTGGAAGATCTTGGAATGAATTCTTGCATTTTTTTTTTTTTTTTTCGTACCTGCTTGTCATAATTGATCTCGAGAAAATCAAGAATCGATAATAGATATCTTCAAATTGCTCTCGCGCAAAAAAAATGGAGCTTGTGAGATAAATGAAACTTTCTCGAGAAATAGTGTTCAGGCGAAAGGAAGTAGAGTGATCAAAAGGACACGATTTTCTATGTTTACTCTACATCTTTATCATTTTTTCGCCGCCTTCACTTTGAATGTAACGTTTGGCTTCCAATTAGAAAAAATGAAATAATGAAAGTGCCTCACCTCTTGGTGCTCTTGGAGCAATTTTCCACTTACAATCACTTACAAACAAGGCATTGAAGGGGCGGGCGCACTATGTGGTATTTGACCGAAAAAGTTGGCATAAACTGTTTCTACTGTCCAAATAACTTGAAATTTGGTATTCGGAGGTACTTTTTAACGCTGAATTCAAATTTCACATCAGTTTTTCAAAATTTGAAAATCCAAGATGGCCGCCGACAATTTTTTTGGCTAATCGGTCGGCAGCCATCTTGGATTTTCGAATTTTGAAAAACTGATGCAAAGTATGAATTCAGCGTCAAAAAGTACCTTTAGATACTGAGTTTCAAGTCATTTGGACGGTGTTGCCAAATTTCACTCTTGTAGCGATGTAGCCCTTACAACACGTAAAAACGAGAATTTCGTGCAAAAACGCAAAATTCGAACTAATTTTCCCGGAAAAGCCGCATTTTTCCGCAACTTCTGACTTCAAGGCCTATTAGTACGCACTAAGGACTACCATTTCTCATACATATACCTGCGGGATGTTGCAGGATAATTGAACTTAAGTTCTCTTGAAAATCGAAAAATTTACGTTTTTAGCTAAAAACTTTGAAATAGCAAAAAAATATCAAATTCAAATTAAAATTGGATAAAATAGGCATAAACTGATTGTAAATACCTTCAGGAAGACGATCCATGTACAAAAATTTTGTTCTGACTTCATTTGAAAAACTTTTTTTTTACTTTGATTATAGTCTCGTGCTGAGGCTTTTAATGGTGGTAAAACTGATTTTTCCCCTGGTGGATTCTAGTTAAATTAATCTAGTTTAGACCCGCTAAATACAAGTTTCTAATGCAAAAATCTATGTAGATTCCGAATATTACAACAGTTTTTCCCAATAGCGACTTTTTTTTTTTTGAGTTTATGCCAGCTTTTTTGGTCAAATACCACATAGTGGGGCGTTAGGATTAAGACATTGATTTGATCCTCGAGCAAACCTGTTAATTTAAAAGCTCTTGGCATTTGTTTTGTTTTTGTTCTTTCTTACTTTCACCCTTTATTAATTTTTATGTTTGCTTTTCTGTTTGTTTGTGAAGATGCATGCCAAAACAACTGTCATGCGAAGTTCAAGTTTTTCTAAGGATAGAATTTGGCTCAATGGAAAGTAGGTTGAAATCATTGTTAATCTGATCTCATAAAATATTCCATCCCTTCGCGAATATCTAGCTACCTCTTGATTCTTGCTGTTTCATCTTTATAGATCAATTGAGTCTTGATTCTTTGAAATATGTTTCCTTAGTGCAAAAATGGCTTTGATGGTTCATAAACAGGGTAATTCAAAAGTAACGCCCACACCTTTAACTTTTTTTCTAATTGAGATAAAAGGGTGCAGTTTGGACCATTCTTATTTATACCGGAGGTTCTATCTGAGGGGACTATTTTCGATGACCCCCACCTCGGGGGGAGGGGAGGCCGTGGTCAACTTCTTTTCCTCTCATGGCACCCCCTGTCTTGTGATATATCGTTAGAAAGGGCATTAAATTCTAAGACATTTGGCGCAAACCGCAACTCGATATCGATTTTCGTTATCAATAAATCGAAGGTCAAAGTTCAATATGGGCCCATTATCAAAAAATCATTACTCCACTTTGCAAAATAGGAATTTAGAAAACTAGGAGTCTAAAAATTACTCCAAAAAGCAAGTCCTCTTCAGAAAAAATACGGCTCTGACACAAATTTAGTCAAAATTACGATATAGCGCTCCCGAAAATGTTAAACGAGTTTGCCCAAAATTCCGTGAGACAACCCCAATCGAGTGTTAAATCGATCAAAAGTACATACCAAACTGAGCTTTTTGGCGCTAACCGGAGGTCGATATCGTTTTTCACCTTCGAGATATCGAATACCGAAGGTCGATATACAAAATTCGACATCTCGAATGTGAAAATTGATATCGACCTCCGGTTCGTGCCAAAAAGCTCAGTTCTTTTGATCTTTGATTTCTTTTGATCGATGCATCACTCGGTAGGAGTTGTCTTGCGGAATTTTTCTGATAGCCCCCCCCCCCTCTGAGGGCGAAAACGTTAAAAAATTTCGGGGCGCTATATTCTAACTTTGACGAAAGTGTAAAAGCTATGTTTTCCTCCGAAAAGGACTTGCTTTTTGGAGGAGTTTAGACTCCTAGTTTTCTAAATTCCCATTTTGCAAAGTGGAGTAATGATTTTTTGAAAATGGGTCCATATTGAACTGTGACCTTCGATTTATCGAAAAGAAAAATGGATACTGAGTTGCAGTTTGCGTCGAATGTCTTAGTATTTAATGCCCTTTCAAACGATCTATCACAATACAGGGGGTGCCATAAGAGAAAAAGAGGTTGGCCCCCGCATCCCCTCCCCCCGGGGGGTGGGGGTCGTCGAAAGTAGCCCCCTCAGATAGCGCCTTCGGTATAAATAAGAATGGTCCAAGCCGCACCCTCTTATCTCAATTAGAAAAAAAGTTAAGGGGGGTGGGCGTTACTTTTGGGGCCGTGTATAAGTATTAAGCAGGTGTGCATTTTTGAGAGGCCTGAAAGCAATCTTGGAAAAGAAAAAGAACCGACAGTTATATCGTTTAGAAAACCAATCCCCTGCCTTTTCCAATAATTCAAAGTACCAGATGAATTATTGATAGATGATGAGTTGATTGTTACGAACTTTTCTTTTTTACTTGGAATGTTACGTGTACTTATTTATTTATCCATCTATTTATTTTTTTATTTTTAATTTTTTTATTTTCATTTTTTGTGGGCAATGAGGAAGTTTGGTTATTTTTGCTCTTGGCGATACCTATATTTTTCCTTTTTTTATTTACCCATTTATCCATTCATTTATCTGCCGATTCACGTATTAATGCGTATCCTAAGTTCCAATCACAGTTTTCATTCCATTTTTAGTTTTTTTAATTCATGTTTTTTTGGAGAATTCGTTGTCTATCAGGTACTGCTTCACTTGATTCTCAAAATATATCTCTCTCATTTTCTATTTCTTTTTTCAGTAAACTGACACTTTTTTGGACAATTTCCTTCCCTATCCCAGTAGATTGCTGTAGGATAGGTTTATTGCCCATTAGTTTTACCCCCCCCCCCCTGGTATTATGATTGTGAATGCTTTCTAACCAATGATACTCATCCCTGTTGGACTTACAAACTACAATCCAACAATGGTGAAGATATGTAAGGTAAACACCCCAGTCAGTGGCGGACGCCCCCCCAAACCTCCGATTTTTGGTGGTGGAGGAGAAGGGTGGAATAATTTTCAGTCAAACGATTATCAGTGCGAGCCCCTCCCAAGAAACATCCTCCGTACGCCACTGATTCCCCAGTAGCCGACAACCCTGAAATTTGGACCAGTACTCGACACCTATTTTACACAATGTGAAAAATATTACATTAGTGGCAATGTTGGTGTTTTGCGTATTTTTTTCGAATTTTTCACATTTGAGGCCTCGGAAAAGAACCACACAAAACACCAGTATTGCCACCAATATAGTACTTTTTACAGTAAAAAAATACAAAAATTGATGTCGGGTACTGGTGCAAATCTTAGGGGTGTCGCGTCGGCTACTGGAGTGTTTACTTTATACCTTAGCTCTTTGAAGATATCGCAGCAAGCATCGCCTCCGTCTCCCTTTTAGCATTTTATTGAATTCTTGCTGGCAGGACCAGTTTGATGGGAGCAAATGTGACTCTACTGCTAAAATAGGTATGAGTTTATGCTAAAAAGTCTTCAAAGCACAAGGGTCGTTCCAAAACTTAGTTTCCCAGTCTTTTGTCGCAGCAACAAAAAATGATAGAACAATTCGGTAATAAACATCAGACGCGTCATTCACTCACGGTTCTTGCCGGGTTTTTTTTTTTTTAATTATTATTATTTTTACAAATTGAAATTTAATAAAAATTAAAGCGTGGAGTCGATTTTTCCCGTGACCACCTTCCGTTACCGATGGTCCAAAATAATACGGAAATCAAGCAAGTTGGAACTTGGAAAAAATAGCTTTTAAAAAAAAAAAAAAAAAAAAAAAAAAAAAACGGGAAGAAGACGGTTTGAAAACCCGTTAATAGAGGATATTACATTATTCTTCGAGTATCTTTCATCGTTTTATGAACAGCGTTTTTAATAGCATAGCGCCAGCTTTTTCATTCCTTGTTCGGTAAAGATTTCTCGTGCTAACCGAAAATACGTGGAAAATATTACTCAGAAGATGCATTTTAACGCACTGTCAATAAATAAAATCTTACCAATAGTTGGTTTTGTAAACTTTGAATATCCATTAATTACTTCCTATGGGAAGTAGATGAGCGACAAAGATGCGTAATACTTTACGCGCTCCGGCCTCGCTGTTTTCCATGTGTGAAATGTTGGCATATCGGTGATATGTGCGTCTGCGAAAAAATCGACTCCATTTTGTCGATTTCGGTACGATTTCAACGTTAAAGCAATGATCAAACCCGAGAGAGCATGGCGCATTGATTACTTTTTTACAAAATGAGTCTATCACTTTTTGTTGCTATACCGCTAAACGATATCAAATATTAATGAAACTTGCTTTCGGAACAGTTTGTATCGTCTACCTACTAAAAAAGTGTAACTTCTGGTGTCATAAAATTTTGAAGTCACTCATTTGATTAGTGCCAATGTTGTTCTCTTTTTCAGAGAGGAGAGCTTTTCAAATCCCAGATTGATTTCTTGCCTAAAAACGAGTAAGTTTGATCAAATTCTTCTAGTTACCTAGCTTCTACTTGTAGTTAAAGGTAGACCAACGTGGTGCAAGCAAAATGGTCATGCCTCTAAACCATGCATGTTGCAATCTGTTACATGAGATTAGAAGTTTCCTCCATTATTCTTGATATATGAGAGTGGACTTATGTTTGTAAAGCGGATCCGAGATTGTAAAAAAAGGAGGCTTAAAACAGGAGAAAGAGTGATTTTGGTTTCCAGTTCAAAAATTTTGTATAAACCAGTTTCCTTTTTCACCGAATTTCTTATTGTTGTCTCTTTTTTTTGTGATCTAGCTGAATCGCCTGTTTCGGAGGAAACAATTATCTCGCTTAAAATCGCGCTGAGCGAGTTTCTTTAAATCGTAATTTCTTTGTCTCTAATCTTTCTCTTTGTCTCTAAAGTATTCTGCAACTACGAGTAGTACCTTATTTTGGACTAAGAAATTTACTGTCTGATGCTGCTGGGAAAAAAATAATAGGGACTTCAGGGAACAAATCTTTTGTTAACATTTTTCGATCGGCCGATCGCACCTCTAGCCTTCATCTTTCTCTTTTTTGGTTAATTTTTCAGTCAGGAAATTAGCGGTAGAAAGTGGTACCAATCAAGATGAAGTGAGTCTGAACGTTCATATTTGCTCTGAGAACAATTTTCCCACAGCTGCTGGGTTAGCTTCGTCTGCAGCTGGATATGCTTGTCTCGGTATGAATTTTACACTTAAGTAACTTATTTACAATTACAATAAGTCGAACCCTAAAATTCGAACATCATTCTGTGACCGACTTAACTATCCTTCTTAAGAAAGATACTGCCGATTCCTCAAAATTAGAATAATTTTACTCAACACTCTCTGAGTTAACCGCAACTACAGGGTGGGGCGTAGAGATCTGACGATTTTCAAAAGGCTATAAATAAAGAACTATTTGACTTGGAGAAAAAAACTTTTTTTTATTGAATTCAGTACAGAATGCCGTTTTCTTACATTAATTTTTAAAAATTACATCTCGTGGATGTTGACCGTCAGCGTCAATACACTCTTGAAGTCGATTTCGAAAGAAATTCGCCGCTCTTTCGCACATTTTTATGGGTATATTATCGATTTTCTCTCTGATTCGCACTTTTAATTCCTCTAAAGTATGGGAGCGACTCCTAAAAACCCTTTCCTTAAGGTAGCCCCATAAAAAAAGTCACAAATGCTCAAATCGGGAGATCGCGGAGGCCACTGTAAATCTCCTCTGAGAGAGACCAACCGATTTGGAAACATTTCCCGCATAGCAGCAAGGGAAATGCGAGCAGTATGAGCTGTTGCTCCATCCTGTTGGAACCAGACGTCTCCTAAATCATTTTCTTCCACTAAATTTTCCAACATGGGCTGCACATAGTCTTCCAACATGGAAACATATCGGTTCGAATTAACAGTGCGACAGTTACGTTGTCTTCCCATACCCATACTAATGTGCGAAAGAGCGGTGAATTCCTTTCGAAATCGACTTCAAGAGTATATTGACGCTGACGGTCAATATCTACGAGTTGTAATTTTTAAAACTTACTGTAAGAAAACGGCATACTGTACTGAATTCAATAAAAAAAAGTTTTTTTCTCTAAGTCAAATAGTTCTTTATTTATAGCCTTTTGAAAATCGTCAGATCTCTACGCCCCACCCTGTACTAGTATGTCCTCGAACTTTCTCGTCAAGATGGTATTTTAAATAACGCTCGGATCTGGAAACGATATTTGACCTATGGACTTTGGAAAAACTTCTAGACTGTGATATTATTTCCGTTTTATTCATAGTGTAAATGAAAATATTGGCACAATTTTCTATTACTAGCTACTTTATTTTAGATTTTACAATGGTATAAAGGCCCTCCTTTTACCCGTGTTTCGACTCCCCCTCCTCTTGATTTTCTTGTTGTGGGGGCCTCAAAAGAAAACCGCAACTATTTATCTCAATTAGCAAAGTGAAAAACCTGGGGGAATGAAAAAAAATATCTTGTATACTGCCCTAAAACTTCATCTTAGATTAGAAAATATATTTGCTTTTTTCTTTGTTTCAGTTTAAGAAACAAAAATATGAAAGAGAGGATGCTATCCGCTCTAGGAACTCCGTTTCTGCTTTTCAGAAAATAAAGTAATTTTTTAATCCAGTGCATTTATTTTTCACCGCTTTGCTATTCATTTATTCATTTTCAGTACCTATTAGTTCACCTGTTTACATTTTAATCACCTGCCCTCTTTCTACTATATTTGCCTCTTTTTGTAACCGAAATTTGCAGTGTATGCTTTGAAAGAACTTTTTCAAATAAAACAAGAAATTTCTTCAGTCGCAAGGCTTGGTTCAGGCAGTGCATGTCGCAGTATTTTCGGGGGATTTGTAAGATGGCACAAAGGAAGTCTGCCTGACGGCTCTGATTCAGTAGCGACACAAGTAGTCCCTGCCGCTCATTGGCCTCTTCATGTTCTAATCTTAGTGGTAATTTCACATTTCACCTCTCGATTATATTTTTTCGTTCATTCTGTTGCTGCCAAAATAAGAAAAAAAAAATCATATCGTATTTCTTTCTGTTCTATGTTCAAATCATCCGAATTTAGAAACGGGATTGTGAGTTCCTCTGAAGAAATTAACGCTTTTCACCTCTGAGTACTCACCAGCTGAAATTTCAAATTATTTTCCTTGAATTACAGTTTTGGGAAAAGTTTTTACTTTGCATCTATATCATCAGTTGTAGAATTGAAGATTATTGGTAATCAAATTAGCTATTAACGTGGAATGAAATAAATTTGTCATCATTGTGAACCACTTATTGTTAGTGGATTATTCTTTTGCCTACTTTTCACGAGTAGAAACATGTAAGGGCAAAACAGAATTTCATTTGAAAAAATGTTTAATCTGATTTTTTTTTTTTTAAAAAAAATTCAGGTGAATGATCAAGAGAAAAAAGTAAGCAGTACTTCAGGAATGCAGCGGAGTGTTGTCACAAGCGAATTGTTACAGCACAGAATTCAAAACTGTGTTCCCAAAAAGACAGAAGATATAATTCAGGTCTGTGAAGAGTCCGGTTTTCACCCTTTGTTTTGTATTTACTCAAACTTGGTTAGAGTGAGGACAGATTAAAAACTGTTTGAGGATCAACAGTCTTAAGATACAAGACAAACTTACTTTTATTGTAAAGTTCTCATTCCTAAGACATTTTTGAGTTACGATTTAAGGCGACGATATAAACCATAGTCTCCTTTCACTCTCCACGATTTAGCACTTTTTATCATTTTGTCACCTACAGCTCTTCTCCCTTTGTCTATTTATATTTCTCGCTCATCAGTGATTGGACTCTATGTCGCTCAAAAATATTCTTCCCAACACCCTCTCTTGCTTTTCAGGTATTTTATTTAACAACTTCCCTCGGTAAAAAATAAAGTCCCTATAGTAAGTGATTCCTCCTACTTCTGGAATCTAGGGGCCCTTCTCTACCGTACAAAAATTTGCTTGCAGGTATTCGTGCTTATTTATTTCCGTTGTGTACGCGGAAGGTATTACAGATGAAAGAAAAACTTTCATAGAAAAATATGTGCAAGTATGTGCATCAGCTACAGTGTAGTATGTGCATTTATCATAGCCCTTTGCGATCCTGGTGGTTTTGTCAGCGTATTTACTTCCATTTCAGTTCGGTGATAATAATTTCAATATTTTATCCTTGAAAATATATAGTATGAAATGGTGTCTGATGTCAATGTATTAAGTCCTTTGATGACGCAACTGATATTAAGCTAATTTTTGAGCTCCTTGATTGTCATTCAGTAACTTTGCCTCCAACTTTTCATCAAATATTTCTCGTTGTTTTCCAAGAAATAGTGTTTCTTTTGTGGCTAAACTGACGCTCATGCATTTCGAACATGTTGATTTTAAAGCCACGGTTGTTTTTTTACTTTTCAAAGATATCACTTGTCCAACCATCTTGAATATAAATCCTGCATAGGATCTCCTTTCTCTCGTAGTTCTTCCCTAATCGGCATCTTAAAGATACCTTTATCTACTGCAGATTTATCAGTAGGCGAGGTATCAGTGATGATGCGCACCAAGAGGCCATTTGTCCTCATCTTGTACCTAACGCCTCAACTGCATTACACCAATTCTTCCTCGCATCGACGTATTTCACAGTTCATATTTTCATTTTCAGGCTATTCAAGATAGAAACTTTGAAACCTTTGCTGAAATCACAATGAAAGATAGCAATCAATTCCATGCTGTTTGTTTGGACACGTATCCCCCCGCAGTTTACATGAGCGCTATCTCTCATGAAATTGTATCGTTTGTGCATGCTTACAATCAGATCTTTCCTAAACCTAAGGTGAGTGCTCACATTCAGCAAAATAATTTTACTGTAAACTTTCCAAAATTAGGTAAAAATAAGACTTTTCAAAAAATTCTAAAATATCCCTCACCTTTTATTCAGAAAGTAGTAAATAAGTTTTTGTCTAGTTTGACTTAATCTGACTAGAGCTAAAAATGTAAATTTTCCGGTTGTCTTTAGCCGGTCCTCGTTTACTTTGCTGTTTTTTGTCCATCTCTCTTACAATTTTTGTATTTCTCTTTTGGATTATTTCCTAGGTGGCATACACTTTTGATGCTGGTCCAAACGCTTGCATTTATTTAGAAGAAGAAAATGTACCTGATTTTGTTGCCGCCCTTGAACATGTCTTCCCAGCTGGTGAAATATCAGGTTCCTATTTCAGAGGAGAACATACCAAATTTGGAAGGATAGTCAAGGTTTGTAAAATCCCTGAGTGTGGATGACAGTTTTCACATTGATCCACTGAATGGTCGATATTTGCTTTATTTGCTGATCACTCTCATGCCTCTTTTGTTATTACCCTACAGCTGAATCGAGGAATCAAAAATAACTACCACAAAGACTAGTTCTGTCGAGCAACTGAGACATATTACCCTGCAGAATTACTATTTAGAGCTCTCATCTTGATATTGTAACAGCCCTCTGCAGCAGGAGACTTCTTGTTTGCAGTTTTTGTGGTTTCCAACACTTTTATCCCATCAATCTCTTGATATCCACTTCGAAACCTTCTAGTGACTCAACTGTAAGCAAGAAATTTCGTTGCTCAGTTACTAGATCGGAAGCAAGAGTTTCGTAAAAAGAAGTGGTACCCTTGGGAGTTTCTTCGTAAACGAGAATAATATATAGTAGGCGTATAATAATAGGTGCACCTGCACCACGGCAGCACTGGTGTGCCGCTAGCAGCGGCGCGATGCCAGATGCAGGTGACCCGTTGTCTCATTGCAGTCACACCGAGGGGCTTGTGACAGGGGGAGAGGGCACCACATTGTATCACATTTAAGAAAAAGAAAATATTTAGGATCGAGAATTGAATAAATGTGAATTGGAAGAAAAAAAATTGAAAGTTTGTTTCGGGAATTATTTTTTTTAGAATTTTGAGCGGGGGGGACATTCTAATCCTCATCGAGGTCAATATCAATTAGATTCATTGGATTTTATGGACGTATCAAAAGTGACTTGTATTGACTGAAAGTACCAATTTTCAAGTGATTATATTAGGTTAAGAAAAATTAACAGAAAGAAAAACAAAGATACCAGCTGATACAGTGTTGTCAAGTTTCCTTTAGAACTTTACTTCAACACTTTCCCTAGTTCTTGGAAACTTGACAACACCGCGTACAAACAATTAAAAATAACAATGATGATTATGTATAACTTCACTGCATTCCGATTTGTTGAATAAGCGATTGGAGACGAATTCGTGATAGCGGTTTCGTCATTAGATCCGCGAGCTGTACTTCTGATGAAACTTGCTGCACTTGTAAATCTCCACTGATAACTTTTTCCCTGACGAAGAAAAATTTGATGTTAATATGTTTGGTTCTGCGATGAAACTCCGGATTTTGTGAGAGCTTAACTGCGGCGCTGTTGTCAACATTAAGAGTGGGCGTTTCTTTTATTTTGGCTATAGTACTGAAAAACCGATTCAGCCAAATTATTTCTTTCGTTGCCTCGCTTGCTGCTATGATTTCAGCCTCTGTTGTAGATGTCGCTACGATTGGTTGACGTTGACTCATCCACGAAATGGCACCTCCTGCGTATACCGATAGCACTCCAGTTGTTGATCTCCCCGTTTTGATGCACCCGCCAAAATCTGCATCACTATAACAAGTTAAACTTTTTGGGGAATTTGACCGATACAAAATACCAATATCCAAGGTACCGCGGATGTACCTAAGGACCCTTTTAATTTTGGCAACGTCCTCTAAGGTTGGATTTTCTAATGTTCGCGACAGCACACCAATACTGTAGGCAAGATCGGGTCTGGTGCCTAACATCAGGTACATTAACGCTCCCACCGCTTGCCTGTAAGGAAACTTACTTTGTTGGGTTTCAATTTCGCCTGCTTCAAAGGAACTAGTGACAGTTTCTGCATTAGAATGTTTTAATATTGGAGAGGATACTGATTTACAATCAGCAAAATTGAATCTTTGTAAAATTTTTCTTGCTTATGATTTTTGGCTAATTTTGATGTCTGGAGTTTTAGAAGTTTCAATTTCAAGCCCTAAGAAAAAATCAGCGGCTTTAGAAACTATTTTAAATTCTGATTTTAACTTATTCATTAAAATTGTCAAGTCCTCTTCTTTGTTTGCGGCAACGAGTCCATCATCAACGTACAAAACAAGAATTATCTTTGAACCATTTCTTTCTCGACTGTATAGACACGGATCAGCCTCACTGACCTGAAAGCCAAGTTTTTGAAGGAAGGTTCCAAACCGTTTATTCCAGCATCTAGGTGCCTGTTTCAGACCATACAGACTCCTTGTAAGCTTACAGACGTTTCCACTACCGTCGTCACAGCCTTTTGGCTGTTCCATATAGATATCCTCTTCAAGAGTTCCGTAGAGGAAAGCTGTTAACACGTCGAACTGGGCAAGGTGTAATTTCTCAGTTGCAGCAATGCCCAAAACTGATCGGATTGTAGTCAATCTGGCAACAGGGCTGTATGTTTGATGATATTCGATTCCTTGCCGTTGTGTGAATCCTTTTGCCACGAGCCTGGCTTTGTACTTATCGATACTGCCGTCAGCATTCCGTTTTAATTTAAAAACCCACTTGCACCCAATTTTTTTGGATCCATTTGGCAACGGTGTCAGTATCCAAGTGCTGTTTTCCTTCAACGATTTTATTTCTTTATCAATTGCTTCCTTCCACAGATCACTTTTACTGCTGGTAATGGCTGCTTACGTTTATCATCAAGGCTTAAGTCAACCATGTGAAGAGAGGTTCCTTCCCCAGTCTCTTTGTTTGCTGTTTTTTGTCCAGTTTCATTTTCCCTTTTCTCTTCATGTGTAGGATCGAAACCAACTGCAAACAAAGAGACTGAGGAAGGAACCTCTCTTTTTGCAATAACGACAAGTATCATCTTTTTGTGATTTGTAATCTGACCGTTGCGCTTCACTCTCTTTTTGAAACTTACTTTTCACAAAAAATGCTTCTTCTGTGACCTTATTAATGTCTCCACACGTTTTAAAGTTACGCTCATACATGCAAAGCTGAGAGGTGAATTCCTCAAAACCTTTTTCAATATCGTTAGTAAAAAGGAGCCAACTAGATTTAAAGGTATTAAATTCTACGGGAAGAATATGCAGGATTTTACAAACTAAAATCAAATCAGGAAGAGAATTCTCACCTTTTGCATCTAGCCCTCCGTTTAGTTCAGTCCACAGACTTTTTAATTTAGCAACGTGTGTAGAGACATCCTCCTCCGACTTCCAAGAAAAGAGAAGAAATCCGAGCAAATTTTAAAAATTTGATCTTTGGAGGTGGCTTCAAACAGCATTTTAAGCGCCTCCCAGACATCCGCTGCTGTCTGTTCGTCCATGATGTTATGATACACATTATCCGTAACACAACTAGCAATCATTGATTTTGCATAACTGTTTGCTTTCCTGAAAAAATCTCTCTTTTTCAAATACTTCCTGACAACTTCTTCATCTGCGCCCTCCGCAGGCTTCTCAGGTTGTTCCAAAAATCCATCAAAAGCTGCCAATGCACCTTCATGGTAATCTGAGAGATCTCTCATTTTTGTCTTCCAAATGGGCCAGTCAGCCTCACCAGCCAAAGGCTTTATATGTTTTGCCAAATCCATGTTGCACAAAAACAAACTAATAAAAACAATCACGACACTACGCGAGATACCACAGTCACGAGAACCTTTATGGGACGCGTTCTGGGCCCATAACCAATTAGATCCATTGGATTTTTTGGACGTATCAAAAGTGACTTGTATTGACTGGAAGTACCAATTTTCAAGTGATTATATTAGGTTAAGAAAAATTAACAGAAAGAAAAACAAAGATACCAGCTGATACAGTGTTTTCAAGTTTCTTTTAGAACTTTACTTCTACAATATCCACCGTTTCCACGTCTCCGTGGAACGGTGAATACTGAGGTCCCTCGTGGGACGGCCCTGGTTGAGGTTTGGGCGGACAGCCCGCCATGATGTTTGTTATCGCCTCTATATGTCCCTGGATGAAGTTGTGTTGGTGTTGCAGCATTTCAGCCTGCGGCCGGTTTACGACCCCCATGAAATGACTCATTTTGATCTCTCCTTGCTGGACGTGGTCAATCAGGTTGTCGGTTGTATTTTCATTCATTATTATTTTTTGATGTATTATATTTTGGGAATGGTGATTGATTACCGGCAGCAATGCTTGCTGTTGTCATGCAGCATTTTTTTCGGCCATTTTTTTAAGTATTCCTCGCTATGTTTTCTCCTGGAAGGGACTTCTCGGTGTCTTTTGCCTTGGTTGGTGTTTTCGTGTTGGAATTTGTTTCCATCTTAGAATAATTATGATTTTTGTAAAAAAAAAAAAAAAAAAAAAAAAAAAAAAAAAAAAAAAAAAAAAAAAAAAAAAAAAGATCATAATTTTTTTTTTTTTTTACCTTCAGGTGCGGCTTTGACGATGTGGCACTGTTGCAAAAATAAGACAAAAAAAAATCTGTTTTCACACAAGTTAAAACAATTAAAACAAAGTGTCCGTGTATACGCGAGTAAAAAAATTGAATGAAATAAAAAACTAACGAAAAAAACGGAAAACGATTTACACTAAAAATTAATTGATTTTAATCGGCAAATTAATTAGACACTTATCGCACTTATTACTCACAATAATTATAGTCACCTGGGTAAGACGAGAAGAAAAAATAAAATGAGTACTAAACGAAAAACGAGTCACACTAAAATTGATTTTAAGCGGCAAATTAATTAGACACTTATCGCACTTATTACTCACAACTATAATCACCAAGTTAAGGCAAGAAGAAAAATAAAATGGGTTTAGAAAAATAACCGGAGGAGAAAATGAGTTGTATGGTTTTCTCCCTGCGAGTGAAAGGATTCGACTGAGGATGCAACTAAGTGTTTGTTAGTTTGCCGTACCGATTTTTGCAAGTGCACTGCATTTTTTGCCATTTGTTCATTATTTTTCGTCGATCAGTTCCTATGTGTGAGTGTGTGCACATTCCATCGGTCTCATCGGTCGGTTTATATAGTTCCCTGAAAAACGTAGGTGTTATGGTAAACTTTTTCAGGGGGGAAGTGGGGGGGAGTAAATTATGCGGTGCTGAAATCAATATTGGTTGGGATTTAAATCCAGAAACTTTAATCGACGTATTGTTTGTGTCACCGGTGATTACATTAAAAAAAAATTAACATTGTTATTATTACCATTCTTCTCCGCCCGGCCCCGGCTGTCTCAAACGTCACTTGAATATTCAAAGTAACTCTCATCGCTATCGTATTCGTCTGGAATTACATTGTGGTAGGGGGAGGGGATGGGGGCTTCCCCTCCAGTGAAAGATTGAAATGGGGTTAGGGGTTGGTGATGATTCAAAGAAGCACGGAATTGGTCATAGTGGTCTAGGTATCTCTGTCGAGGGTCGTCGTTGTTAGTCGTTGGGGTGTTTTTGGTTTTTTAATCGGGCGGAACAGGCAGGTGAGGGCGTGTTTGTCCCTTATTTCAGATGGAAACACCCCTGGGCATCCTTTATCGGAGTGTAGGCTGGGAACCTTGAGTAACCTCGTCACTTTATGCAGAGGTTGAATTTTGACAGTCCTCGTATCTATGTCCCGGCAAGTTGGGCAACGGTCCATCCGCTCACCGCACTCCATGCACGTCAAGTGTCCGTTGGTGCAGAGGACTGTCGCGTCGGAGACGTGAGGAGCGTATATAGAAGACCGGCCATTCCAGGGCAGCAATTGTGGCAGTAATCAGGTCCGCAGCCATGATCTGAAAAGTGCACACATTTTTTTCTGTTTTTTAAGATAAATAAGCGAAATTCGTGTGTTTTTTTGTATTTTGAGGTAGGAGGAATCGGCATTGGGGCGGTGACACCGATATTGCGTTTTTATTGTCTGTCGCTGCTGGGAGGGGATGTTTTTTTTTTTTTTTTTTTTTAAATTCGTCTGAGTCGGCGCGTCTGGCTGGGTCCGGTTGTGTTTTCAATCACGATTATATCCTGAAGAGGGATATCTCTGTTATTTGAAGCAATAGTCGCAGCCTTTGTCTCCCTCTTTTGTTTTTTCTGTTGTAAGTAGAATAAAACTGAGACAAGTATAAGTGCTATAATTAGGGTTGATGTGAGTGTGAAATTTATGCTGTGAAGCATTTTTGATTGATATTCAGCAGTCTCCATTTAGTTTAGTATTTCACTGTCATTACTTTATTTTAATACTAGGTTGATAGGGTAGGGATTTGCGGTGAAGTCAATAGCTCGTTGTTTTACTAGGAAAGCTGATGACTGCGTATAAATAATTTGGTTATTGATAATAACGCTGGAGGTGTCATCATAGGTGCATATGGCTGGACCAGTTATAGTACGTACGTATGGTCGAATTTTTTTGTCTGACCATGCTTAGGGCTTTACCGGCTTTCGTACCGGTATTTATTAGAATGAGGTCGTCATCATAAAAATAAGGGGCAATGAGTTCAGTCAATTGTGAAGGCATGACATCTACGTCCGAGCAGATGTAGGCATCGATTTTACGAATGCATCGTTCTACCAAGAGTTTGCTTGTTTGCATTTGTAGGGTTATACATTTTTGTTTCCTTTTTATTTTTAATATTGGGGGTAGCTCCACCTGTCCGCGAAGAAGCGGACAGTTCAATTTTAAGAAGATTTTTCTGATTACCGACCTTTAGCCACAGTCCAATGATGAAAGGTAAGTAAGTAAGTAATCCTCAGGAAGTAAGTAATCCACACAAAACAATAATTAATTTTATACTCTCGGTTTATTTAGTGACTTAAAATTTAACAAATAGTACGAGAACAAGAAATTTGGAAGAACAAGAAATTTCGAATAAAAATTAAAGAATTTTGGAATTTTAGACAATTTTAACGAGAAATGAAAAAGAAAAAAGAAACGATAAAAAAACGAAGAACGAATTTCCGGAGAAAACGAAAGATAAATACAAACGAATCCGAACGAAACGACGAAACGTAAAACGAAAACCAACAACGGCGCGCGGCGCATCGGGTTGAAAAGCTATCAATCTATCTTGGATTTGTTTCATTCCAAAATTTTTCGACACCTTTTCTTCATGCTTTATTTGTGGAACTACTAAGACACCTCGTAAGGTATCTCCGGTTACTTTGGCGATATTAAAGGATACTTTTCCGGCGAAATAAAGCAAGGAGGGGGAATTTATGTACACCGTATCGTGCAAAAAGGGTAGTTCTTTTACTAAGTGATACAGCTGACTCAAAGGAATTATTTTGCTAGTTAATTCTTGGGTATGCAGAGACATGATATCATCAAATTCCTGTTGAAAATAGTGTTCATAAATCATCATCGTAACGTTACTTTCGATTTTGCAAGCCAATTGGGTGGCTTTTATGGAAAAGTTTGTCAGCTCTCTGCGTATTGCCAAGAAGTTGGCTGAGTTCGTCTCTTGGGCATTCATTGCGATGCTTTTTAAATAGGTGACTGATTGTTTCACTTCGTCCCTCAACTGGTCCACGCGACCATTGATATGAGAGTATTCTAGGCCCATTCATGCAGCCGCTGTTATTCCTATGCCGGCGGTCATTCCTATGCCCGCGGCTAAAAGAGGCGCGAATCGTATTTTCCTTTCATGTAATAAACCTAGGTTATTTAAGCGTTGATTCTTGAGGGTTTGAGTGGAGGTCTTGAAAAGTCCAGCTAGGACGTCGGTCCGCTGTGGTTGTCCGCAAATGTGGTAATATTCGACGAGGTCGATCACAAGGGAGATGACCAGTTCTCCCTCCTTTGCCAAAATGTGACGGTTTGTTTTGTACGAGATGAGTTGCGACTCTCGGACTTCTGTGCAAGTTAGTACTTCTGACAACATGAGGGAGGTCCGTATGATCCACATGCTTAATGATGACGTCATCATTTTTTTTCTTCTTGAAGTTCAGTCGAAGTGATGGGCGTTGCCTATCTGGGGGTCTGGGTCAATCAGCAGGTGACCAGGCGAAAATGATACCTTGAATCTTTTTGACTGAGACTGGCTGTTGCCTCCGACAGCACCAACTGCAGAAAACAAACACACCTTTGGAGAGGAAAGCACGGGGCAGCACCAACTGCAGGAAAAACACTTTGAACGTCGAAGAAAAAAATAGAGAACACCTTGCCGCACAAACGGCAGTAAAACTTCACTGAAAAACAACTGAGGAGGCACCAACCACCAACAGCTTCAGTTTCCATTTGCCCCTCTCTGGCTTGAGCCACCCTGTATAAGTCAGAGCCCTGATCCCTCCTTCCCCTGCTGAAAATGCAAGTCCTGGGAAACTGCCAGAAAACAGCTCCCAGGACTTGCACCGCATCAGCAGCAGGATGGAAAACGAAACCCTGACCAAACATAGGGTGAGGTTTCAAACAAAGGCAGTCGTTCTCATCCCCGCGCTGATGAGCTATGGATCAGGGTATAAATTCCGTATTCCAGGAAAACTTAGAAATCCCTATGGTCGACCGCACGTTCACGGTGTGAGATTCTCTCGATTTGGCTTGCGAAGACCTTTCGATTGACACCTCGTGCGCTACGTATCCGAAGGGTTGGACTTGCTCCAATCTTCTTGAAACTTGGTATACATATGTATATGTTCCACTCGTATACCTGCGGAATACTCGAGGGGGGCAAAAATCGTTGTTTTTGCCCTAAAATGCACCGTTTGCGAGGTACGACGTTTGAAAATTTTTCGGCGGGACTTAGACAATTTTTTCAAAAAATTTTCGAAGTTCGACTGATGTCATTTGGGTGTGGCCGATAATCACCAGACCATTAAGGTCAATCGGATCTCTCTCTCTCTAACTTGCAGCAGGCCAAGAACGAGACTCCTCTCTTTCTATCACTTTTTCACTTTTTCTGTTTCCTCCTACCGAAAAGACAAACTATCTTCGAATTTATACGCTAAGTTCTTATACACGCTGCATTATGGAGACATACTCCCAACTTCAATCCTTAATAGCTTCTAAACCAAGAGGGGCACGAAAACGCCAATGGTATCAAAAGATCCGTCTCAAAAGACACAATCTTTTGATACCAGAACCAAATTCCTTTTCTCAACTGATTTAACGAATCCTGCTCATTATTTTGTGAATATTGTGTTGTAGGAAATCCAGACGTATCAACCACAGCAGCCAGGACAATTGAAATACATCATTCACACTAAAATTGGAGAAGGCCCGCAAAGGCTCGCATCAAACGAAGGCCATTTATTGCTTCCGTCTGGGGAACCACGGACAATCACGTCATAGCATTGCTGCTCGGCAGCATTTTGTTTTGATTGTGACTGATTATTGTCTTGAGTCTTTATCTGAAGCACGTAGAACAAATCTAGAGGAAGTTGACTCAAAAATGCTGAAGACTTCGAGATGTTACTTTGATTTATGTTTCAACATCTTGTAGCCAAACTTTCTTGAATATAAGGAGACGTTGTGAATTTACTATCACATTCTATCATTTGTAGGACCACGCCACTCATTTTCAGAGAGTATGCGTTTGTGTCATTTTCATCTCCAGTGCAAGTTTTATAGGGTGTATTTGTTAAAATACATAACTATGTTGGAAATAAGAAACCTAAAAACTTTCAGAGCAGGTTGTATTTATTTTATTTTTGAATAGAATATTATGGTTGTAATTAGCTATAAGTTCACAACCTATCGTATTCTCACTCCGCTCATGACGATAACTGCAGAAAGTGGAGCTGTGCTCTGCTCATAGTCTCATGTAGCATTTCTCACTATTTAATGTCCATTGAGAAAATTGTAGGTTTGAGGTGAGGCCCCAGGTGATGGCCGCAAAGTTCAAATCTTGGTTTACAGATTTATTCACTATAGACTGTTTTAGTTGAGCGATATATCTTATCGATTGCCGTTCGAGGATCTCTGGCTCTGATGTTCAATGTAATTTTCCCATAAATGAATATTGTAACGGAATTTTGAGCAATTAAATCAATAAGCAATACTACGTGTTTGAGATTATGAATTCTACGTTCTCAAAAATGCTTAAGTATGCCTGGTTCCGAAAATTAAAAAGATATTGCAGATTCAAGTCAGCAAAAAAGGATAGTGTCCGGCCAGCGACCAATTACATCACTTTTGTAAAGTAATAGTCTTTGCCGAATGCACCCGAGACAAAGAAATGCCCTCCTTCGCCCCTCTAATCGACTCATCTCGACGCACCAACTCGCGCTTATGTTTAAATAAAAGAAGGTGTAGAAAAACGCTCGATCTGATTCCAAAGCTAACCACTGCTACAGACGCGAATCGGAGCTCGATTCCGGAGCTGGATTCTCGGTTCGTGGATGGTTTTTCTGATGTTTCGTGCACCAGGGTTTGCACGATGATTGAATTGGTGTCCAACCTTTCTTCTATGAGGCTCCCTGCCAAACGTTTAGAAACGGTCTTTACAATGCGCGTGATTGGCTGTTGTTGAGATTGATATTTTGTTGATTCCATGTCGGTTGCGTTGGATGTGGAACGTTGAGCGGCTTTTGTGGTAGAAATACAGCGGGATCGTCTTCCGGATTTAGGATGAATTCGGATAAATCTAACTTTGGTGATTTTGATCCTTCTACCACCATCGCTGCTGAAAATTTTGGCACGTTTTCTGGGTGGGGGGGGGGGTGTCGAGGGATGTTTCTTCTTCGGCCCTGACAAGTTGATTGACAGGAAGGATGAGTTAAACTGTCTGGGGGATCAGCCAACCCTTGAGCCCTGTCAACTCTAAAAATTTATTCTAGTATCAAGTGAGGTATATAGGCTGCCTGCTGAAAGTTCCCTTCTCTATGTTACCTCTTGTGAAGAAACTAAGTTTCTCACCTCGCCAATGTCCAGTTGGTATACCAAGAAAGAATTCCTTTGTGGGTGTACACACGCAAGTTTATTGAAGTATAGTAAACACACAGAGAAAAAAGAACACAGAATATAACAGCACACTCCACTCCGAGAAGATTTTATGAAGATAAAAATTTGAATTGGAAAGTCCCACAACAACAAAAGAAAAAAAACGTAACGAAAATAAAAAAAAGGAAACTTAACGAGAGAAGAAAATTTTTAACAAAAAAATAACAATAACAAAAATTGCTTGTCACACAGACGAAATTATTAAAAAAAAAGAAAAGATTTTGTTGTCACACAGACGAAATAATTAAAACACCAAAAAAAACACTTGTCACACAGACCGAGTACTACCGAAAAACGATCCACGAAGGAAAGAAAAAACAAATCCAGGAGTGTTCACGTAGATCCACCCTGATCAGAAAAAAATTCTCGACTCCCTTTATTTTGGCACTGCATCCGCCGCAAAATAGTTCTTCGCGAGAACAAGAGAAGGAAAAAAAGGAACGGAGAGAGAGGGGGGGATGTCAAATATGGTCAGTCACTGTTTTACACAGCTGTGTTCAGCCAGTGGCTCAGCAATTAACGCTTGAAAAAAATAAGTTTAGTGACGCAATATGGGGGCCAATGGGGCATAAATAAGTGGACCACATGGAGGTAAAACAGTCAAATATTACCAGTGAACATACGCTGAAAAGAAGACATGGAAATGGCTGTACGGCCGACGAAAAAGATCGAAGGAGGAACAAACAAAAACAAAGCACTGAAAGAAGAAGAGAAAGAGAGAAAAAAAAAACAAAAAGATACTCGGCCGTGACTCTGTGATCGAGGATGAGAGAGAATGTTTACAGTGCGAAACGCTAATTATGCATCATCCAAGTAGGAAATCTGATCGTTGACCTAGTTAGATGCGTGCGAGTCACCGCTCAATCAGCTGTTGGTTATTCAGCGATAATAATATCTGCCGTGGGTCCTCAGGACACTAATGTAAAGTAAATAAAACAAAACGGAAGGAAGAAACTCCGAATTACTTCAAAGAATACTTACTGGAAACATGCGTAACGCGACGCCAAGAATACTTACTGGAAACATGCGTAACGCGACGCCAGGAACTGAATAAAATCGGCTGTAAAAAAAGTGTCGCGCCAACAAGGTGCTATTTCTATAGCAAAAATTCGCTAGATAAAAAAAAAAAAAAAAATTTGGTCATCAAATTGGTACCTATTTGGGTGTTTAGAAAGATGGAATTTCTTAACTACCCGGGACGCTTCCACCAGGTTTGTAACGCGGTTTTTCGGGTCTCAGCGATATTCGATTATACCGCCGAGTGTTCTAACGCGGCTCTGCGTTACACGGCGATTACTCGCCGTGAGTCACGGTAGACAAGCCTAAGCCGCGTCCACCAGCGGAGCAGATGGAGTCTCTACGCTCAGGGATGGTAGAGCGATTTTACTATTGAAAAAGGCAAAAATGTATCTATACAGGGTGTTGAAAAACTGTTCCCGAATATTTCAGGGGCGGATTCTACAGATCAAAATAAGACCTTTTTTTCTTATAAACATGTGTCCGAAAATGCCCCCCTTTTGAGCTACAGCCCCCCAAAGTTTTAAAAAATTTACGGTTTTTTTGGAATAGCGACCACTATTATGAACCAAATGTCTTAAAACTTGGTGTCCTCAGGTAATTTTACGTGTAAAATCCATTAATGACTTCGAAAAATTCAGAAATTGAGTCTGACTGCACTTTTCACGCAATCTTGTACCTTTAACGGCACAAATTTTATGTTACGGATTAAAATTTTGAAGAATAATTACCAAAATCAGATGCGGAAAACCCTTAGAAAGATTTTTGGTCCTCCTTGTTTCTTTCGGTACGACGCGTTTTAAGCGAGATAATCGCTGGACAGTGTGGAAAAGTCAGCGCTTTTACCATAGCGGCCGGCCCGTAGAAGCAGCGGAGAGGCGGGTTGCATACTCACTGCCTTTTTTCATGGTAAAAGCGCTGACTTTTCCACACTGTGCAGCGATTATCTCGCTTAAAACGCGTCGTATCGAAAGAAACAAGGAGGACCAAAAATCTTTCTAAGGGTTTTCCGCATCTGATTTTGGTAATTATTCTTCAAAATTTTAATCTGTAACATAAAATTTGTGCCGTTAAAGGTACAAGATTGCGTGAAAAGTGCAGTCAGACTCAATTTCTGAATTTTTCGAGGTCATTAATGGATTTTACACGTAAAATTACCTGAGGACACCAAGTTTTAAGACATTTGGTTCATAATAGTGGTCGCTATTCCAAAAAAACCGTAAATTTTTTAAAACTTTAGGGGGCTGTAGCTCAAAAGGGGGGCATTTTCGGACACATGTTTATAAGGAAAAAAGGTCTTGTTTGGATCTGTAAAATCCGCCCCTGAAATATTCGGGAACAGTTTTTCAACACCCTGTAGGTATAAGTAAGATTGGGGTTACCTGATTGGCGAAAATGAAAAGGCCCAATGCTGAATCTTGATTAATACAATAGGTAGAGTAGTTTTCTTTATTTATTCAATTTTCACATTAACGATCTCGACCCGAGAGCAATTAATGTGGCAAAAGCAACTTGTGAACGATCACAACCACACAAAAAAAGATCTGGTTACGTAAAAATTCGATAAAAACAAAAAAAAGGACGGAAACTGAACAAAGACAGTCAATTCGTTATCCCAAAAGAATTGATGTGAAATAAAACAAAAAATAAAAAATAAAAAACGGACAGCTCGATATCCCAATCGAGTTAATTTGAAATAAAACCAAAGAAAAAGACTGTCGGGTCGATATCCCAATCGACGAGTAAATTATCCACCAATTAAAGAATTAAGAATTAATCTTTAGATATTTCTTCTCCAAAGCATCCACTTCGACTTGAAGGGCCTCTTTGCATAGGTGCTTCATGCATGTCCTTACTAATTTTTTGAGCGATGAACGTGTCTATAATATATTTCACCGACGTGATTTCCTTATTTAGTTTCTGTTATTCAAATCGATACGTTCTTAAATTGATCAATGATATTGAAGGAAATTGTTGTTTTACCAGAACGATGAGCAATTTCATGTTGATTGCGACCGGCCAATTGCCGATTGTAATTTTTGTGAGATGAATCGATTCAGGTTCATCTGTATCGGCTATCTTGTCGTTAGAGGTAACGAAAAGAACTGTTAACTTAAAGTTGCTAATACCTATGAGTGTAAAGTTTTGAAAGTATGGCTAACAGTCGTAGCGATTATTAAGTAAAGGCGTTTCGGATTGATCTATTTGCACAACTACTATGAGCAAGCATAATTTACAACTTAAACTCGGAAATAATGTAAATACAATGACTTGTTCAACACAACAAACTAAGTTGCAGTCGAGTTCAAATTATCAACTAAAAGGACCGAACTAAAGTAAGACTGAGACTAAAATAACTGTTTTCAGTTGGATCCGATGTTTCTCAGTTGTCAAAAAAAATGAAACTATTCAACACAGCAAACTGAATTGCAATTGAGTGCAAAATTTTCGACTGAAAAGGGCTGAGCCGGAAGAAAAAATTTCATTTTTTCGTTGCTTTGTTGCCAAGTCTTCCGGCAGGATGGTCCGTTTTATGGTTTCTTCTCGAGATGGGGGCACTTCGCTTACGCTTTTTACGGTTGGAATGCCCTCCGTGATAGATGGTGTCACATCGGGGGCGAGTGTTTGGTTTTCCTCTTCATCCTCTTTGGCATTTGCTCCTTTTCTGGCTCTAGATAATGCATCGACACTGGTGTGCTTTTTTCCTGGTTTTTAGACGACTTTCAGTGGGTCATCGCTCAATTTTAGACAAATGCGAGCTAGGCGGTTACTGGAGTTCTGCAAGGTTGCGAGGTGGCAGAAGGGTGCATGATCGGTGTACACTGTTGTAGGTGTATTCCTCGGATGAATCCAAGGACAAAAGTGTTTGCGCGATAATTGCAATCCTAGGATTTCAACTCAGTTGCTGCATACCTGCGTTCTGTATCCGTGAATAATGTGGAAAAGTAACATATTGGGTTAGCAGTGCATTTTTCGATGACACTGGAAAGGACTACTCCTCAGCCTTCCTTTGACGAGTCAACATTTATAATTAAGTTTTGACCTTCTTCGTAGGCAATCAAAACGGGCAGTCATCACTCTTTTCTTAAGAGCTGGAATGACTCTTCTTGTCCCTTTCCCCACACAAACGCACTTTCTTTTTTGACTAGTTCATAAGAAGGTTTGTTGATTACACTGCAATTCCTTTTGAATCTGCGATAGTAGCCTATCATACCACGAAATCGGCGTACCTGTTTCACAGATTTGAGTCTCACATATTCTAATATGGGACGCACATTTTCAGGTTTGGCGGTGATTCCTCCTGATACTAGTCTGTATCCAAATGTTGTTAGTTCACTGTAGCTAAAACGGCACTTTTTGTACCCCATTTTTACTCTGAAGAGTTGCATCCTATTAAACAGTTTCCTTAACGTAAGCAGCATGCCTGTGATTGTCTTATCATGGAAATAAAAGTCATCTTCGAAGGTCGTGGCACCTTGATGCAATAAACCACCCAGCAATTAAAATGTTCAACACACGTTTAATAACGTTTATAAAGTTGGTTTGGCGCAAAATTTTACTTTGATTTCGGTTTAAGATCTCAAGCACATTTTTATGAATGATATGCTCTTGATAAAGGAATCTCAAAGCTCTCATATTTTCCCGTTTATTTTTACCAAAACGCTCGAACTTTCGGGTCGGGCTCGCTGTTTGTTTTTCACGCGTCACTTTTAAGGCTTGGATTATTTGTAACTAGCTATATGGTCTGATAGATCCTGATACAGTAACCCCAGGACCCATACCATTTCACGACATAAATCTACAATTTCGTTCCAATTTAAAGGTAATTCTTGACCTCGCAGCTCTTTTCCTGATTTCCTCTTTTCATCAGTCAATATATGCAGCGCAAGTTATAACCCTGGTAAGAATGATCCATACAGGTCTGTAACCGATTTCCCTTATTATGAATAGAGAATTATTGATATCGTATGGTTTGGATCAGTGGCGGATATGCGGATATAGGAATCTTGCCAGGGGGGGGGGGGTGTAGAGAAGATTAGAACCAACTTTTTCAACGGAAATCCCTTAATTTCCTTAATAGTCCCTTCGTTGATAAAGAAAATTTTTTGCTCAGAAAAATGGAATCAGACCCTCCCTCCGTTCCCTCCTCCTAGGATTTACATGGTTATACGTGTTGATACAAATACATTACAAATTAACAGTTCTTATGAGTGTTAACGTTTTATCATTCCTACATTAACATTTAAAACATCCCGCGAAAACGTAATTTATGCTTGGTGAATTATAACATCCTTAGTCATATAGGCGTTTGAAAGTAATTCTACAGGGTGTTGAAAAACTGTTCCCGAATATTTCAGGGGCGGATTCTACAGGTCAAAATAAGACCTTTTTTCCCTATAAACATGTGTCCGAAAATGCCCCCCTTTTGAGCTACAGCCCCCCAAAGTTTTAAAAAATTTACGGTTTTTTTGGAATAGCGACCACTATTATGAACCAAATGTCTTAAAACTTGGTGTCCTACGGTAATTTTACGTGTAAAATCCATTAATGACCTCGAAAAATTCAGGAATCGAGTCTAACTGTACTTTTCACGCAATCTTGCACCTTTAACGACACGAATTTTATGTTACGGGTTAAAATTTTGAAAAATAATTAGCGAAATCAGATGCGAAAAACCCTTAGAAAGATTTTTGGTCCACCTTGTTTCTTTCGATACGACGCGTTTTAAGCGAGATAATCGCTGCACAGTGCGGAAAAGTCAGCGCTTTTACTATAGCGGCCGGCCCGTAGAAGCAGTGGAGAGGCGGGTTGCATACTAACTGCCGTTTTTCATGGTAAAAGCGCTGACTTTTCCACACTGTGCAGCGATTATCTCGCTTAAAACGCGTCGTATCGAAAGAAACAAGGAGAACCAAAAATCTTTCTAAGGGTTTTTCGCATCTGATTTCGCTAATTATTCTTCAAAATTTTAACCCGTAACATAAAATTCGTGTCGTTAAAGGTGCAAGATTGCGTGAAAAGGACAGTTGGACTCGATTCCTGAATTTTTCGAGGTCATTAATGGATTTTACACGTAAAATTACCGTAGGACACCAAGTTTTAAGACATTTGGTTCATAATAGTGGTCGCTATTCCAAAAAAACCGTAAATTTTTTAAAACTTTGGGGGGCTGTAGCTCAAAAGGGGGGCATTTTCGGACACATGTTTATAGGAAAAAAATGTCTTATTTTGACCTGTAGAATCCGCCCCTGAAATATTCGGGAACAGTTTTTCAACACCCTGTATAGCCGGCTGATCATAAACGGGTATCTCAGCTACCATGGTGACCCGCATGCCTCTAACCCGAGTCATAATAAAGTTGTGAACTTCTTTACAAAGAAAATCGTAAGCTCTCCCAATAGATATTGCAAATGCGACAACCGTATTAATTTTATCTCCTCTTTTTTCCCGTTCATTAAGTGTGTCAATTATTAACTCGACTTTTGGTTCGTCCTTTTTCTCAACGAGTATCTTATAAATTCGAAATTGCCGATTAGTCATGTTTCTAGTTATTTCACTTTCTTCTTTATCCTGCATAGATATTCCTTGGCCGAACTCCGTTTCAAAATCTGAGATTTGTTCTCTTGCTGTAAGCAAGGCCAGCTCGTTTGCCATAATTTCCTGCGAACATTCGTGAAACAAAAGGGAAACTTCATTACTTGTATGTTTTTAACTGTGAAAAAATTCGGAGAAAGAGAAGCCAAAAAATAAAAGAAAGACTAGGTTCACACCTTTCACGCTCTTGCAGAAATTCTAATAAAATGATCCAGATTCGTTTATCAAAACGTAGTACGTAACATACTTAAAAAACCAATAATTGAAGTACTTTAAGAATAACATTGAAAAATCCGGGACGAATTGACTCATAGCATGCTCTCACCTGAAACAATTACGTTAGCGGGACATCGCATTTACGTAATTGGTAATACTTTGTTGCGTAACTGCCAATTCCTTCTTACGATAAAATAAAGGTATGAAGACGTTACTAATATGACACAGAAAATGAACATACCAGGGTTACGTTTTTTGTTCAAAGTTACAGCAACATAATAATCATAAAAAAGTCAAAAAGTGTAAAACATAAAAATATAACAGACCGTCTACAACGCCACGTTAAGTCTTCTCATGACATCGTTAACGGCAACGTCTTTGTAACGGCTTAGTAACGTGGGAACGTCTTTTTCGTAACGTTGTCTCGATGTTACACGATCGACTCATCGTAAACCACGATGACCACGTCACATCGAAATCGATCAATCATACGTTTTTCTAACGTCTTTTTAAGGTTGGGTTACGTTGCTGAAACGCTACATCGTAATCGGTACGTTCAACACATCGCAAATAACGTTTTCTCGTTTACGTTGTACGATTTGGATCGTTTGGGGGTACGTTTATAAACAACCATGACGTAATAAAATTATCAAAATTTGCAACTGTGAGATATAACACGTAATACTGTATTCTCTGGGTAGGAAAAAATTCACGTTTTCATGGACACAAAAATTGAGTATATAACAAACTTCTTGAAAATTTATTACATAGAAATTGTTACTTATTTTGATTTATCATAGATAACTATACCTTTGAGTTAATTGAGTTAACTTTTTAAATATTAAAAATTACTGTAAACTTTTTCCAAAAAGTATATATATTTTTTATAGGAATACATTGTCACAGCACCTACACAGTGTTGTCAAATTTAACAGAAAATACTAAAATGAAAGAAATATATATCGTGAAAACAGTTGGTCTAGCCTTATAAATTTATTTGCAGAAAAGTCGCGAGGTGTTTGTCTGCACAACCATTTTCGAACTTTTAAGAGTGATTATGAACTCGTGAATTTCTCCCTTATATTCATTCCTTTCAAAACAGCGATTAGTCGTAATATATGAAAATGACTTACTTTTTCCTTGGAGAGGCTCTCCACTGTTCGAGAAAGATTGGTGTTGAGCAGTCTTTCCTCTCTGTATAGATTCTCTGCGTTTTCAGCGCGTTTCTCTTTATCCACTGTTAGATCGACTAGCGCGTCTTCTCTTTCAAGGGGATCACTGATTGATAAGATTTTCCTCAATTCATCACGAACCGTCGAAATTTTGGATTTTTTTTGCATTGATACCTAAGAGAGTATTGGAACAAGTTATTTTATTTCTTCAAAAAGCATTAGTATTACCTGTAAAAAATTATTTTATGGAATTGATAAAAAAACTGAAGGAATGCAAACCAACTATACTCTCCTCAGAGAAGTGAGAGGATTCTTAAGTGTAAAAAAACTCTTCATAAAGTCTTTCAAAAGGAGTAGAAGGAAAAATGTTAAACTGGTAAGAAATTTTTGGAAATAAATATGAATCAGGAAATAACCGATTGTAACAAAGTTATGGAGTAAGAATAATATTTTCCTCTTTGTAATAATCCGTCCGATTTTTTTCATATTGGAGTAGTTTGGTGAGTTGTTTATTCGCTCCAGAAAGCATATACTTTTCTTTTTCTTCTTCTTGGAGTTTTCTCTTGAGCTGATTATTTTCCTCTCTCAAGCGGGTTACTATTTCGTTTGGGTTGTGACGTGGATCTGTCAATAAAATATTGGGTCTTTGCTGCACCTTCAAAAACAAATTGAGACACATTTTTAATTACCAGTTTCAAAAAACAACATGAGTTGTTACGAGTCAGTTATTATTCAGAATTGATAAAAAAAAACTCAAGGAGAGAAGGTAAACTACCTTCATTCAAGAAGGAGAGGATGGTTTGTCAAAAACCTCTTTTTCAAACAAAAACAAATTCTTACAAAATGGTAGGGGAAATTTTTCTGAAAGGAAGTTTTTTGAAATAAGTACAAAATGACGACAAAATGGAACTAAAAATGTAAATTTCGAATAAACTTTTTTAACTTGGATTGAAGCTACTAAAGGATATGGTTAAATACATAGGTATATACATAGGAAAATAACAGATCGGTTTTTGATTTTGTACTTACAGAATGTTCAGGTTGATAAAGTGGTTTAGCCAGAATATTTTCCAAAAGAAAAGACAAACATATGAATGCGAACATCATGATGGCACGATTGCGGTCAAACGAATGATTAGGGTAAATAACTTCGCACAAAGTGTCTCGTCTTATCTAATAGTGATAATACTGTAACTCGATGAAAAAATACCTCTTTATCACGCATATGAGTCGACAGCATGAAAAATCCGGGTGATTAGTGAGGCTAACAGGACTGATTGACGTCAATCGCTGGACTACTGGCATCACTCATTTCCGGCGGGAGACAAACATGACTACTCTTCTAGGAAATGGGACGTATATTTTTTCTGAGTTTCTGTTCATGCTTTTTAATAAAGCCAGCTCATTCTTTTAGTTATCAAAATTTATAATAATCTAAATTAGTCACTCGGAATGAATAATTACCCACCATCCTTTGTACTTGAGTCACCACTTCTTATTGAATAATACGGTCTTATTGTTACAACATGATTCAAACGAAAAGTTTATGAAAACAAGAAACTTACAACTACGATCCTTGAAAATACTTTTCATATTTTTCATGAAATTCCGTTAAATTTTTGACTCTGCTGAGATTCTTTTTATTTGATATCACTTGATTACTCACATCTACAGGATTGTTTACAGATTTATGGACAATATTTTTATTTTTTGTATCATTCTTAAACAGACTCTGATTTGAACAAGGTTTATTAGTAATTTTATTTACATCAGAAACCAAAGGCTTCGTATCAGACTGCTTTACATATTTGAACGTGTATTGACCTAGACTATTTCTAGGCATTTCATAATTTATGACCTTATTATTGTATGGTATACTATGTTGTTTCAAATATTTCAGAATAGTCTTTTCAGTTATTTTATATTTCAAAGAAAAGAAATTTTAATCAACTCGTTTGGAGTCATTTATTTATATAAAAATTTTATTTTATTTTTACCGTACCATACCATACTGTACTACCATACAATATTACCTTATTTCAGTACCACATTACCTTACTGTACCTTACTTTACCATACAATATAAAAACATACAATTTTATTATAATAAATGGAAAGTCAAATAAAAAGATACATGCCCTCTAAAGGTGAACTAGAAGGTTTAGATAGGATAATTTCAAAGAATAAAGATCTGGAAGAATTGATAAAGAATGAGGAAAGTAATTTAGAGAGAATAATTCATGCCATAGATGGATTAAAAAATATTAACAGTAATATGAAAACTATTATGAAGCAGTTTTTTATAGCTCTACAACAAACAAGTATGACTTCAGATATTTATAAATATGCCAATTTTAAAAATCAGGAGTTGATAGAAACTCTGCTCGAGAGGGAAGAGAAATATAAGAAAATCATAAAGACTCAAGCTGAAAAACATAATGATAATTCTGGTGTTGAGGAACTAAATAATGTCTTCTCTACTATCATAGTAGATTCTAAGGATAAAAAATTATCTAAGTATATGAAAAAATCCCTGAAAGATATAAAATTTCATGATGATTTTAAACCTGTATTTTCTGAACTGGGTACTAAAGAATTGACCCCAGATGAATTGAAAAAAATGAAATCAGATCCCAAAAAAGGACCTAGATTTAATAATATTCATAAAATAACAACGGTGAATGTCCCCAGTGTCAGTAATGATGCAACTATTATTCAACAAAATTAAATGGTCTTATGCATCTATTTTAGGAAGTTTTTTCATACTTCAGTAAATGTGCAATTTCTTATTAAATTTTTTCTATATAAATAAAAGTAAAAAAATGGAGTTGTCTAATAAACTCAACACTATTTTGAAATAAGTAGAGGCTTATGATATTCGTCGTTGTTCAAAGTGTAAACAAATAAAAAAAGAGAGCGAATTCAATAAAAATCAACACTGGTGTAAAGAATGTAGAAACGAAATAATGAAAAAGTATGTAGATAGTAAAAAGTTCATTGAGAAACAGTGTGAATGTGGAAGGATAGAAAAAACAAAGAATTCTAAGACTTTCAGCTCAAACCGCTTGTCAATATAAATTTTCTTCTTTGATAAATCAAACCTCAAAGTTTGATACCGGCCAATTTAAAAAAAAAAACAGAACTTCTCCAAGAAAGGCTTCATTTGAAAAAACTAAAGACCTAAAGTACTCTCTACAACAAGTACTTTTCAGATAAAAATACACCTTTCAAATCAAATTACACTGTTGCCATTTTTGGGCCCCTAAACTTTTTAAAAATTATGGAACATTTATATCACGCTATTTTTGTGAAAAACGATCCAAATCCACAATTTTGGCTTTGGATTTCCGAAGAGGGTGAAAATGTGCTGAAATACGCTTAGAAACTGTTGGAAGTCTCAAAAAAGCCTATACAAACGATGTCATCTAATTCTGAAATTCAATATTTTTTTGGCCAAAATTTGCGGTTCTAAGGAATGATGTTTCGACATTTGAGAGCTTTTAAACAAATTTTAGCACTTTCATACCCTCATCAGACATCTTGGGACTCAAAATTGTGTATTAGAATTGTTTTTCAAGAAAGTAGCCTGGTTAAAATGTTTGATAATTTTAAAACAAATGTAGGAGCCCAAAAATGGCAACAGTGAAAATTTTATTTGAAAGGTGTATTTTAATTAAAAAATTACTCGTTCTGGAGCTAAGTTTGGCTTTCAGTTTTTTCAAATTTGGTCTTTTTTAGAGAAGTGCTGATTTTTTGAAAATCGGTCGATATCAAACCCCATTCAATGTATCAAAGAAGAAAATCAATAATGACATGCCGTTTCCTCTTAAAAGTCTTGGAATTTTGTGTTCTTTCTAAATCTATAATAAAAATTTGGGGTCCCATTCCCATTTGAAATATGCAATTTAGGGGGGGGGGGGAGTGCCGAAGGTGAAAACCTCCCGAAAATTGTCCCCCTCCAAACAAGCAAACACGTGTCTTGACCGTTTTTCGAAATCCAAAGCTGTTTCCAAAATATTCGCCCCAAATGCTTTTTTTTAACTTACCCTGTATACCATTTAAATATAAAACAGCATGTACAAAAGAGCAAATGCAGCCACAGTACTATCATACGCAAAAGTTTTGAGTGCGTCAAGAATGCACACGGCGCGCTGAAAGTTGTTTTGATAACATGAGATGAGAAATGGCCGAATACCTACCTCAAATTCTTGACTACCAAAACTTTTGCATTTGCTGGTACTTGCAACGAAGAAGCACGCTTTTTTCAATGTTTATTTCTGCTACAAGATAATGAAAATATTTTGTTTGCGATGAAAACCTCTTGTGAGTGATGTCTGCTTGGTCATAGTTCTTAATTATCTACTTTTTTCTTCTGACTTGGTCTGGTGTGGTTCTTCTCCACCACTTTTTACCTTATTGGAGCAGTTCTCCTTCACCACCTTTCTGAACCAGTTTGCAAGCTGAAATTTTAGTTTGGTTGATTTTGAGAGCTCGAATCAAACCTTGCACAGAGATTAGTAAATTTCTTGAACTACAATGGGAACCGCTAGAGCTGTTTTTCAATTGGCCGAGAACTGCAATCTGAACCGAACCAAACCTAATTTTATTCCTGGTTCAAACCCTTGATCGATCATTAGAGATTTAAATGGGTTTAGAAAAGCACATCATAAGCAGACAAGGACCATTACACACTATTTGTCGTTTACAAGGGGAGACTCAGAAGTCGCCGCCTCCGATTTTGGAAATAATGCAGCGAAAATGTAGAGCTAAAATAAAACTATTAGACACGAGTTTCTCACTTTTTGCCAATGGGCCTTCCTAAGGTCGGGAATTTTTTGAAAATTGGCAAAATTTGCATAAAAAACCCGAGTGAACAACTGGGCAGAGTGCATTTCGTATATCAACGCTCATTTCCTCCCCTCTCAAAAATAGTGGCGTGGCCAAGAGGGCTAGGGTGCAGTGTAGCGTGCGGGCGAGCGCAAGTTCGATGCTGGCTTAAAACCTTATTTTTTGTGATGATTTTTCCCCGCTTCACCATCCTGTCGCTCTTATTTGACTCATCCTAATTTTCGGTGAAATTTGACAAAAGAAAATAATGCTTCTGTCGAATAATTGACGAAACAATAATGCCGTAAAAATTGTCAGTTCTGTGGATACAAAAAATAATTATTTTATTTGTCCGGAAGATTTGCACTTTTCAATTTTTTAATATGCTACTTTTATATTTTTTTTGGGGGATTGAATGTACCAATCTAGATGAAAGTCCATCAAAAGCTGACGAGGATTGTGAGTTCCTCTAAAGAAAATATGCTTGTTGCACAACCAACCACTGTCATAAATTAAATGCTCATGAAATTCAGATTCCTCTCATGTTCCCAAATATCAAGCCGTGATTTGTGTATATTTTATACATTATCTGAAGGAAGACCCGTCTTCTAGAAAGAAAAAAATATATTCTTCAACTTATGGGCCAAACTGCGCATGTATACATATATGTGGAACTGATTTATGACTTTTTTGTGTATGGAAATGGGTCCGAAAATCCTTCCTCCCCCCTTCTTTGAATTCCCCCCTCAAAAATGCCAGGGACAACTGAAATTCCCCACTCCAAAATGCCAAGGCCAAACAAAAATTCCCCGTTCAAATAAGGGTGGAGGAAGGAATTTCGGTGACCTATAAAACCCAGGAAAAAGGGGGGCAATAAACCCCTTCTACGTCATAAAGATTCAACCAATTTTCCTCTGGAAATTTTCAGTGAGCGCCCATAAACTACTTCGTCATAGGGGTTGAACAATTTTTCCTCTAGAAATTTTCAGCGAGCGCCCATAAACTATGAACTTAAACAGCAACAGGGGGGGGGGGGGGAAGGAGGGTTAAATAAAACCCTAAAGCAAACTGCTAGTGACCAAAAATCTTCCTAAAAATTTATTCCTTCTGCTTTTACAAACATTCCACCCCGGACAACAATTTCCGTTGAACATTAGAAAATTGGGTCCAAAAATGCTTCTTCCAGCATTGGGGGTGGTCCTACCCCCCAAAAAAACCTTAGAAGTTTTCGAGGGGGGGGCTGCCTCCCTCCCCAGGATCTCGAGCAAAAAAAACCAAAGGAAGGCAAAATTTTTGAACCCCAATGTAAAGTCAAAAGAGACCCGAACATTAGAAAATTGGGTCCAAAAATGCTTCTTCCAGCATTGGGGTTGGTCCCACCCCCCCAAAAAACTTTAGTAGTTTTCGAGGGGGGACCTCCCTCCCCAGAATCTCGAGGTCAAAGTTCGTAAGCGTTCACAAAAAAAAAACCAAAGGGAGGGCAAAATTTTTGAACCCCAATGTAGGATCAAAAGAGAGCCGAACATTAGAAAATTGGATCCAAAAATGCTTTTTCCAGCACTGGGATTGTGGTCCCACCCCCCAAAAAACTTTAAAAATTTTCGAGGGGGGGGCCTACCTCCCCAGCATCTCGAGGTCAAAGTTAGTAAGCGTTCGCAAAAAAAAAAAACTAAAGGGGGGCAAAATTTTTGAACCCCAATGTAGAATCAAAAGAGACCCGTCCTTTCTCGGGAGAAAAAAATACATTTTTCAACTTATGTGCCAAACTGCGAATGTATAGTGCAAATAGCCTTGAAGCTCGAGCTTGACAATTCGACAACGGCGAGAGGCGAGGAACTATTGCATCATCCGAACGGTCGCCCGGTAACGACATGCGAGCGGCGTTGAGAATTCTCCCGCAGACGCCCGACCGGACGCGGCAGGAGGACCGCTACGGCACCGAAGTCCGGCAACACCGACGGGCGAAACTATCGCCGTCTCGCTCGCACTCTCTCTCGCACCCGTTGTCCTTACGGGAAAAACGCGACTTTCAAACCGCGATATCTCGGGCCCGGACGGGCGGATCGCGATAAGCTTTCTTAGCTGACATGAGACCGCCGGGGCGGTCGTCCAGCGAAAATCCCGGCCCGATCGGTCCGGCCACATCCGAGATCTGCTGATGAATGAGTGAGTGAGTCAGTGACTGAATCATTTTTCCCTTTCATTATATTAGATGACCGTTGATCTGCTTGACGCAATAATTCTGACAGCAAACCCACACGTTGGCCTTTTCAAATTGCAAATCAAGGATTTTGGTGTTATGGGGGCAAACCACCCTTCACCGGGTAAGTTCTTCCAGGAGAAGCCTTTTTGATCTCTGATGTGATACTGTTTGAACCGACAATAGTTAAATTAAGTTAATAATCAAGAATAACTAACGAGTAATCAAAACCGACAACTCAATAATCAAAAAACTAAAGTACAGAAACGCAACTAAACTCAACTAACTTTTCTAACTTGACCAAACAAAACCCGAAACGGCCAATCGACTCGAAATCCTCTCGCAAACGACTGACTTCTCTAGAAATTTTCTTTTTCACACCATGGGTCTCTCATCGCCACTCTTCATAGGTCCGACCGATGAAAACTGTCCAAATCGAAAATTTTCGCAAATCGTACCCACGTGATTGACCGAGAGACCCAGGATGTGATGGCAAGTTTCCTCAGCTTGGTGGAGACGGGTTTTGTTTAGCTCAGTCACAACCACTTCCAATATTCGCCCTAGAACCTCTTTCAATTGTCTCATCTCATCGTTCTGCCCTATGTTCAGTGACATTCGCGGCCCTCGACAGAAAACTGTGGATGCTGTTTTCGTGTAAGCTCGCACAGATTCCCTCCACAAATTGGGGATTGTACGTGGCGGCGTTCACCAGACAGGAGAGAGAAGTTTGACTGTCTGGGGGATCAGCAAACCCTTTGAGCCCTGTTGACTCATAGTTATAAAAATAAATTCAGACAATTTTATCAGGTAGGCTGCTAAATTACTCAAATTTCCCTTCTCAGTTAACCTTACTGATGAGCACTGTCTCACCTCGCCAAAGTCCAGATTTTATGCAAATGATTGATTGAATCCAAAAGTTGGTGTACACACTTTTATTGATAACGAAAAATACGATACACGCAAATTAATAAAAGAAACACACTCCACTCTGAATTAAAGAAGAAAATAAAAATTTAAAACTGAATAATTTTTTTTAACAAGGATCAAAGCAACAATCAAAATCCCTCCCTCTTTATGCACGAGAAGGCCGGGACCGAGCGACCCGAATCCAAAACAAATCACAGGTGTGAATCTGAGACTGATTTTGGGTTGGATCAAACCCGGCTATGTCGAGGCTCTTGATATTGATAATATTGCCAATGTTCTTTACACTATACATACAAGGTGTGAGGAAAGTCTCCCCCCCCGTCTAACTTTTGAACGGTTGAAGATAAAAAAAACGAACCTCGGAGATGTTTATAACTTAATGGGAATTACTTTTTAGCATATCCAAAATTTCCGGGGGGCGCCCCTAGGGGGGGGGGGGGGGGGGTTGTCCCTTAACTCAAAATTTTCGAGTGACAACCCCTATCTTGTGATACCTCGTTTTAAAGGGTATAATATTTTAAGACTTTTGGCGGAAACCGGAGGTCGATATCGTTTTTCGTCTTCGATATATCGATAGTCAAAGTTCGATTTCGATCCTTTTTCAAAAAGTCAGAACTCCCATTTGAAAAGTAGGAATTTAGAAAACTAGGAGTCATAAATATATAAAGCAAGTACTTTTCAGAAAAAAATACGGTTTGGATATTAGTCTGGGTCCAAGAGATCCCGTCCAATTCTAATTCGTCCAAGACACGTTTTGTCCAAAAAACATCATCCAATGTAAATGAGTCCAATTTAAACGGTCCATTATTATTTCGTCCAAAGCGCTAATTTGTCCAACGTACAACTTACCCACATTTTATTTAGTCCATTTTGAATCGAAGGAATGGACGATTTTTCAATTCCGTCCAATATTTTGAAACATTCGTGGAAATCAACAAATCAACGAAACACCCTATTACTTATATTCGGAGAAATGAACAATCTCAATTTGTCTATCAAAAGAGACCATTTGACTATCCTATTGTCAGATTGAATGTTATGTTATGTTTGTAGATAGAGCATACCTGCTCAGTGATGAAGAAATAAAGATATCTACTATTTGTATCATTAAAGGTTAATTATGATGAGTTTCCACGGCAATAACCGAATTTTTCCCCCTATGCAGCAATGTAATGTTTGAATAACCTCCTAAAGTCAAAATTAAGTGCTAAATCTTCATCTTTTTTTTCGGTTAATTTTTTTTTTTTTTTTTTTTTTTTTATTTAACTCTGCATATTGCATTCCATTTATTTACTTTTTTCAGTTTCCTTTCGCTCGTCCACGTACTATACATGCGTCCAAAGTACCCTTTCACAAAATCCTACGTATATCATAACTTATATTAAATAAAAAGTTATTTTTCTTCATCCCTGTTGAATATTTAGAATCAGGCAGGTTATGTTTTTAAGACAAGAAGGAAAAACGACAGATTCTTCATTTATAAAGTAAACGCTTCTCCGTTCAACTGAGAGCAGTAGGGAGGAGTGTAATCCAGTGCTAACCCTCTATTTTTGCATCATGCTTTGAGCTGATTTGAGGTATATTCTCCCCCGTTATCACATCGAAGGCAAGCAGCTTTAATGTTGAATTTAGCTTCAACCTCTTTGATAAAGTCACGCAATTTTTCAAAAACTTCATATTTATGAGACATCAAATATACATGAGTAAAGCTAGTGTAATCATCTCTGAAAGTTACAAAGTATGAATGCCCATCCCATGTTTCTTGTTCAAAGGGTCCGGCGACGTCAGAGTGTATTATTTCTAAAACTCTTCTTGCCGGTTTCCTTTCTTCGCCAAAAGCTTTTCTTGTTTGTTTAGTTTTAATGCATGTCACACAATTTTTAATGGTTTCTTTCAGTTTTACATTTGCAAAATCTAGTGGACGCCCCCCGGAAATTTTGGATACGCCAAACATTAGTTCCCTTTAAAATTAGAAACATCCCCCGAGTTTCGTTTTTTTATCTTCAACCGTTCAAAAGTTAGACGGGGGAGAGACTTTCCTCACACCCTGTATTTGATGCTGTTGATCATATCCTCCAAGTATGGGTCCGGTTTGCGTCTATTCTCAATACGCACTCTAACATTGTCTCCAGCGTTGAGCTGGAGTGATGGGGAAGATTTTTTTTTTTTTTTTTTTTTTTTTTAATATCAACAACACATTGTTTTTGATGAAGCGTTGGTGTTGTTGTTAATCTAAACCATAGCTCATTTCCATAATCAGTTACAGAGGGCAAAAATAGATCTTATTTGGAGTTCATATTGGGCAAATCGAGTGATTTGTCAAATACCGACTCGAATCGTGTGTAATTTACTGGTGGCGAAGGAGTCGAACTATACGAAATACAATCAAATGGAATCCATTTATCCCATGAACGTCCTTCGCATCTTTATGAATTCGTAGGAATTCATTTAAAACTCAGTAATTTCTCTCTAGACTTTCTAATGTCTCATGGTAGAAAACTGTCGAAGTCTCACAGTCAAGTGATATTTTAAAAGGCTATAAATTATTGTTGATTCTCATTTACGAATTCAGCACCTAAATCCGTCTTGATTTTATTGCATACTCCATATCTAACAAAAAAAAATCGAAACCGACGCATCGGAATTGGGAGGTGTGGCTTCTGTATGAACTTAGCTCCTGATTTCTTCTGACAAATGTCACGCCATAACGCATCGAAATTGGGAAGTGTGGCTCCTGTTTGAACTTAACTCCTGGTTTCGCCTAACAAATGTCACGCCATAAACGCATCGGAATTGGGAAGTGTGGCTCCTGTTTGAACTTAGCTCCTGGTTTCTTCTGACCACCACACAGAAATTATACTGTGATTTATTTATTTAGCTCAAATTTAATTGGTAGAGTACGTAAAATAAATTATTGTGTAAATACCTAATTTCCACCGGCGTTCTCGAACTTAATCCTTATCGTCTAAATGTATGAATTTGAATACCAAGTTGTCTTTAAAATTTTTCACTCCGTTTAATAAGAAAAGAGCTCACTTAAAACTAATCACAGTAGAAAATAAAATTTACGGACAAAGAAACACGATGAACGAACGAGAAAAGAAACGACTGAATTAAATCTATCTATTGTGATTATCTATGAACTTGAACTTTAATAACAAAGCAGACACGAAAATCGAGTCAAAAATCAAAATTCGAAATAAAAACGTTAAGGTGAAAGTATCGGATCAAAAATCAAAACTCAAAATAAACGAAAGAAACAAACTCAACTCTATTAATTCGACAACGAATATAATCACCAACGCAACTAAACTCAACTCTAAAAACAACTCAACTCGCTCTACCAAAAAAACACGATCATCGACTCAAAAACACTCGCAATCGACTGGCCTCACTCAGGAAATTTTCTTTCCAGCCACAGGTCTCTCATCCCCACTCATCATGGATCCGACCGATGAAAATTGTCCGAATCGGCAATTTTCAAGAATCGGATCCATGTGATTGGCCGAGAGATCCGTGGCGTGATTGAAAATTTACTGAGTGTGGTAGAGACGGTCAGCCACAACCACTTCCAAATATCGCCCCTGAGCCTCTCTCAATTTTCCCTTCGTTCTGCCCTGATCAGGAATATTCGCGGCTCGGCAGGAAACCACGATTTTTGAAATTGCGCACGTTGCGTCCAGACGGTTTCCGGCCGAGTCAAACCGCGGAAAACCCGAGAGAGGCCCTTAACAACAATCTCGCTCGATTGCAATAGAAAGGCGAGGAGTGATTGAAGTCCAGATTCGGGAATCTTATAATTGAACTTTTGAGAGCCGAATCTGGACACCAATTCGTTGATTGCAAACGATCATTATGCACGCCTTAAACGCATCGAAATTGGGAAGTGTTGCTCCTGTTTGAACTTAACTCCTGGTTTCTGCTGCCAAATGTCACGCCATAAACGCATAGAAATTGGGAAGGGTGGCTCCTGTTTGAACTTAGCTCCTGGTTTCTTCTGACAAATGTCACGCCATAAACGCATCGAAATTGGAAGGGTACCCGGGGTGGCTCTGGCTCCTGATTGAACTTAGCTTCTGGTTTCTTCTGACAAATGTCACGCCGTAAACGCCGTAAATGCGCATATTGCTTTCCCATTTCGTCAATTGTCGCGCAAAAATGCAGAATTCCGTTGGACGGATGAGCATCAGAAATCTTTCGATACACTTCGTAAAATTTTAAAAAATCCTCCAATTTTATCTTACCATCCCTATTATTCTAAGCCACTTGTTTCAACTACTGACAGTTCAGATTTTGCATTTGGTGCTATTTTGGCTCAGGGACCTGAGGGTCACGAGTTACCTGTTGCCTTTGCAAGTAAAGGACTTTCAAAATCTGAATTGAGAAAGCCGATTATTGAAAAAGAACTTTTAGCGGCGCACTAAGCCAAGCATTTTCGACCCATTTTGTATGGTAGGAGATTTCTTTTAAACACTGATCATCATCTTTTGCTCTCATTATTTAAACAAAAAGACCCATCCTCCAAGTTGACTGGTGGAAGCCACCTCCTCTCATGCTGGTTAGAAATAACCCCGCGTTACAAATGGTGGAGGCGCCCGCCGAGTAGTACAGCTGCTGTTAGGGGGAAAGGGATACCATCAAAATAGATTTTTGAAATTTTGGGCCTCCTATTATTGTTCTCCTCTAATTGCGCTTGTAAGTTTGCTACTATTTGTTGAAGTTCGTAAATTTGGCCTTCCATTCTAAAATTGGGATAAAATAATTTCGAAGCTACCTCGTCTATTATACTTGGTTTCAATATGCTCATAAAAAGGGGTTAATGGGATGATCCGGGCACTGGATCGGCATGCAATATATCAAGGAGAATACTACTGACCGGGAACTGGTCTTTGGTTAAAGGGCTGGTCAGAATATATGACTTACAGTAAAATGATGAAAAATTTCATTGTGAGATTTGCTTGCCAATTTTGATGTGAGATTTGCTTGCCAGTTTTGATATGAGATTTTTTTTGCGGTTCTTCAAATTGAGGTCGTCTTGAGAGAATTTGAAATTTTGATCGTGGGTTGCTTCGAGCGTCCTTAAATTGAGGTCACCTTGAGAGATTTTGGAATTTTGATCGTTGGAGGGGTCAATATGCCTCGTTCATTGGAGGGGTCAATGCCTCGTTCATTGGAGGGGTCAATGCCTTGTTCGTTGGAGGGGTCAATGCCTCGTTCGTTGGAAACTGTGTTTTGGAAGAATCAGGCGTTTAAATATAATAAAAGTTTTTGAAGTTAGCTTGAAGTTCGTGATGAAATCAGTTTCTTCAAAAGAGTGTTTCTTTTTGTTTTGATTAAAAAAAATGTTTTTTATGTTTAATCAAGGTAGAATTTCTTGAATTTCGTGATGAAGTCAATTTTCAATTTCTTCCAAGATATGGTTTATATTTGGGGTCCGAGGATCCATCTAAAGTGGATCAACACACGAAAATCGGTGATAAAATTCGCGATGAATATATCGATGAATTTTTTGACGGAATCCTACCGCGACTGCGCCAGTTTTGTAAAATAGAACTCTGATTATTTTCAGGTTAAAATAAAATGAGTTAATTATTCACAATTGACAAAAATTTTAAAAGACAAATACAAGCAGGATTAAAAAGGATAATAATTCACTGAGCGGACAATGCTCTGAGACGCGCTGTCAAGAGAAAAGTGACAGTAAGATATATAACGCTGCTTTTTCTTGCCTTACGCTTTTTGGATTGGGGGCGACCACCACACAGAAAATACTGTGATTATCTTTAGCTCAAATGTAATTGGTAGATTGGAATAATTGATTTATTTTAATTACCTATATTCCAACGGCGTTCTCGATACTTAATCCTGATTGGGAATGAATTGTCAAAACACCAGTTGAATTTTCATCCGTTTATATAGAATAACCAAAACTTATAATTACACTACACTAATAATTATACAAGACACAATAATTTATAAGACGCGAAAAATCAACAGAAAACTCAAATGAAAATTAACAAGAACGAAATAACAGTACTATTCAAACAAAGCGTGAAAAATCAAATATAAATTCCACGAATATCGACGAATTAACTAATTAAAATTTAATTTATTAATTTTTTAATTGAGATTTGAAATTGACGAACTATTAAACAAACTGACTCAAACTCAACTGAAGAAAACAACAAAACCGCGAAAAATAAAACAAAGAATCAAACGAAATTCGACGAAATAATTAATTAATAATTTATTTATTAATTCTTTAATTGGGATTTGAAATTGACGAAATATTAAACAAATTAACTCAAACTCAACTCACTCTAACAACACAACTCGAGAAAACACCATCGACTTCAAACTTCATACAATCGACAGGCTTTACTCGGGAAATTTTCTTTTCAGCCACGGGGCTCTCATCCCCGCTCAACATGGATCCGACCGATGAAAATTGCCCAAATCGACAATTTTCAAGAATCGGAGCCATGTGATTGGCCGAGAGACCCGTGGCGTGATTGAAAATTTTCTGAATGTGGTGGAGATGGTTGTGGTCTACCTCAGCCACAACCATTTCCAAATTTTGCCCCAGAGCCTCTCTAAATCTTTCCACCGTTCTGCCCTGATCAGGGAAATTCGCGGCTCGGCAGGAAACCACGATTTTTTTAAATTGCGCACGTTGCGTCTTGACGGTTTCCTGCCGATTCGCGAATATTGGCGAACTGCGGAAAAACCGGGAGAGGCCCTTTACAGCAATCTCGCTCGATTGCAATGGGAAGCGTGGAATGATTGAAGTCCAGATTCGGGAATCTCAAATTGAACTTTTGAGAGCCGAATCTGGACGTCAATCAGTTATTGATCGCAAACGATCATTACAGATAATTTGCGAGCTCGTGCCAGGATCGTGCTTCTGTGTTTTAATTAACTCAAGGGAGGTCTGGAATTCCGGGATCTCCCGCGAGTAGCCGTGGCGTCCTATATCAGTAGGTGATATGAATTTGATATAACACACGGCCGTTTCCAATTTCCGGATCCTCGATAATTAATACGTCTTGTAAAGGGATGGCTTGGTCTTTGGGTTTTCGTGGATTTTGTTGGAATTTCAGATACATGTAGATGCCTAGATTGGCGATAGTTAGGATTAAAATAACGGATAGAGAGAAGTGCGTTCCGTGGAGTATGAGTGAGGTGTCCGATTGCAGTTCCAATTGAGTTTGAAGTACCGAAGGAGTTCCGGCTTCAAATTCCTATGGTTTTATAAATTGTACCTTGAATGTCTTGAATTCCACGGTGCTTTGTTTTACATGGTATGCATCTGACTGCGTATATATTCGTTTATTATCGATTGTGACGAGATTAGTGTCTTGTCTGCTGCATATCGCCGGGCCCTTGACAATATGGGTTGTATTTTTTTTTGTTTAGATCCTTAATGGATGCGATGATATTGTCATTTAACAAAACAGTACCCTCGTCATTGAGATAGTTGGTGATTAACTCGGTCATTTTCATTTCCTGTAACTCAGTAACCGTGCAGAAATATGTGTCAATTTTTCGCCTGCAATTTTCTACTGACAGCTCCGACTTATACTGGTTTGTATATTCTTAATTGATTATTTATTTTCGGACACCCACATGCATAACTGGTTCTTGTGTCCTTATTAGAGATATGGTTAAAACGACTCTTAAAATGTCTCCAGTGGCCTCATTGAAATTAAACGACACTTTGGCTGTATAATAAAGCAAATATGGCGCGTTTGTGTAAATTGTATCATGTAAAATTGGTGTTTTTAATTAATTGATACAATTGAGAAGGGATATTATATGACTGGTAAGTTTTTCGCTATGTAACGTATCTAAAAGCTCATCGAACTGTTGTAAGAAAAGTTCTGTTGTATAACAGCAGTTGTATTACCATGCGCCTCCATCATTTGTAACGCGGGGTTATTTCTAACCAGCGTGAGAGGAGGTAGCTTCCACCAGTCAACTGGGAAGATGGGTTTTTTTGTTTAAATAATGAGATCAAAAGATGATGATCATTGTTTAAAAGAAATCTCCTACCGTACAAAATAGGTCCAAAATGCTTGGCTCACTGCGCCGCTAAAAGTTCTTTTTCAATAATCGGCTTCCTCAATTCAGATCTTGAAAGTCCTTCACTTGCAAAAGCAACAGTTAACTCGTGACCCTCAGGTCCCTGAGCCAAAATAGCACCAAATGCAAAATCTGAACTGTCAGTAGTTGAAACAAATGGCTTAGAATAATAGGGATGATAAGACAAAATTGGAGGATTTTTTAAAATTGCGTATCGAAAGATTTCTGATGCTCATCCGTCCAACGAAATCCTGCATTTTTGCGCAACAATTGACGAGATGGGAAAACAATATGCACAAATCTATGAATAAATTTTGAATAATAATTACAGGAAGCAATAAAACGAACTAATTCTGCTGGATTTCTGGGGACAGGATATTGGTCAATGACCTTAAATCGTTCGTTATCGGGAAAAACTCCCTTGTCTGTGATCTTGTGACCCAAATATACCAATTCATTTTTTAAGAAATTACACTTATTAATATTTAGCTTGATGTTGCAAGCTCTTAATCTGTCCAAAACACGAATTAGATTATTATCATGGTGGCGTACACTGCAACCCCATAGCACGATGTCAACAACATAAATGAACGCCCTATCCTCTAAACCACTCAACGCCATGGTTATCATGCGTTGAAAACTATTGGCTACAATAACTATGCCGAAAGGCAACCTTGTGTATTGCCAGCTAAAAACCAGGAATTGAAAAACTACAAAATTTTCGGGCAGATAGCCTCAAAGGTATTTGGTGAAAAGCTGACTGGACGTCCAAAGTTGTAAACCAACGCACCCTACTAAGTTGATCGAGGATTTCCTCAATACTAGGCAAAGTAAAAGAATCTGCCTTAATTTTAGAATTGAGAGCTCTAAAATCGACAACAAGACGCATTTTACGTTCACCGTTTTCCGACTTTTTCGGAACTAAAAATATAGGGTTATTGTACGGACTCACCGATGGTTTTACAAGTCCATCCTCGATCAACTTGTGGACGTGTTGCTTTACATCTTCCCGCTGAGCTTGAGGCAAACGAAATTTTTTACGAAAGACAGGAGTCGTATCGGTTAGTTCAATATCCTGTTCGTAATAATTATTCACGGATAATTTATCGCCATCCAAATGAAACACGTCATGATAATTCTCATAAATCTCCAAAATAGACTCACGAAACTCCGGCGGAGTATTGTGTAACCTGTTTCAAAATTTTTTCGGATTTTCGCACGTCGGACTCCATTGCTATCCTTCTTTTCACCATTATTGGGCTCTGTAGATTTCATCACACCAAACTCACTTAATGACTCAATCAATTTTAAATGTACTCAATTTAACGGGCTGATCTGTAACATTTACAATTTTACCGTGTTTAAACCCGACTCTAGCAAATTAAAATTAGCCAGAAAAACTCCCGACGTCAATTCTTTATTAACCACAAGACTATCCACAAGCATTCCGGAAAGTTCATAGAAATAAAACTCACAACAAAACAATTAATAAAACAACAGTAGAGAAACAACAGCAAAACAACAGAAATAAAAATAACATTGAAAGTACATACATAAAACATGAATCAAGGGAATAACTGTGGATATAAATAAGAAATTGCAGAAAAAATCAAAAACAAATAATACGAAAACGGAGGGAAAGTAAAATGATGTAACGTTATATATTTCTTTTGTTTCCTTTTTTTAAAAAAATATTAGTGGGGGGGGGGGGGGGGGGTAGCTCCACCAGTCCGCGAATAAGCGGACAATTTCATTAGTGGATAGTTTAGATTACCAACCTTTAATCCAACCAACAGTTCAACTATGAAGGTAAGTAATCCTCAGTAATCGACACAAACAACAACTAATTTATTTCACTCCGTTTATTTGGATTTTAACAAGTCACACAAGAATAATGAAATAACGAAAACGAAAACCGAAGAATGAAAACAAGAACAAGAAATTTTGAATTAAAAATCAAATAGAGAATTATAATTTTGAAATAGTGAATTTTAGAGAGGAACGAAAATGGAAAGAAATGAACGAATAACGAAATTACAAAAAAAAAACGAGAAAGATAAGAAGAAAAAAACAAAAACAAAAAAACAAACGAATCGGAACGAAAAAAACAACGAAAAACCAATAACGGCGTACCGATGAGCGAGAGACGACTGACTCGAGAAAATTTTCAATTTTATCACCCCCCCTCAAGGGCCCCTGGCCCCGTCCCCCCACTGCCCCTCAGCCCTAAAATTGCCAAATGGACAATTTTACAGGGCTTTGGTTCCCATGGGAGACAAGAAGCCAAGAACCCCTGATCACTTGCCTCTGCTTCCAAAGCGATCGAAACTGCATCATTGAAGGATTTTACTTGAGATGCGAGTAAAATTCTCTTCGCGTTTTCACTGCTACCTGACTTTAAAGTCGTGAGAGCTACCGAATCATTCAGTGTGCGAATAATGTTTTTTGAATCGGCGCCATTTTCAGTGATCTGTAATTCCGAAAGTCTGCCTACTAACGTTTCAATTTCGGTTGCGAATGTAGAAACATTTTTGTTGCCCTGTTGTAGGACCGCCAATTCATTTTGGATGCTTTGAATTGTGCATCTAGGCCTAAAACGAGCTCTCATAATGGAACAGAACTCAACAAACGTTTTTGGAGTTTCCGTTAAAGCTGATTTAGCTTTATTTTTTAGTTTCACTTTCATTAATACGGTTAGAAAAACAGCCTTTCCATTGTCATTTAGCATATCATTGTAAACCTCGGCACAATCCAGGAAATCCGTAAGGTTTTCAGGGGAGCCTGAGAAATCAGGCACTAAAGAAGACATAGTTTTAATGTCGAACTCCATTTTCTTGCTTTTTGTAGGCTGAGTTTTTTGGTCTGAGTCATCGGTTGACTGAATTTCCTGTTCCAGACTGTGGCTAGCTACAATGAAACCCTTGCATTTGTTGTATAATTTTACAACTTCTTCAGTTTTGGCAACACTGGTAACCTTGGCCCAGTGCTCCTCCAATTGCACTGATTTATTTAGAGCCTCTTTGGTTCTACGTTCTTTCGGGGTTTTGAAGAGATTTTCCGCGAATTTTACGAATTCTTCGGCCATTCAAATACACTGTAATTTTTCAAAATTAGTTTTTTTAAAAAAAAAAAAAAAAAAAAAAAAAAAAAATTAATTGTTTATGAGTTGCTGTGCAACATTAGGGCCCGCAATTCCACGAGTTCGCGTGCTTGTTTCGAACACATTTCTTCCAGAGTAGCCGTTTTCTTTTCACTACTGCGCACTGATTGCATTTTTGCTTTTAAAAAACGAAAAACATAATACAAGATAATGACTAGGAACATGAAACAAATAATGGCGTTAAAGGCGTAACGAACATAATCATGAGAGTTCATATCATCTACATTAAAATTTGCCTGTCCGGAGACAATCACTGTTTGTTCTTTTTCCTCGGAGTTACTTGAAAACCAGGAACCCATTTTATTTGTGAATTTCCAGAACTTTTTGAATTTTTCCATGAACTAAAACACGATATTTATATGAACACAATATTACACATTTTTACACAATATTTACACAATGCGGTCGCCGATTGGAAACTATTGTATCAGACGAAACAGATACCGGGCACAAACTCCGAACTTCGAAAAGATTTTCACGGTCGCCATGTAATAAGTAAAGAGTTACTTAGAGAGTTTAGAATGTTTATTACTCATTCGATGTAAGATAAACTATTCATTCATTATACAGGGTGTTGAAAAACTGTTCCCGAATATTTCAGGGGCGGATTTTACAGGTCAAAATAAGACTTTTTTTACCTACAAACATGTGTCCGAAAATGCCCCCCTTTTGAGCTACAGCCCCCCAAAGTTTTAAAAAATTGACGGTTTTTTTGGAATAGCGACCACCTATATTAACCAAATGTCCTAAAAATTGGTGTCCCAAGGTAATTTTACGTGTAAAATCCATTAATGACCTCGAGAAATTCAGAAATTGAGTCTGACTGTACTTTTCACGAAATCTTGTACCTTTAACAGCACGAATTTTATGTCACGGATTAAAAATTTGAAGAATAATTAGCAAAATCAGATGCAAAAAACCCTTAGAAAGATTTTTGGTCCTCCTTGTTTCTTTCGATACGACGCGTTTTAAGCGAGATAATCGCTGCACAGTGTAGAAAAGTCAGCGCTTTTACTATGAAATGCGGCAGTGAGTATGCAACCCGCCTCTCCGCTGCTTCTTCGGGCCGGCCGCTATGGTAAAAGCGCTGACTTTTCTACACTGTGCAGCGATTATCTCGCTTAAAACGCGTCGTATCGAAAGAAACAAGGAGGACCAAAAATCTTTCTAAGGGTTTTTCGCATCTGATTTTGCTAATTATTCTTCAAATTTTTAATCTGTGACATAAAATTCGTGCTGTTAAAGGTACAAGATTGCGTGAAAAGTACAGTCAGACTCAATTTCTGAATTTCTCGAGGCCATTAATGGATTTTACAAGTAAAATTACCTCAGGACACCAATTTTTAGGACATTTGGTTCATATTAGTGGTCGCTATTCCAAAAAAACCGTCAATTTTTTAAAACTTTGGGGGGCTGTAGCTCAAAAGGGGGGCATTTTCGAACACATGTTTGTAGGGAAAAAAAAGTCTTATTTTGACCTGTAAAATCCGCCCCTGAAATATTCGGGAACAGTTTTTCAACACCCTGTATACTCCAGTATAAGTCGTCAAGCTGAGGACATTCAGCTTGGCTGTTTATACTTAGTTGATTCCAAGGTAGAGAGATGCCTGAGATACAGACGAGTTATATGTAAACAATAACACGTACATATCATACCACACGTGGCCCCGTCCCCCCACTGCCCCTCAGCCCTAAAATTGCCAAATGGACAATTTTACAGGGCTTTGGTTCCCATGGGAGACAAGAAGCCAAGAACCCCTGAGTCAGTACCGATTTTCCGGGCACAGACACCAACTCAGCCCATCTCAGTGTTATCGGATGTGGATGGGGAGTGGCCCTCATTATTTGTACCATTGAATTTCCTCAAAATTCTCGGCCCCCCATCCACATTCGACAACACCGGATCATCTTAGAATCATGATTTTGCTAAGCCACTGTCTGCTTCCGGACTCTCGCTCATCGCTCACATATTCGCCAGCACTTCGCCCGCCCGAGAATCGACATGAGATCACGATGGCCCTCGAGCAGACGAAGCGCAAGCGAATTTTCCCCCTTCGGCCCCCGCCGGGCCCCACGGTCAGCCCCAGGATGCGAGCTCACTCGAAAGATCCACGTGTAGCATATCTTTCGAGCAAACTCGCACCGGGATATAGCTGGGATCGCTAATCCCCCGCTTTACAATGAAAGGAAAATAGAATTATAAAACATAAAGGGCCTGCAACAAAAAAAACAAAATGATATTGAAAGGTTGTCATTTATATGAATGAATCTATTGATTTGCACTGAGAAACTGCTTTGGCGGGGGAGCCGAAGTTTGCAGTGCTCATAAGTGCAGGACGTTCTTTTGACGGGGGGACCGTGTGTGTGTATGTGTGTGTGGGAGACAATTTAAGTTATTTGAACTTACCTCCAGCGAGCTCCTGATATATCCTCGACACATCATCCTTCTTTGAATGGATGACGCGCCGAATCTTTAGCGCCCTGCGCGGATTAAAGTTGACGCTGAGCCGCTCAGCAAGGTTCGGGTAGGTGGTGCTCGACCGGGAATGTTGTAGCGCGTGTGCAGGGGGAATATTCAGGGCATGCAGAGCTATGGCGGGCCGTTCGATCCAAAATTCGGACTCTATATATAAGTTTTCCTACTCTGAATGTATTCATTTTTTTCTGAATGTATACTTTTTTCCTGAATATATATTTATTTTTTTCTGAATATGTATACTTCTTTTCTGAATATATTTTTGTTCTTTCGATTATTTGGTATTTTGTCGAATATTTATATTATTTCATTCTTCCCATGGTTGCATATAACACTTTTTGTGAACTACTTTTATCAGGACTCATCGGCCTCAACAATCAACCTTCGCCTAATGTTGGATGGTGAGCTCAACAAAAGGCTGTGATTGGTCCGCGGTCCCGGAAACGGAAACAGAGTTTGCTTGGCGCAAAGAGTAAACAAGAGTCGCAATTGAATGGAAGGCCTGCGTGGTCAACGTGGATAAGGGCTCGGAACGCGAGCTGGCCTCTGATTGGCTGCAACGCGTGGAGCAAAAATGTCTTAGGGTATAGGGAAATTAACACGGGGTTTTCGTTCCGGGACGTTTATCTCGAAACTTGTGCAAAATCGTCTGTAAACAATTTATGCGAGTCGATTCAGCAGAATTTTCCGAACAAATTGATAGGTCATAAGTGCCACTTTATTGCAAATTCGAAAAGACTGTTTCAGTTTAAAAATACGCACAATAGTGAGTTACTCAAACACTGCTCAAACAAACGCCAAGCATGTAAACACACTATTGTGCGTTTTTTTCAACTGAAACAGTCTTTTCGAATTTGCAATAAAGTGGCACCTATGACCTATCAATTTGTTCGAAAAATTCTGCTGAATCGACTCGCATAAATTGTTTAGAGATGATTTTGCACAGGTTTCGAGGTAAACGTCCCGGAACGAAAACCCCGTGTTAATTTCCCTATACCCCAAGACATTTTTGCTCCACGCGTTGCAGCCAATCAGAGGCCGGCCCGCGTTCCGATCCCTTATCTACGTTGACCACGCAGGCCTTCCATTCAGTTGCGACTCTTGTTTACTCTTTGGCTTGGCGAATGCAAACTACGCGCTCATCAGTCAATGCAAATGTTGGCTGTTGTTTCGATGAGTTCCGACCAAAATTGAACCAGAAAAGTGGACACCGCGCGGCGGCATAGTAGAAGGTCTCTATTTGTCTCTGATGGCTATAGACTGTTTTAGTAGCGCGATATTATATCGTATCGATTGCCGTCCGAGGGCCTCTGGTTCCAAACAAACTCTGATTCAATGTATTTTCCCCATAAGCGGATTTTTGAACGGAAATTTAGACTATTAAATTGAAAAATTAATGCGACCTTTTTGCGATTATGAATTCTACGTCCTCAACAATGTTTAATTTTGATTGGTTCCACCGCTAAAACTGCCGGAATCAACAAGATATTACAGATTAAACGATGATGCGTTTGGAGGTTGGAATCACCCACCAAATGTTATTGTTACAAAAGTAGGCCTCTTTAATGACATAACTGTCCGCGAAAGCACCAAACATCAGTGTTTTTTTTTTAAACTAAATTTCAATGTATTTCAATGTATTTTCGCATTACAAACATTAATAGTGTGCTAATCAATAGTATTTGGGACGCTGATTTCAAAAATGATATCATTTTCTACTCAACTCGTCCCGATTTTACGCATATTCTACTTTTAAGAAATGTTCGTGATAAAGTTTAAATTGTGGAAAATTTAGAATATTTCGATCAAAACTAAGGCCAAATTCGAACTCGGCAGGTCAATTACCTTCGCCGACGTCACAGTCTACGCGCTTTGAGGTCCATTTATAAGAAAAAATCCCATGTTTGTGTCTAGGGACCCTTGTTTTGTATTCATTGGGGGCGGACACCTATGTCGTTAAAGCGTAAAAATCGTTATAGTTGTTGTGGAATTGGCGAGATTTTGGGCGATTCTAACCTACAAATGCAACATTTAATCTGTGATATCTTATTGATTTCGGCAGTTTTAATCAAGGAACCAGGCATAACTAAGCATTTTCAAGGACGTAGAATTCATAATCGCAAAAAGGTCGCATAAATTGTTTGATTTAATAGCCTAAATTTCCGATCAAAAATTCGCTTATGGGGAAATTACATTGAACCAGAGTTTGTTTGGAACCAGAGGCCCTCGAACGGCAATCGATACGATATATCGCTCTACTAAAACAGTCTATACAGGGTGTAACAGATTTATCCCCCCCCCCCTGCCTACTTTTGAACGAGTTGAGATAAAAAGTTGCGGTTTAGACCATTCTTCATCACTTTAGATAAACTTTATTTGTTGGGGGGTCAAAACCCCCCTCCTCTCCTAGGGGGTCCCCAGAGGGGCTATCTCAAACTTTTCAAATGGGAACCCCTGTCTTGTGATACATCGTGTGAACGGGCATAAAATTCTAAGACTTTTGGCGCAAACAAGGTCGACATCGTTTTTCGTTTTCGATATATGGAAGTTCAAAGTTCGATTTTCACAAAATCAGAACTCCCATTTAAAAAGTCGAACTAGGAGAAAGAACTAAAAGAAAAACTAGGAGTCTAACATACTCTGAAAGGCAAGTACTTTTCAGAAAAAATACGGTTCTGCCATACATTTAGTCCAAATTTGGTTTTAGAGCCCCCCAACAATGTTTTAAAAAATTGCCCCTCGGGGGGGGGGGGCTACCTCAAAAATTCCGAGGCACTATTCTTACCGAGTGATGCATCGCTCAAATGGGCACACTAAACTGAGCATTTCAGAACAAACCGCAGGTCGATATCGTTTTTAGTTTTCGATATATCGAATGGCAAAGTTGGATTTTCATCCGTTGTCAAATTCCGATATATCGAAAATTAAAAACGATATCGACTTGCGGTTTAGTGTGCCCTTTTGAGCGATGTATCACTCGATAGGGGTTGTGGCGTCAGTTTTCGCGCGTGGCGTGAAAGTCACACAGCTACCCTTGCCACAAATGAGGGAGTGTGCGTGGGGGCGTCCACCAGACAGGGGGGATGAGTTAAACTGTCTGGGGATAGCCAACCCTTGAGCACTGTCAACTCTAAAAATTTTTTTTATATGAAGTGATATGGAAAATTTTCTTAATTACCTCCTGTGATGAAACTAAGTTTCTCACCTCGCCAGTGTCCAGTTGTATTCCAATAAAGAAATCCTTCGTGGGTGTACACACGCAAGTTTTATTAAATAGATGATAAAAACACAGAAAAAAAGAACACAGAATTAAAAGAACACTCCACTCCGAGAGTTTTTAACGATAAAAATTAAAATTGGAAAGTCCCACAACAACAACAAAAAAACCGTAACGAAATAAAAAAGAAAATTTAACGAGATAACGAAATTTGGAACGAGAGAAAAATTTTTTTTAACAAGGAATAACAATAACAATGAAATTAGAAAGAGAAAAAAATTGGTTGTCACACAGACGAAACAGAAAAAAGATTTGGTTGTCACACAGACGAAATAAACCACCGTAAAAAGAACTCTTGTCACATAGACAGAATAAACCACAGAAAAAAGAATCCACGAAGGAAAGAGAAAAAAACGAATCTGGGAGTGATCACACAGATCCACCCCGATCAGAAAAAGATTCTCGACTCCCCATCAATTTTTTTCCAAGTTAGGAATGAATTTTTTTCAGAGGAGCCTCTGGAAGATGGACCAATCAGGGCTCGGGATGAGATCACCTGATTAGACCATTCCCCAGAGTCCCCTCTTCTAGTTGTCAGCAGAAAAGCTCTCCATGAAAAGCATGGAAAGCTTTTCTAGAAAATCAAAGAAAGTGCATTGATATGATATCAGGGCTGCCATACTGAGCTATAGCAGGCACCCTGTAACATGTGAAGAAGTGTTAAGTACAGAGCACATGGCATCCCCGAAACGCCAGCGTCCATTCCTCGACTCTCAAAGCCATGACGCGGGTGCTGAAGACGTGCATCGGACGCCGCGCGGCCGATCCAACTCCCCCGCACCCCAGTCATAGATTTGCGAACTTTGGACGTTACTGTAATACAGGCAGATGTGGAATTCGCCCAAACGTTACCCCTTGTAACATGGGTAACGTCACAGGGTCGTGCCTCGGAATTTTTGAGACAGCCCCCCTGAGGGGCAATTTTTTAGAACATTGTTGGGGGGCTCTAAAACCAAATTTGAACTAAATGTATGGCAGAACCGTATTTTTTTCTGAAAAGTACTTGCTTTTTAGAGTATTTTAGACTCCTAGTTTTTCTAACTCCGACTTTTTAATGGGAGTTCTGATTTTTTGAGAATCGAAAATCGAAAACGAAAAACGATATCGACCTCTTGTTTGCGCCAAAATTCTTCGAATTATATGCCCTTTCAAACGATGTATCACGAGATAGGGGTTGCCGTTTGAAAATTTTGAGATAGCCTCCCTGGGGGCCCCCTAGGGGAGGTGGGAGGTTTTGACCCCCAAAAAATAACGTTCATCTAAAGTTGTGAAGAACGGTCTAAACCGTATCTTTTTATCTCAGTGACCATCTCAGTTTATTCATAGTGACAGCGGTAATTTTTGTGAATTTTTCCTCTGCTTGAATGTTATTATGGAGAACATTATCTCTTTCAATAACGACCCTTCTTGTCGAGAATCTGAACCTAACCGACAAGAGATAGCGAAATAGTGGCAACAGCGCAGAGGCAAATGGCCATCCGCCATTTGCAATTTGCCTCTTGGGGGCTCCATTGATCCGCTTCTTCTTCTTCATTTTGAGAGTCTTGTCGCAACTCTCATAGTATACAGAGTGTCCCAGACCACCCGTGTAGGTTAGGTTAGGTTAAGTCGCATAGGGAATTGACCCCAAAGAATTCAATGAAAATATTTTCAAAGTCCCCCGAGGCCTTCCGGGGTCTAGTAAAGTTTTCCAGAAAACCCCAATTTTTGGGGTTATGGGCCCTTTTGGGGGGAAATTTTCAATCGGCCACTGGGACCACACTATTCAATATTTTTACAAAAACTAAAAACCATCCGAAAGAGGAGACCAAGACCTTTCGAATGATGTGCCACATAATACCTGAAAAAAAAATTTAAGGCCCCCACTTAGAATCCAAATTTTGGGGGTCTTCGGCCCCCCCATGTAAAAAAAGTCAAATAGCAAGGTATGGTTTGTGATACATCGATCAAAAGCCCAGAATAAGATGACGCAATCCAAAATCGTCTACAATCATCACTTTCAAAATGGCGACCATTTGAAAATTATGGGTGTTCAAAGGTAAGTCCTGGGAAAAGAGTCTAAGGTTGAACGATACATGGTTTGAAAGGCCTCAAAAAAGCAAACAAATGGCGCAAACCGCAAATCAATCCGCCTCTTCAATCAACAGTTATGACCGATTAAAATTTAAGCAGCCGTAAATAGGCCTTATTGAGCCCTTGAAGTTTCAATCGGTCATAACTTTTGATTGAAGAGGCGGATTGATTTGCGGTTTGCGCCATTCGTTTGCTTTTTTAAGGCCTTTCAAACCATGTATCGTTCAACCTTAGACTCTTTTCCCAGGACTTACCTTTGAACACCCATAATTTTCAAATGGTCGCCATTTTGAAAGTGATGATTGTAGACGATTTTGGATTGCGTCATCTTATTCTGGGCTTTTGATCGATGTATCACAAACCATACCTTGCTATTTGACTTTTTTTACATGGGGGGGGGGGGGCCGAAGACCCCCAAAATTTGGATTCTAAGTGGGGGCCTTAAATTTTTTTTTTAGGTATTATCTGCAGGCACATCATTCGAAAGGTCTTGATCTCCTCTTTCAGATGGTTTTTAGTTTTTGAAAAATATTGAATAGTGTGATCCCAGTGGTCGATTGAAAATTTCCCCCCAAAAGGGCCCATAACCCCAAAAATTGGGGTTTTCTGGAAAAATTTACTAGACCACGGAGGGCCTCGGGGGACTTTGAAAATATTTTCATTGAATTCTTTGGGGTCAATTCCCTATGCGACTTTTTAGTTTCAGCTCTCTACTCCCAGCCGTTTTCGAGAAAAAGTACCTACACGGGTGGTCTGGGACACCCTGTATCACAGAATAATACAATCAGAAGGGAAACTCCCATAAGAGCCAATGGAAACAAGATTTGGAATTTACCAGCACAAACTGGCAACTGTGCCTACTCACTTCTCAAGATGGCGGACATGCTTTTTCAGGCTATACAACCAATCACAACTCGGCCAGTTGCCGAAGATCTGCCGAAGATTGCCGAAGATTCTCACTTTCGAACATGGCGGCCCGAAGTAAAGAATGTTTCAAAATGAATTAGAGTTTCCGTTCTGATTGTATTATTCTGTGCCTGTATAGATACAGGGACTCTAGGGACTCTAGAAAAAGCCGCAGGATCTGGCAACACTGGGTACAAACTTGCCACACTTTCTTTCATTCTAGTTCGGACTCTATGTTACTCTGTAAGTTTTTGTCTCTGTGGTAAGTTTTACCGTGTGGACCAATCAAATTTAGCCACACAATCCAAAAGTTTGTTTAGTTTTGCGACTAGTGACAAGACGAATGACATATGGATCGAGCGTACTATCACATGTGGAGCTCGTCTTCAGTGAAATTGAACACAATTAGCCGGTTCGTCAATTTATATCGGCAATAGTTTATAATAGTGTTAGATCACGGTTATGAATTCGTAACTACTCGCGATCTGTAGTTTCTATCGCTTATTTTCATCCACGGAACAGAAGGTTGTTAGAAATTGATCATACAGTTTTAAGGTTAACCTCTACATTTCTTTGACTTTTAATCTTTACATCAGTATATTTTATCTTTATCTTTACCAATTTGCCGCCTTGTCTATTTTTTTTTTCCAGGCACTTTGAGTTGTTTTCTCCATACTCTAATCATTTTTTGTACAAGTGAGTGGTACCTTCAGTGATAAGCTTTCCAAGACCTCAGGAGGGTTGCTGTGTTGGCTGTGCTCTGTGGCTCTAGAGTTGCATTGAAAGTTCAAAGCCACGAGTCCAACAACATTTTGGTAAGAAGGGCCCTCCATCTAGACTCCGAGTTGCGAGTGGTTGCGTCTGCTTGGTTGAGGCTCCGCATTTGTCAAAGATCAAGTACTGCTCGTCCCGAATGTTTGTTGAGCTGTGGTCTTTAAAGTGCCAGAGATTTTCATCTATAAGATTTTTTAATATCATTGACTTGAAGATGTATTTAACATGTAACTTCATTGCAGAATTCTTTCCAAGTTTTACACTATTCAAGTTAATGCAAGACTTCTCAACTCGGGATGAGCGGAACTCAAGTTGAAAGGCCTGCTCCAACAGTTTGGTTTTCCCAGGATTGCTTCAATTCGGGATTTAATTTGAGTCAAAGGGGTGGACCTGGGTTGAGATTTATGCATTAAAGTTGAGGAATTCCGCAACTTTCATACATACTTTATCTGAAAGTTAAAAAAAAAAAGTCTAAAATGCATTGATGCTTTCCGAATGGATTGTTCCATTCAAAATTCTCAACTCATGATCCTGCCGCCCAAATTTTGGCCTACAATATACATGAGATTGTTCTATCTCAAAAAAGTGGTAAAATTGCAAAGTTTTCGTTGTTATGTTGAGCTTTATTAATCTTGGAAGTTTTCAATTTTCTAAGTACAAATAGCCGTGCAATTTGAAAGAACCCCAAATTTCTCTTGCTCTGCAACTGCGTAGTACTTGATAAACTTGCCGAAAAGTAGTCAATCCAGAAAGTTTTGATCAGAAAGTAGTATCTTAAACCAAAATTGAAATGAGGGTTGGACCCTCAACCGCTCTATCTTACAGTTGTTCAGTGTTCCGTTTGGACGGAATGGAACGAGCCAACTTGAGAGGAGTCAGTCTACTGATCTCGGGTTCTTAGACCAACTGAGATTAATGCATCATACTTGATTTTTCACCCTTGTAATCTTTAAATAATCGGAAAAGCATTCCTCAGCAACTGGGCAGGAGACAGTCTCTTAAAGGAAGTTTAATCCTTTGGGGTCTCATTTTTTTTACGCCGCTATAGTCTGTTCGTTCTAACTTGAGACCTGAGCGGGCGATAAATGGATTTCGGAAAATAGAGAATGGCAACACTTCAATAGGTTGTCATAGCCCAAGAGTCGGGCAGCAGTCCTGTCACCTCGGCCGACTGACGAGGGTTAGCACTCCTACCTTGCCACAGAAAGCAAATCTACCTGAATCTCCAGGTCTCAAGTTAGAACGAACAGACTTTAGCGCAGTGAGCAACCTCCACACTAGAATGAAACTGCTAGAAGTTTGCAAGAACACCTATAGAGCGCGTAGCACGTGCTGGAGTTGTCAGGGCTGGCCCGACACGAGACTCAGTTGAGCGAAACTTTTATGTCAGGTGAGCCCCAACATGCGACTGCAATGGGTTTTTAACGATGTCGGGCCTGACCCGACACAAGACCGCAAAGGGTTAAATTACAAACTTTTAACTCCAAGTACTTTAGTGAGCATGGGTCAAATTTTGTTGTCCTACTTGGAGCAAATGCCCCGAAAGACTTAAATCAAACACGTTCCAGTTCTGTTTAATTCATTTAATAGCTAGAAAGCATCTGTATTATTCTGTTTGAACCACTGATTACAGAAATAAAAGTAGTCCGTGATACTAAATCTGACAGGAAGAGCAAAAAACTATTTCAAAACCAAATAGGTTGTTTTAAAAATGTTGACATATTTTTGGAGCGATTCTAGGAGCTTAATTTTTGATACTCACAAAAATTTGCGGTATTTTTTGTCCCTTGAAAATATTTTGACAGTACCTATATGCGCCTACATTATTGGAACCATTTGAAGAAATGGTTCCCAAAGATGGTTCCAAATGTCCAATTTTTGGACTTTTGTTTCAGCATGTAGCATTCCATTTTGTTGTTTGGGTAGTTAAAATTAAATGTTGGAAGGAATAATTTTCACCTCCAACTTACTCGCTGTTTCCTTTTCTTTTCATTACAGATCTTGATGGGTTTCTTCTGAATTAGGAGTGTTTCTGGAAAATGACGATGATTCGGCTGAAATGCGCTGTTCTCAGCGTATTTGCCATCAGTTTCTTTGTGCTGCAAGTCAATTCCATTGCTGTAATGAGCGTGGATCTGGGTTCTGAATGGATGAAAATTGCAATTGTCTCTGTAAGATTCCTTTGTCTATAGAATAGACTTATATTTTGTAAATCGATAGAGTTGATCTTTGAAACTTTTTGCAATACCTCATTGTCATTTATCATTTCAGATGCGGAAACTAAGCATATCTCTAATTTCTAGCTCACTGTAGAAATACTTAGGTATAAGAGAGAATTTAGTAAAAAGAGGGGGACAGATGAACTGTAGATTCACAGGATTCCGTATTCACAGTTTTTTTCGCAAGTGACTGTATACCTCCCAGCATTGGCGGATTCTGCCCTAGCGAATGGGGGGGGGGGGGGCGAACTTGGGATTTTAGCCCCATGATGACTCCCTTTTTCCTTTTCTCTGTTTCTTTCCTCCTTCCTCCCCCCTCTTTTGGATCGAACAGGGAAAGGGTGATCCTTTCAATGCTCTGATTTTTGAATTTTTGTTGTTAGCCTGGTGTGCCGATGGAAGTTGTTTTAAACAAAGAATCGAAAAGGAAAACTCCTGCTGCCATCGCATTCAGAGATGATGAAAGAACGTTTGGTGAAGAAGCTCTAAATGTTGCGGTGCGGTTTCCAGACCTAAATTACCAATACTTACTAGATATTCTTGGAAAGAAAATAGATAACCCTGTTGTGCAGCTGTACAAGAAGAGATTCCCTCACTACAATATAACAGCAAATCCTGACAGAGATACTGTTGTCTTCACGCATCCATCGTATGTTTGTTTTTAAATCTATTCATGACTTTTCTCTTTCAATATTCACATAGTACTTTGATAACGAGACTGAAATGGGAACTAAGCCAAAAAGGGAAATAAAAACCGGAAGCGTTTTGATCAATCATAGGGTTGCCTCTCTCTCTCATGTCTCTCTATTATCGGTTCCTAACCTCAGTATGTAGCCTACATTGCCAAATATCGTTCAAAAAATGTTTCCTCTTATTGAAGAAAAGAAAGCAAAAAACAGGAAAAACCTCCGAAAAACATGAAACTTTCAAGTTAATAGAGAACTGCCTTCATGCACTCTTTCTTCAGTAGTCGCCCTTGAATAACTGAAGAAAAATCAAAATATCACCAATTCCTGCTGCTTCATAGGAAAATGCTGTTCTCTTGACTGTATATCTTTATCACAGTGTTAGATCTAGAGAACATGACTTGCAACTAACTTATCCATTATTATTATCAACACTGTACAATTTGTTAATTCTTTCAGCGGAAAAACCTTTGAACCTGAAGAATTGATTGCGCAACTTTTATACAAAGCTCGAGAGTATGCACAGGTATCAGCTGGGCAAGTAATCACAGAAGGTGTTTTAACTGTTCCTGGATTCTTCAATGATGTGGAGCGTCGCGCCATCATCAAATCTGCTGAACTTGCTGGTCTTAAAGTTCTTCAGTTGATGAATGACTATTCAGCAGGTAAATATCTGTATTATTTGGTATGTGAATCTCTGAAGGAACACAACATGTTTCCTGGCAACTTGAAGAGAGAGTGAGAAGACTCAGGGGGTAAAACTGTCCGAGTCCACCGAAACCAGAGGACTCAAAAGTACTAGCCCAAATTATCCCAAACTAAAAACAATTAAGGTGGATGTCCCAATTACCGCCACCCTTAAGAAAAAATTTCCGTAAAATACCTGTAAAAATGTTAATTTTTATCAAACCTAGGATCTGTTTGCACCAGGATCTCTCAAATACATTCAAGTTTTCTTATAAAAAAAAAAAAAAGTTGGAGTGATTTATCAAAAAAAGCATTAAAATATTAAAATGTCATGGATAGATGTTCTTTAGAATAGTATAAGGCATGATGGGAGCCAATTATTACATAATTATCATGATTGACTTAGTCATAGTGGGCCAAGTATCGAAACAAAATACCTTTAAAATCTCTGCGCCATTGCAATACTTTCTCAATTTTGCCAACTTTGTTAGAGTGAGAAAGTAAAAACTTAAAATTATCATAAATGCAGTAAATACGTGTATTTTAAGTGCGAATCTAAAAAACCGGGTATTGGCAAACTCGTTTAAAAAACTTGTCTGGCAGACTTTGGTTAAACCTCTAGCTCTTTTCTCTCAAGTTCTCCTTTTTTACCCTTGTTTTCCTTTTTAATTAATTCTTGCTCCTTTCATTTTCCAGTGGCTTTAAATTATGGAATTTTTCGAAGGAAAGATTTCTCAGAAGCTGCCCAATATGTCATGTTCTTTGATATGGGAGCTTCAAGCACAGCTGCAACCATTATCAGCTACCAAACAGTCAAAGTAAAAGAGAAGGGCATTGTTGAAACTCTACCTCAAGCCACCGTTATTGGTGTAGGGTAAGGACCTTCCTCTAATTTCTGGGTTTTGTCAAAAAGTGAATGAATTCTCAATGTTTCGGGTACCAAACTGTTGTATTGATGCAGTGCAGTGGTGGCCCTTGCAATATGGTTAAAACCTTTTTCTTCCATTAAAATCTGTGTAAAATAATCCTTTCTTTCACGGAAAGAAGTATTTGGTTTGATTTACCATAGAGGTGTTTGAGTATTGACATTTTTGGTCGAGTCAAGTGGAGTTGAGTTTTGCCTATTTTTTCGAGTTTTGATTTAGAGTAATCGCAATATTGCAAAACAGCGAAGTAAGTTCACTAAAACTGAAAGGCCATAAAGAGCTGAAAATATCAATATTGCTCGTTGTAGTATCATTCATTATTCAAAAAGCAAGGGAGGACAATGGAAGAAAAAAGTTCAATCTTACGATCAAGGGATTTTATCTTAATTTTAGTCAAAGTTTGATGCTGCTTTAGTTGGAGGAAATTAAGTAGTTGACGTTGAGATTGTTAAAGCTTTGCTTCCATCTATCGTTTTCTTTGCTTTGAATTTCTCACATTTTTTGAAATTCTTCGAGCTATGTCCTCTACCCTTAATTTTGGAACAGAGTTGTGGATTTTGCATCGTAAAGTTTCATAGACTGTCGAATTTTTGCGAAATGAGTGGTAAGAGATGCACAAATTTAGGGTGGATAAAACGAATTTCGCAAACTCCAATTTTTAACGTGTAATTATGATTTTCGAAGACGCAGACTTCTTTTTTTTTCAAATTTTTTTTATTTAATTTAAAAAAAAAAAAAAAAAAAAAAATCGAAAATTCCTTGAATTTTTTTTTCGTTCGAGTCGAGTATCTAAAAGCTCGTAAATCGAGTATTTTTCGGGTACTGGAACACCTGACAGGCCTGTACATCAGCCAAAGACCATAAACAGGGTGTATCAGAAACGCATGTCGTCCTTGTAACTATGTGTTTTAGAGGTCAAAATAGGACTTTTTTCCCCAGTAAATATGTGTTCGAAAATGCCCCCTTTTGAGCTACAGCCCCCAAAGTTTTAAAAAAATTATGGTTTTCTGGGAATATCGACCATAATTATGAACCAAATGTCATGAAAATTGGTGTCCCGAGGTAATTTTAAGTGTAGAATCCATTGATGACCTCGAGAAATTTAGAAATTAGGTCTGATTGTACTTTTTAGGCAATCTTATATCTTCAACGGCACAAATTTCATGTTACGGATTGGAAATTTGAAAAATAAACACTTAAATCAGATGGGAAAAACTCTTGGAAAGATACTTGGGCCTCTTTGTTTTGGTCGATACGACACGTGTTAAGCGAGATAATTGCTCCACAAGGTGGAAAAGTCAGCGCTTATACTATAGTGGGTGGCCCGAAGAAGCAGCGGAGTGGCGGGTTACATACTTCCTGCCGCTCTTGGTAAAAGTGCTGAATTTTCCACCTTATGGAGCGACTATCTCGCTTAATAGGCACCGTAGCGACCAAAACAAGGAGGACCAAATATCCTTCTAAGAATTTTCCCATCTGTATTCAGTGTTTATTTTGCAAATTTTCAACCCGTATCATAAAATTTGTGCCGTTAAAGGTACAAGATTGCCTGAAAAGTACAGTCAGACCTACTTTATAAATTTCTCAAGGTCAGTAATGGATTCTACACATAAAATCACCATGGGCCACCAATTTTCAGGACTTTAGGTTCATAATGGTGGTTGCTATTCCAAAAAAACCATACATTTTTAAAAACTTAGGGGGACTGTAGCTCAAACGGGAGGCATTTTTGGACACATGTTTACAGGATAAATAGTCTTATTTTGACCTCTGGAATATGTGGTTACAAGGACGACGTATGTTTCTGATACACCCTGTATAATACAGACCACGCACCAGCAGTGCACGCGGTAGCTGACTTATTTTTCGGAACTCAACAGGAATTAACACAGGGAGCATGAAGGAGCACCATCCAACATGGATCATACGTTGACTGATGCAATTTCGGTGCTTCGGTTTCACTGGGCAAAAATCTCAACAACTTTTCTCATCAGTCAACATATGGCCCATGTTTTTGGTGTTCTGTTGAGACCTCAAAAAAAAAAGTTGCCTGTACTGTCTCTGACATCAGCATAATGAATCACAATTTTGAAAGGCTTAGCTGTGTTTTCCTTGTTTTTCCTCTCCCTGCCTTTTATCTTCGTGTACTTGATAGGGTGGAGGAATCATTTTCATATTTTCTCGAAACTATTTTCTAGACATGATCGAACACTTGGTGGACTTGAAATGCAAATTCGTCTCCGTGACTATCTTGCCGAAAAATTCAATGAATTGAAGAAAACAGACAAAGATGTTTTCAGTAATCCAAGAGCAATGGCCAAACTATTCAAGGAAGCAGGAAGAGTCAAAACAGTGCTGAGTGCCAATGCAGAACATTATGCTCAGGTAAATTTTAAATTTTAAATTTTAAATTTTAAAACTCGGATTCTACAGAGGCTCTCAGTGGCATCTCGATTTTATAACAGGGTATCGGACCTAACTCAAAACTGCTCCAAACTGCCAATTTTCTTAAGCGGGAACCAAACTGCGAACCTTTTACCTAAAAATACAGTGAATTGTGGCCTGAACTTATTAGCTGAACCCTGTTTGAACCGAAAATTCGGAAATCCAAAATTAGAAAAAAAAGGTTTTGATAGAAAGTGTAGATACATTCAATGGATTAAATCGTGTCAGTTGCCTCTTTAGATTTTGGTTGAGATAGGCGACCTGCAGCGGCAGACCCAGGAATTTCTCTTACCTCTCTCTCTCTCTCTCTCTCTCTCTCTCTCTCTCTCTCTCTCTCTCTCTCTCTCTCTCTCTTTCTTTCCCATTTGAACACGTGTGTTAGAAAAGGATAACAGAGGGGGCCATCAGGTGACTTTAGCCCCTAACTCCGTCCTTTTCGAACGCATGTATTTAAATGGGAGGAGAGAGAGACAGGCAAATTCCTGTATCCGCCCGTGGCAACCTGCAGTACTTAACACAATGAATTGAAGCATTGCTGGTGGCCTACCTTGCCAAAATTTAAGGAATCTACTTACATTTTTTAAGTCGCCGACTGTACATATTCTTGTCAAAGTGTGAAGGAATTAAGCACTGAAAGTTCCAGCTCTCTTTTGCGCAGTCAATGTATTGCATAATTGCAAACTATCTTTGCATAAAGTTACTAATTCAATAATTTTCAATAAATTTTGAACAGAGGGAGCTTTTATTCTAAGTTTTTCTCTTTCTTTTATCAAAAAAATGTCATTGAATTGAACCGCTCTGAACCGGTTCATAGTGATCCTCTAGGCCGTGCAAATCTGAAATGAGCTGCAAACCGACATTTTCATAAATAAATTGTGAACCGAATCTGAAATGACTTTTGCTGCGGTCCGATGCCCCGTTTACATAGGATGTTCCGTTACTAATAGTTACAGCTCGCAAATAAAATTCATATGAGACATTATTGAAACAAGCCACAAATATAACTTGAATCATAATTCCTACGATCAGAACGTAACTTCCGTTTTCAGTGTTGCTAAATTTAGTATAAAGTTTGGAAACTTTACTTTGAGTCATTGCAAAATAGCTACACTGCCCTCATGAACCAACTGAAGTAAGATTCCAAAAGACTCTGATGACATCACAAGTATCATGTGATCACTGGCATGCCGTCGAAAACTTCGAACATTCACATAAGTTCTTCTTTGCCATTGTCTTAATCAATGGGGCTCTTGCAAACTTTTGCTACAGGGAATTGAAGAGTTAATTCTTGCATAAAAACCTGTAAAAATGTCGATGAGCACACGAAAAAATCACGAAATTCACTCTTTGAATTGGGTTTAATGGCAAAGAGACGCTGGCATCTTGGAAAATTCCTATCTAATTTGAGACACACCTCTGTGTTTCCGTAGAGCAAGTGACATAATAGGCAGGAATCTCCCATGATGCCTGCGTTGAACTGCCACAATGATCTTGTCGTTAAAGCAGTTTTGTGAGTTTATTGCCGAAGTTTAGACTTTCTTATTGACTTCTTCTTCTGTAGACTTTCTTTCTTTCTCGTGATTTTCGCAGGTTTTTACATTAGATTGGACTTCTTGTTTACTCACGGCAAAAGTTTGCAAGAGCCCCATTAAATTCATCAAAGTGCTCAGTTTAGTGACTCTGACTAGTTTAATGTTATAAACTTAAAAAATTGCATGCCAAAGCTCCATTTAGAAGAAAACTCAAAAAAATAAAGTGGAAATAACTGTGCGTATCAATGGTTTTTTCAATGTACCAGTTCTTAATTTGATGTATGTCTTTTTGTTTTTTTTTTGTTGTAGGTGGAAGGTCTCCTTGATGGTGTTGATTTCCGCCAGAAAGTAACACGAGAAGAATTTGAAAAACTTTGTCTTGATTTGTTTGATCGAGTGAGCGCACCTGTGGAAAAAGCCTTGAAAATGTCTGGTCTATCCCCAGATATCTTAAATCAAGTAAGTTTTGTTTTCTATTTCAATACCTAGCAAATGAAGCAATTTTCGACTGTAGGGACAGTTAAAATCAGAGACGTCGTGTACTAGCCATACCAAGCACTAGCTGATTGCTTGATTGCTAACTTTGATTTTGGGGACTCCACAGAATAACTTAGGGAGCAACATCCAACTAGACTAAACGTTGACGGATAATCCAAGACAAAAACAACAATTTCTTGCTCTCTTAAAGGTCTCTGTACGTACACTAGGCTGGGCCGAAAAAAGCGAATTTCGGATTTCGAAAACGCAATAGCAAAAAAAAGTTGCTCTAGGTGGTCCTAAAGACGTGTGTAAAATTGCAGCCCCGAAAAATAATTTTTACTATCGCCGCAACGCCTTTGAAATTTCGTTAATTTTGCGAAAAAAGCCAAAATTTCACAATTTTTGACGATTTGGCAACTGTGTTTTGAGGTCGATATTCACCGATATTTTGCCTCAAACCAGCTCTAATACACTTGTCATCAACTTACTTTTGCTTATTTTGAGGTTTGGTGCCCCCTAACCCCCTTCTCAAAGGTCCTAAAAATCGCTGAAAATTCCGAAAAAACCCCGATTCTGAGAAACGTTTAGGAACTGTCAAAGGAATCTAAAAGTGATAAAAACGGGTGTGTATACCCGGTTTTTTGGCAAAATTAAGGTGGCTCTAGAGGGGGGGGGGGTGGGGATGCACCCCTATCCCCACCCTCAACCCCCCCCCCCCCACCCCCACCCCCACCGGCCACAGGACCTATCTAGGTATTTTGGTGTGCTTTCTCCATGACGCGACGCGACAACAGTCTAGCTTTGCATGTATGTAATTACGTACAATGGGGATATAAATTTACTGTGTAGAATGTTTTTTGGCAAAACAGATGTGACAGTAACATAATTTTAAAAATCAAAATTCAGCTCTCCCCACCCTAAAATGTTGTCATCACTCTATCTATGTGTGCCACAGCTTGCCAAAAAGAGGTTGCCGCGTAAAACGATTTGCACCTCTTCAGAACGGAGACTTCGGTTCATTTTTTCAGAAGTTTTAAATTATCTCGCATTCAAAACAATGCACAAGACAGAGACTGAAACAGGTCCGCCATGTTGAAAATTCACCGAAATTGACCGAAAAAATGGTTCTATTGGCTCATATCATTGAGATGATTCATTAGGATTGACTATTATGATCACAAACCTACAGGCAGTTGTGCCTCAGAATGAAGTTCTCCTCCTCGCAACCATCCCCAACCTCAAGTTCATGTTACTAAGTACATGCCTCACATTTAGTTGGAACCAACGAGTTATAGCTGTAGAAGGGGTCACACAAACGTGTTCAAACGGTGACAGCATGGACGATGGGAATCTGATTTGTTTGTCTCGCTGATTTTCAACCTTTAAAGCAAAAATTATTGTTAATCCAGGGGAATTGGTTTTAAACGAAAGTAATAGTGTTTTAGAGTGGTTATCTGGACACAGACTTCCAATGCAACTATCCAGGTCAGAAAATGTTAATTTTTCCTGTCATGTGGCAGTTTCTTTAATTATCATGCAAATCCTTCCGTTAGAAACAGTCATAGGGAATACCATGTGTCCAGATATCCACTCTAAACCGCTTGCCCATTAGTTTATAATTAATTTCAAAAGTATTTGGCACAAATTTAATTTTTTAAATTTAACGGACAAAAAATTGAGACAAACAAACCGAACCTGTGTGAAGAGCCTGTGTCCATAAGAGATGTAAAGGAAAGGAAAGGAAGCGCTTGGGTATAAATATTGAATCCTGTTGGATTTTTTGAAGATGTGATTTTGTTACATTTTCATAAAATGGTTACGCGCTACACTGGTTCCCAGGGAAGTACAGTGATTTATGCGTCGATGGACTATATCTGCTTAGTAACATGGTTTTGAGGTTGGGGATGGTTGCAAGGAGGAGAACTTCATTCTCAGGCACAACTGCCTGTAGGTTTGTGATCATAATAGTCAATCTCAATGAATCATCCCAATGATATAAAATTACTATCGTTGTAAATGAAGCAGTACCACAGAATAATGCAATCAGAATGTAAACTCTCATAAGAGCCAATGGAAACATTTGTTCGGCCAATTTCGGTGAATTTTCAACAAGGCAGACCTGTTTCGGTCTCTGTCTTTTGCATTGTTTTGAATGCGAGATAATTTAAAACTTCTGAAATTGGGAGCTTAGAACATAATGCTTCAAAATGAACCGAAGTTTCCGTTCTGAAGAGGTGCAAATCGTTTTACGCGGCAACCTCTTTTTTGGCAAGCTGTGGCACACATAGATAGAGTGATGACAACATTTTAGGGTGGGGAGAGCTGAATTTTGATTTTTAAAATTATGTTACTGTCACATCTGTTTTGCCAAAAAAAATTCTACGCGGTAAATTTATATCCCCATTGTACGTAATTACATACATGCAAAGCTAGACTGTTGTCGCGTCGCGTTATGGAGAAAGCACACCAAAATACCTAGATAGGTCCTGTGGCCGGTGGGGGTGGGGGGGGGGGTGTTGAGGGTGGGGATAGGGGTGCATCCCCCCCCCTCTAGAGCCACCTTAATTTTGCCAAAAAACCGGGTATACACACCCGTTTTTATCACTTTTAGATTCCTTTGACAGTTCCTAAACGTTTCTCAGAATCGGGGTTTTTTCGGAATTTTCAGCGATTTTTAGGACCTTTGAGAAGGGGGTTAGGGGGCACCAAACCTCAAAATAAGCAAAAGTAAGTTGATGACAAGTGTATTAGAGCTGGTTTGAGGCAAAATATCGGTGAATATCGACCTCAAAACACGGTTGCCAAATCGTCAAAAATTGTGAAATTTTGGCTTTTTTCGCAAAATTAACGAAATTTCAAAGGCGTTGCGGCGATAGTAAAAATTATTTTTCGGGGCTGCAATTTTACACACGTCTTTAGGACCACCTAGAGCAACTTTTTTTTGCTATTGCGTTTTCGAAATCCGAAATTCGCTTTTTTCGGCCCAGCCTAACGTACACGTTGATATAGTTTGATCATGCAGAGCAATCGTTGAGCCCCAATTCACCGCAAACAACAGGTGACCAACTGTTGCGCAAGGAAGGTGAAAATATTCCATCGGTGTTAATCAACAATAGCTGTGGTTTAGACAGCTTGTTTGGCAGCCTGTTAAACAATTCCTTCAGATAACTTCAAACATCAGTTCTATCATCAACGGTCCGAAAATAACTACTTCCGTCGTGTTTATTTTTGAATTCTGAAAGCGTCATGTTGCCTGACCTGCCTGTCAAAGCCTATGCTGTAAACGCCTGTGTAAACTGTTTGAGCGTGTATGGAGGCCTACTTACTACTGACATCAGCATTTTACTCAACAAACAACATATTTTCCAGCTGATCATGGCCACTCGATTTTAAAATGGAAGACTTCTTCGGTAAAAGGAGGTATAAAACAGTGGGTGTGCGCTTGCTCTAAAAATCTCATTTCCAAAGGTTATTTTGTGAGTAAGAAGTGTTGGATTGGGCTCTCTCAGTCATCCGAAGATTCGACTATACGCTCAAATTGTTAGACAATTCAGAAAACCCAGTCAGTTCTCCTCATCAGAGTTTCACGCAATGACAATTTGAAATCAGGACTCTTGAGCACGCACACTCACTGTTTTATACCACCTTTTACCAAAGAAGTCTTCAATTGACAAGATAGCTAGTGCGTGGTCACCAGTTTACATTGTCTCTGGTTAAAATCAGCCCTCTATTTTGTATAAAGCCATCCCTGCCCCTCTTTGTAGCTTTTTTACAGGACGCATACTTTTTTGTGTCTCACCGCTAAGCTATTTAGTTCTAGTATTAGCTGCGTTGCAATAATGCTGTTGGAAGCAAATCCTTTAATTCAGACGTTTATATGAAAATTGATTGTCGAAATTCTGGTCTCATTCAACCTTACTTGCACCTCTTTGTTTTACATTCTCTGCAGATAAAAGTTGAAAGTCAAAACTATCTTTGGAAAGTTCTAGTTCCTGAGGCAATAATTTAATTTACAGGTTGTTTTGGTTGGTGCTGGAACGCGTGTCCCTGCTGTCCAAGAACGACTCTCTGCGGTAGTGAAACGTGAGTTAGCACGGAACTTGAATACTGATGAAGCGGCTGTAATGGGAGCTGTCTATAAAGCAGCTGATCTTAGCACAGGTTTCAAAGTCAACAAGTTCATCAGCAAGGATGCTGTTCTTTACCCCATACAGGTTTTTATCTGATTTCGCTAATTTACTACCCAACTTATCTAGAACATCTTGTAATTAGTAGGGTTGCACCGGATATCCGATTTGGCCGGATAAACCGGTATCTGGTATCTGGCGATTATCTGGCCAAAATAACAGGTGGAGCCGGGTAAGCCGGATACTTTGAAAATTAAGGGAAAAATCTCATTTTTTAATCCGTAAACGGAAAAAACCGCGTAAACGGGAGAAAACAGAGAAGGAAACCCGTTTTGAGCGTTGAGTAATTCCAGATAACGTATAATGGGTCTGTTGCAAACTTTTGCTACAACGATAAAGAGTGTTTCATGGTATGTAAAATCGTCCGAAAAGTTCATTGGTGGCATCAGAAAGTCATGAAATGCGATAATAAATTCACAAGAGACGTTTAATGAAATCCGAGATGGCGGTAAAATATCAAGCAATCTGTATGAATGCACCTTTAACATCCAAGGATTGCCAATGTTGACAACCTCACAGCTTCAGAGGTTATGTGTTTATTTACGTTGTGATTGGGTGCGATCGATATTGTGAGGTTGGCTACCTTGGATGTTCGTGGTGCATTCATACAGGTTGCTCGATATTTTACCGCCATTTTCGATTTCATTAAACGTCTCTTGTGAGTTTATTATCACATTTCATGACTTTCTGATGCCACCAATAGACTTTTCACTCGATTTTACATGAGATTGAACTCTCTATAGCGCTGTAGCAAAAGTTTGCAACTGACCCATTAAATGTAGGGAGGGGGACAAAGACAAGATCCTGTGTAGTGCATACCCCACTGTTGCAGTGGTGCCACTGTTTCCTGTGGGGCACTTTCTGTTCATCAGTCTTCTTGTGTCATTAAAACTGTAAAACAATTGAGAGTCGATTATCGTTCGACAAGGCATCTTCGTAGGTGACAGATAAAGTTTTCTGTTGAACGTGGAAGACAACTCGCGATTTAAAAAAAAAAAAAAAAAAAAAAATCGCAAAAATATCCGGCGGGGAATAGGAAAATCGTCAAAATCAAAAAATTTGTCGCTCAATTTTAGCGCTCCACTGAATCCTGTAAATTCGGCCGGATATCCGCTATCCGGGTTTCAGGTGCCATGGCCAAAGAAATCTCCAGAAAATGGGTTCAACATTTTTAAAATATTGGTTATTGACAGTACACATGTTGTTAAAATATTTTGAAATAAGCAAAAAAAAAAAAAACCTAGTCTAATTTTTCAAAACTCTTATGAGGAAAGATTATCCGATCGTGTGAAACTTCTAGCATTTTGTTACACTTTGCACCGCTGTTTGGCAAAACTACTTACTGTGTATTTTTACCGGATTACCCGGTACATTTCCAGTTTTAAAATCCTCTGTCTCCTCTTTTCAGGTTGTCTTTGATCGTGATGCAGAATCAGGTTCTAAACAAGTTCGACGAACGTTGTTTGGAGCCATGAATACTTATCCTCAGAAAAAAGTTTTGACATTGTACAAACATACGGATGATTTCTCATTCAACGTTAACTATGCTGATCTTGATCATCTTGCTCCGGAAGAAATTGAGTAAGCGTGTTTCTTTTAGTTTATTTTTGAATGCTTCAGTGAAGATCTCAAAAATATTTCCACCATATTTGAGTACCATTCACTGAGCTACATTGATAGAGAGGCTGATTTATGTTATAAGTTCTATCTCAAAGTGTGACAGCATGGGTGATCTGAATTTGGTTTGTTTGTCTCACTTTTTTTAACCTTAAATCAAAAATTGTAATTAATGTAATGGAAAATGGTTTTAAACGAAAGTGCAAGTGTTTAAGAGTGGCTATCTGGCCACAGAATTTTAATGCAACTATCAAAGTGAGAAAGTTTTGCACTTTTCTGTTTTGTTTTAGTTTCTTTATCGTGTAAATCCTTTTAAAAAAAACGGTTATATTGATTTCTGTGTCCAGATAGCCACTCTAAAACACTTGCACTTCTGTCTAAAACCAATTTCAAATGTATTTGTCACAATTTTTTTTTAAAAATGTAAAGGTTAAAAAAAGTGAGGCAAACAAACCGAGCCTGTGTGATAAAGGTCCATAAGAGATCTTGATTATGACTGCCTCCGTGAAGTTTCAATTTCACGCCCCACGAATCCTTTCTATTGCTATAGCTCGTTGGTACCATTTCAAAGTCTGAAATTGGAAAAAAAACGGATCAAAGTTTTGATATTTTAACAAGACATAATGAAATTATAATGCTTTAAAACGTTGACTGCCGCATCGGGCTCATGAGCCCGACACTTGGGAGTTCCTGTGGCACTGCTTCAGGCGTATGAGGTTGATTGCCGATGCGTGGTTTTCGTGAATCGATGTTTGCACAATGTGACCAGGCCTTGATTTAATAAATGTTGCTACGTTGTTGGGACCGGCGCGGCCCAAACAAAAAATTTAACATTTTTTTTTTTTGAGGAGAGAAAAGGCAACCATGTAAAATTTTAAAAACAAACAAAGCATCCTAATACTTACGCTGAGACTGAAATGTAAGAAAATTAAATATAACAAAAACAGGGGAAAAACCATGATGTTGCCGAACTGATTCCAAACTAAATTTCATAATTCGTCATGATTTACAGCTTTTTTCTAGATAATACCCACCTCAGATTTTGAAAGTCTGACAGTGAAAAATAGTCGTAAATTATGCGCAGGAAAATACGCATCTGTTTATTTACAACCAGCCATCTCTGTATGTTGCTGCTCGAATGTTGTTTTTTAATGAGATCAAGTCTATTAGATTTAAGAGCTGTTGGAAATCTTTCTCTGCTCCCTGTTGTTATTTTCTCACTACTACCAAAGTTAGAAATAGAGAAAGTATTGCAATGGCGCAGAGATTTTCAAGGTATGATACTTGGCCCTTTACGACCAAGTAACTCATGATAATTACAAAATAATTGGCTCTCATCATGCTTAATACTATCCTAAAGAATATTAATCCATGAACTTTCAATATTATTCAACCATATATGGCTTGGAGGTGTAAATGCAAAAACTTACTGTGGCGCCTGTCTGTCAGTCTGTCTGTCTCTGTATCCATAAAACGTGAAACTCAGCATAACTTTTTAACTATTGATCCATATGCATCCAAATTTTGCAGAGATGTTGCAACTAAAGTTCCTCAGAGGGGCTTTACTGTTTTTTTTTTTTTTTTTTTTTTTTTTTAATTTTAATTTTTAGGTTAGTTATGGATGAAAAATTGTTTTCATTAAAACCACTGGGGAAATGGGTCAAAAAAAGAAAAATTTAGATAAATATTTCAAAAACGGATCTTTGGATTTGGATAAAAATATCAAAGGGGGGTCTGAGAGTCTCCTCCAGAATATTGAAGGGGGTCTAGGGGTCTCCCCCAGATTAAATTTGATGTGAGAAAGTGTTTGTAGGGTATTCCCTACAGTTTATTGTTTTGATCTTTCCAGTTGAAGTATATTTTTACGATGAGTCCTTATCTACTTCTAATAGTCTCCATGTTTTTTGTTACTTTTTGCTTCACAGAGCGCTTGGTGTATTAAATCTCACCAAAGTTAATCTGAAGGGAGTTGCCGATGCCGTTGCTAAATTCTCTAAGGAAGGGACAGAGTTGAAAGGAATCAAAGCTCACTTTACTTTGGATGAAAGCGGTATTCTCTCGTTGCCAAATGTAGAGTTTGTTGCCGAAAAGACAGTCAATGATGGAGAGGAGTCGCCGTTCTCCAAGCTCGGATCTACAATAAGTAAACTTTTTAGTGGTATGCAACTGATTAGTATCAGAGTGTAAATTGCTTCCTTTGCTTTCATTATTTTCCTCTCTTCCCAATTACTTTTTTCTTATTTTTGTTTTACAAGCATAACGAACACAAGGTTTTGGGCAGTTGAACTTTACTACTACTACTACTTTTTTAATATTCTACAGGCTACTACTACTCACGGGTGCCTGCAGTGGGGAAACTCCCCCCCCCCCCCCCTGGAATTCAAAATAGTCAAAATTTCAGGATATAAAACGAAAGAAACAAAAGAAAATGAAATGTTAATCAAAGAAATAATTAATGACAAACTTTTTTATTAGTTTATTTTGTAAGTTCAACCCATTTTTTGCAAGGGATAGCAGAATTATACACTTTTCGCACTATCCCTATTATCTGTTGTCCCTTTATTCATAATATCAAACCAAAGATTACTTATACATACAGATATGGCATAAGCCCGAATTTCGTTGAGTTGACTCCGGCTGTGATACAACCAAGCATACAGAGGGGATCATAAAGATTATAGAGGAAAGATTACATTTTCCATGTTTGTCTGTTACAAAACTGTCCTGTGGTCCACTGTTCACTGTTCCATGTTTGTTCTAGTTCCGCAAACAAACACTGGAAAAGTGGGAAAAGTAATCTTTTCGAACCAGAATTCTGTAATCTTTATGATCCCCTCTGTTTGCCTGGTTGTATCACGGCCGGTGTTTTATCCATTTTTCACTTCACACGGGCGAGATAGCTTGTGTCATATCTCATATCTGTATCTATAAGTAATCTTTTTATCAAACAAGTCAAATTTATTATTATTTGATACATCTACAATGGCTCAATAATTGTATGCTATTTCGATACAAAAAAAAAAGTTTTCCTTTTTTCCTCGGGGGAGGGAGGGGGTTCCCTAGACCTCCCGTTGGGGTTCAACAATTGTGCCTCCCCTTGGAGATTTTTCTGCGAGCACCCATGCTCATGTTACTACTGCTGCTACCACTACTACTACTTTTTTAATATTCTATAGGCCACTTCTACTGCTACCTGCTACTAACAAGGGGAGGTCACGATGTGTCCGGCTCCGATTTTCCTGAAATTTGCATGAAAATGTAGCTTAGGTACGTCTTATTGAGGATCAAGAATCGTTATCGGCAAATGGGCACATGGAAAGTAAAAAAAAAATTTCAAAGTTTCGTCAAAATCTGCGAAATTCAAAGTGTGCGGCTAATGTATTGAAATTTCCGGGGACTCTTGTGTAGCAGATCTGTGGCCGACTGGTACAGCGCTAGACTCGGAATCCGTAGGTCGTGCGTTCGATCCTGAGGACGACCGCTTCTTTTTTGCACTTCAATATCCAATTTTAATTGCTGAATCTCATGTTGTTGTTTTTTGTTTGTTTTTTATTTGTTTTTGTTTTTTTTTTGTTTTTTTTTTTTTGTTTTTTTTTTTTTTTTTTTGTTGTTATTTTTGTTTTTTTTTTTCGTATGTGTGGAAAAAATTAAACTGAAAAATACATTTTGGAAACGATTGAATAACGTATTTCGGACGAAAAGAATTATAACGCTCTTATGCCTCTATCATTGAGGCATAAGAGCGTTATAATTTTCTCGGCATTGTAAACGAGTTTCAACCATTAAAAGTGTAGGTAGGTAATCTGTTGATAGTGCAACTGACTCACAACTAGCTGCGCTCTCTTCTGTAACGTATCTGAATCATTGTCATTGCACGACGCATGATCAAATCGCATTTATAATCTTGTCAAATATTAAAAAAATTACTCCATCTTTTCATCCGAAATACGTTATTCAATCATTTCCAAAATTTCTTTTTCAGTCTATTTTTTTTCCAGACATACAAAAAAAAATTAAAATAACAAACAAAAAAAAAACAAAAATCAACGACAACATGAGATTCAACAATTAAAATTGGATACTGTAGTGCTAAAAAGAAGCGGTCGACCCCAGGATCGAACGCACGACCTGCGGGTTACGAGTCAAGCGCTGTACCAGTCGGCCACAGAACTGATGCATAAATATGCTCGGAAATTCCAATACATTAGCCGCACACTTTGAATTTCGCAGATTTTGACGAAACTTTGAAATTTTTTTTTTACTTTCCATGTGCCCATTTGCCGATAACGATTCTTGATCCTCAATAAGACGTACCTAAGCTACATTTTCATGCAAATTTCATGAAAATCGGAGCCGGACACATCGTGACCTCCCCTTGTAAGTAGTTATTATTGCTATGCCTTTCCCTTGTTGAGAGAAATTGTCTAAAATTGTCATAAAAAAATTATATATATGTATTTGTATATAGTTGTATATAATTGTATATCATTGTAAGCATTATTGATCAGTTAGTGAACTCTTCAGTTTTAAATCGGAGAGACAGTCTGTCTCTCTTGCTCTCACGTAACTCCCATGTACTGCTATCTCACTCTAATTTCAAAAATCGTATATAGAGACACCTTTTGTGAATTTTTTTGGCCGAAATACATTTCTCGAGGCATTTTAATGCAATTCTAATTCTAATATGTTGTAAAACAAGGCTCTGCATACAAATTTCGAAACTAGAAAGAGATGGGTGTACATGGGGGTCACGGGAGAGTGAGTGAGATAGTTTGGAACGCTATGCGAGTTTTGTCACAGCCGATTGCGACCAATGAGTGCATTGTTGCAATTGTTGCCTAACCGTTGACTTCACACTTAACCTTTTCATTGCCGAGTTCTTTTGAATCCCAAAATCCGTGACATAAAAAATGTTGCCAGAGCCTCTATCGCGTAGTTCGTACTCTTCCCGTCAGATAGATTATTTGGTTTGTTATTTTTCGCGCAGATGCGGCAGCTGTACAGGTGGCAAAAGTGCGGGGGGCAACCGGACGAGTATACTCGTCGGAGGCACTGCGGTGCAATATTGCGTTGGACAAGTATACTCGTCGGAGGCACTGCGGTGCAATATTGCGTTGGACGAGTATACTCGTCAAAGGCAGTGAAAAGGTTAAACCGTCTATATCATGTAATCATACTTCAAATTGACCAAAAATAATGTTTGACTTTTGAAAATAAGCGTAGATTTCACTTAAATAGGAGTTGGAAAAACTGTCCTATTTCTGCTTACAAACGTTAACAGGGAGTCAGCTTGATAACAAAAAAGTAATCGTCAGTTAAACCTTGGTAATTACATCCTATTTGCCCAACTCCAGTGAAAATAACTTTTTGTTTTTGCCTTTTGTTTTTTTTCTATGGATGTAACGAATGAGTGAATTTTTATTGTTGTTAGGATCGGACGAGTCAAAAGATAATCCTGATGTAAAACCGGTCACTGAAGAACCAGAAGAGGGAGAGAAAGAGAACAAAACTGAGTCGACCAAAGAAAAGCCTGTGAGTGAAGACCCTCCTGCTGCTGATGATGCAAGCAAAAAGAATGAAAGTTTGAAGGAGGCAAAAGAGGAAGCTCCGAAGAAACCAAAGCTCGTCACCTTGAAAGAGCCACTCATAGCCGAAATTGAAGATTTGGGTATCCCGCTTCTCTCTGGAGATGCTCTCAAAGCAAGTGCTAAATCGTAAGTTTCTTAAATGTTTCTCTTGTAATCTCTAACGTTCAGATTTTAAAAAGTCCATCAATAAAAAGCCAAGCTTAAATTCATTTTTGTTCATTTTCATTTTGTAATATGAGAAATATCAGTGGAAAAAGTCAAAATATTATCAATTGAGCTTTGCATCCATTTCTGAAACGAGCTCTTCTTTCTTTGATTTCATATGGTTCAAAATTTGAGTAGGTTTGATCGAGGGTGCTTAGAATATCAACTCTCTTATCGTCCGGAAGTGAATACATAGGTTTGACTTTTCAAAGAATCATATGCTGAAGCTCCAAAGCTTATCAACTTAAATTGGGAATCCAAGTTATTCTTTTCTTTTTTTTTCGCATAACAAACACAAGGTTTGGGCGGCTGGACATTATTACTACTACTACTACTACTTTTTTCAATAGCATTTTTTTTTAAATAGCAAGTATATCAACTTCTTTTGTTTACAGAATTGAAACATATAACCGCATTGAAACTGAAAAAGTGAATCAAGAAAAAGCTCTGAACCTGTTGGAAAGCACTGTTTTCAATTATCGTCAAAAGTTGCAGGATAAAAGCTTTGTTGATTTCGCCAAAGAGGATGAAGTTCAAAAAATCAAAAGTAGCAGTAATGAAGTGAGTCTTATTGGTTATCACCATTCTTTTTTTGAGTTTCCTTTCTTCATTTGGAAGTCCTCATTGTTTGGAAACATAATGTTTTCAGACTATGGGACCATCCAATGGGTCTGTTGTACACTTTTGCTACAGCAATATGGAGGGTCTATTCTGACGTAAAATCGCGTAAAAATCACATTGGAAGCATCAAACAGTCATAAAATCCACTCATAAACCTGCGAAAGGCGTTTTAAGGAAAGCCTAAGATGGTGGGTGAAGAGATTAATCAACCCTGCATGCATGCACCACGCGAACACCAAAAGATGGCCGACAACAGCAATTTACAATGTTGGCTAGAATGTAAACAAACATCTTACTTCCTTGTACATTTCTGTCATTCTGCGTGTTTTTATCCGGTAAATTTGACTTTCTCGTTAGTGTTTGCGTTTACTATGTTGTTTAAATATGTTCTTTGTCCATTTACTGGAATCTTGAAACAGAAACGCCGGGCAAGTACCTACTTTGTTGAATGCCGTCGTCGACCATCTTTGCTGCTCGTAGTGGATGCATGCAAGGCTGACTCGCCCCTTTGCCCGCCATCTTAGGCTTTCCTTGAAATGTCTTTTGCGGGTTTATGAGTGGATTTTATGACTGTTGGATGCTTTCAATGTGATTTTTACACGATTTTACACTAGAGTGGACCCTCTATATTGCTGTAGCAAAAGTGTGCAACAGACCCATTGTTTTTGTTCATATGAACTTCCTTATCACCGGAGGAATTTTTATAGGAAAAAATACAGACACTATCTTATACATCCAGCATTATTACCAGACATGGCTCACAGTGAAACTTAAGAAAAAGGGCTCATAAAACCCTTTTTTTAAAACCGTCAAGAAAGGTACTTTTTTCAGTTATCGGTTAAAAAAATGGTCCATCATTTTGAAGATTAAAATATCAAAGGTATTTCTAAAAATATATTCGTAAAATCGCCTTCAATTATGAGGTGCGTCTTCATGACCATCCATATGAGGACGCACTCATATTGTCAGATGATGCCGGGGTGACCTGAAGACATAATCGAAGGAAGCCAAAGGATCTTACAACCCCTTGGTTTTCCATGCTTTAAACTTCCTTTCGTGCCTATGGCAGGGAGTAGTTAAGAAGCAAGTGTCACTATCCTGTTGTGAAACACCCTGTATATTTATTTTAATTTAGAATGTATACTTAAATTTCTCCCAAGAGTGGAAGATAGTAATAAAACGAAAACGAAAGGTTGAAAACGAAACGCATTGTTTTCCAAAAATCGACTGTTGTGTGCCTTTGTTTTGGAGGTGGCCTCAGTTATGTACATCAAAGCGCTCATGAGAACACTCCCCAGTATTTATGATGTTGCTGGAAAAGCTTTCAAGTTGAAGAAAAAAAACCATCAACAATCACAATTGTGTTTCAACTTTTTAGTAGCAGTATCCAATTGAAATTATTTTTATCAGAGTGTTTGCATTTTTTTTTCTTTTTACTGCTTCTACCTAGATAACTTCACTGAAAAAAATCAATTGTTAAAGCAACATTTCAAAATTTGTTGATTTAACAAAAATTGAAAGTTGCTAAATCAACAAATGTTTTTTGTTAAGTCAACAATTTATTTGTTGATTTTACAAAAATAGTCGGTAAATCATTTATCAAAAATAGAAAGTTGCTAAAACAACAATTGTTTTTTGTCAAGCTAACAATCTTTCTGTTGATTTTACAAAAATAGTTGTTAAATCATCAACATAGTTGTGTTCTTTTAACAAACTTGACATTGTCAATTTAGAAATTTTAAGTAGTTAAGAGAGTAGGCAACATAACACAATTAGTCGATCTCATAGGCGGACCGTGACCAAAAAAGTGGCGGGGGGACTAAAAAGTGATAACCCTTTTTTTTTTTTTTTTTTTTTTTTTTTTTTTTTTTTTTTTTTTTTTTTTGCTTCTCAAGTCTCAAGTGATGACTTTTTCCCAATTTTTAGCCCCTCCGCCCAAAGAAAGTGGGGGGCTATAGCCCCCCCCCCCCCCCCCGAGCCCCTGATATGGTCCGCCTATGGTTGATCTAACAATTAAGCTGAATCAGCAAAACAAATTGCTGATTTTACTTACTGATTTGTTATTTCAACATAAAAATTGTTATTTTTACAAAATGATGTGCTGGTTTTGGCCAAGTGAGTTGTTAAGTTAACAAAATGAATTGCTGATTAAGCATTTGAATTGTTAATTTAACAAAATGATAGGTTAATTTAGCAAATAATTATGTTACTAACACATTTTTCAACAATTTATTTTTTTCAGTGTTCTTTTCCTCTTGATACCTTTTCATTTTCTCTTTTTATTTATTGCTCTCTAAGTACTTCCTTCCTAATTTGAGAGTCCCTGGCAGGTTGCCGTTACTCTCCTCTTTTTATCCTCTGTTTTGAGAATATCTTGATTGTCTTTCCTACCCCTTCTTTTTTATGCGGTCCAGTCGTTTGCTAAGAAATATCAGCATAACGAACCACGTGTTATGGCGGCTGGACTTTACTCTTACTATTACTACTACTTATTTATTTATTTATCTACTTATTTATTTATTTATCTACTTATTTATTTATTTATCTACTTATTTATTTATTTATCTACTTATTTATTTATTTATCTACTTATTTATTTATTTATATACTTTGATTGTCTTTCCTACCCCTTCTTTTTTTATGCAGTCCAGTCGTCGCTGTGAAATATCAGCATAACGAACCACGTGTTTGGGCGGCTGGACTTTACTACTACTACTACTACTACTACTTATTTATTTATTTATTTATTTATTTATTTATTTATTTATTTATTTATTTATTTATGTGAAAACTGAACAGGCAACAATGCCCAAAAATAACAGAATATACAAAGTATACAAAAGAATACAAAAGAACAAGATAACATAGATAAGAAAAACTTAGACTATCAGAAATTATAACTACCAGAAGTAACAAATAAAATTAGGTGTAAAATCCCGAAGTAAACCTCTTTTTCTTCTATTCACCATGAGTTTGTGCTTCCAGCTAAGTGAATGGTTGGATGAAGAAGGCTTCAGTGCCAATACTGAAACGCTTCAAGTATACAAAAGAATACAAAAGAACAAGATAACATAGATAAGAAAAACTTAGACTATCAGAAATTATAACTACCAGAAGTAACAAATAAAATTAGGTGTAAAATCCCGAAGTAAACCTCTTTTTCTTCTATTCACCATGAGTTTGTGCTTCCAGCTAAGTGAATGGTTGGATGAAGAAGGCTTCAGTGCCAATACTGAAACGCTTCAACAAAAGTTGAAGGATTTCCAAGCTCTGCTGAAACCAGTGCTGGAAAAGAAGAAGAATCATGAAACGAGAGATGAAGCTCTGGAGAAACTTGGCCATGCTATCAATAACACAAGTTCCTTCACTACCACCATTCGGAACATGACCTCTGTTGCTGAAGGAAATCTGCCTCCATTTTACAGTGAAACTGAGATGGATGGAATCGATAAACTCGTCGATGATGTGCAGGTAACAGAAATGAACATTCCTATCTTCGTTGTAATTCTTCTAATCTCTCACTCACAATGGGGCTCTTGCAAACTTTTGCTGTGAGGAAATGAACAGCCCAATTGGATGTAAGAATCAGCGAAAGTCTCGAATATCACACCGAAAAAATCTAAAATTCAGTAATAAACTCACAATACTGCTCTAAAGGCAAGATCGTAATGGAGCTTCAACGCAGGTATCATAGGAGATTCCTGTCTAATTTGTCACTTTCTCTACAAAAACACTGAGATATGTCTCAAATTAGATAGGAATCTCCCATGGTACCTGCATTGAATCGCCATTATGCCCGATTCTAAGAGGGAATTTTGTGATTTTTCAGTGTACATATTGTCATTTTAACACGTTTTTCTGCAAAAATCAACTCTTCAATCCCCAGTAGCAAAAGTTTGCAAGAGCCCCATTTGAAATATTTTTCACTTGCAACGTTTCACTAAGCTCAGAAGGTCTTGGAGTGAGTTCCCCCCCCCCCCCCCCCCCCCCCGGGTTTGAGCAGAAGATCTCAAAATTGGACGGTAACAAAAGTGACAAAGAGACCAGGTAACATTCTATCAACGATTTAAACACTCAATGAAAACAATATAAGAGAATCAATTAAAAGAACCAAGGCAAGGGGAATTAATTCAAAAAGTAATATTAAAGAAAAAATCAAGATATTACAAGAATTCTCATTTGAAAGAAAACCTGGGAACGGAGCAGTGGCGGCAAACGACCAGCAGCGAACACGGACGAGACGAAACTTGAAAGAGCGATAACCGTCTGAGCCATAGTTCGTCGCTGATTGGCTACCCTCATTCCTTGTTCCTCAGGGCTGCCCATGGTGGCAGTTGCAAATGTACTGTCGTAAATTATTAATGGTAAATTAATTTTTTTAAACTATTTTTTTAATTGAATTTTCGGATCTTTTTTTATTTTAAGGCAGTTTTTCAGAAAGTGCTGGCAGGTTTGACAGAAAATAAACTCACTTTACATTAAATTATATGGAAAATGTAAATTTTTTCCGCCAAATTTGGCAGCGTTGGTTTCTGAGGAAGATGCTTTTCGATGAAATGAAAATGATTAAATTTGTTTTTTTAAACATGCGTTTTTAAAAGAGAATGATGAAGCTGTTTTATAGGAGAAGAAGCGATTTTTGATCGCTATCATGCCAAATTTTGTCTACCTGTCAGTTTCATGGCAATTTTCACGAATTGTCATGCATTTTCGCCAAGAACTTCAGATTTTCATTGTGATTTCACTCTAAGAGCATGACTTTGCTGTAAGGTCCGATTTCGCAATATTTTGCTTTGTGTGTTTGAAACCAGGAAGTCATGACTGTTGCTCCAATGAGGGTTAGAACTTTAACGGACCCTTTTAAAAATTTTGCCACGATTCTTGATAGCAACATTTTTCAAGCTCAACCTAACATTTACAGTAAAACCTCCGATTAACGAAACTCTGGTTAACGGAAACCTATAATTAACGAATGTTTCGGCCGGTCCCGTCAAAAGTCCTATCTTACTTGTGTAAAAAAAGACGCTGATTAACGAATTTTGAATAAGCATTTTCTAATTAACGAAGAAAATTTGCGGTCCGCCGACCATTTTTACCATATTTGAACGATTTTCCTCGGAAAAATCGCGTAGTTCCAAGCCGTATTCATAATTTCTACCGCTGCGCTGATACGCGCGGATCGGAGTCGCGCTGCGCAGAAGCTGAGTTTCCGTTCAAACGCGTCGGAACACGGAACGCGCTTGACAGAGACAGTGTGCCGCGTATGCGCTGTGCAGTCTGGCGGCTGGCGCCAGCTGCAAGAGGGGAGGGGGACGGGAGTAGCTGGCCAGCTCCTAGCGGTGAGGATGTGAATCTACCGTACACCCACTGTTATTACATATATCGTAAAATGAAGGGGCCCCAACACGCGAAACGGACAATTTCGAGTTTTTTTGTTTTTACAAGCTGAAAAACGGGTTTTTCCGCAAAATTCTCGTTAACGAATACTCCAATTAACGAATAGTTTTTTCTGTCCCCTGAGATTCGTTAACTGGAGGTTTTACTGTACTTCATTGACATTTTCGGGTTTTAGAGGGAAGAATTAGATCTCAGCTAAATCAAGCAGTAAGTTCATTGAAAGAGAAATTATGTTTTTTTTTTTTTTTTTGTCATCCTAAAAAATTTGGAATTTAGGGTCTCCATTTTTCTGCGTTTCTCTCTGTTGTCTGATTTTACTTCTGAACCAATAAATCCTTGGCAAAAATAACATTTAATTTTGATTTTGTTTCTTTCCTTCTTCTTTTAGAAATGGCGTGACGAATCTATTGAAAAACAATCAAAATTAGCACTCTCTGACCCACCAGTCTTAGTGACGAAACAAATATTTGAGAAAATTCAATTAATCGAATCAGAAACTAGGATTCTAATAAATAAAGTAAAACTGTGGGACCAGACAATGAAAGCCAAAGCCTCCCAAGACTCAGCGAAAAATGACAGTAGTAAAAAAGATAAAACATCAAGCAAGAAACGGAAAAAGAGTAGCAGTAAAACTGATGAAGAAACAGTAAAGAAAGACGCGGAGAAAGAAAGTGAAACCGCATCTGAAGCAGAACCAAAGGTAGAAGTTCCTGTTGATCCTGAAACTTTGAGTTCATTGCCGGATCAAGAATCAAGCCCTGTTAATGTAGAATCTAGTCCATCAAGTCCCGGTAAGTTGCTTCCCATCCTTTTTTTCCTTAACTTTTTCTCCTCCTATGGGCCGATCCTTGAAATTCACGACTTTTGGGTAGACTGGATAAGAATGGAAAACGGTGATTGGTAGAGACGAGTTACGTGGTTGCCAAGTATAATTAAACTACAGAATTTATCTAATTTGTTATCAGGTACTCCGAGTACCTGATAAACAATTAGATAAATTCTGTAGTTTAATTATACTTGGCAACCACGTAACTCATCTCTACCAATCACCGTTTTCCATTCTTATCCAGTCTACCCAAAAGTCGTGAATTTCAAGGATCGGCCTGCAGGGTGATTCTTTTTCATTGTCTATCTAGCTGCTATCTCTGACTTTTGTTTTTTTTTTCAAAGCAATGGAGCTGTTGCAAACTTTTGCTACAGGCTTATTAATAGTTACTGAAGGGGTGAAACCCTGAAAAAAAATCATTTTGCACACTAAAAAATTACAAAATCCACTCCCAAACTCATAAAATGCTTTCAAATGCGAGACTGTAATGGCGGCCGTTGCTGCTAAATCTTATAGCAATTGTATGCTTCTCCTTCTTCTTGTGTGGTGTCGCGAAAACACCTCGTGAGGATGGAGCTGATTGAGATAGAGAAACCCAATGTAATCGGCAGCAATGGCCGCCATTATGGTCTCGCGTTTGAAAACATTTCATGAGTTTTTGAGTGGATTTCGTGATTTTGTAGTGCGCTAATCGTCATTTTTACAGGGTTTTACCCAAAGACATTATATCATATTGACGGAGTGCATCTTATAATATAACATTGAGCTGGGTGAGGCAAACTTAGCGCACACTACAGTAGGCAGACGAACGAGTCCATTGTTCAAAATTGGGGGAGGAATCTTCAACTGGTGACAAACAAACGAACATAACCTCGTAATCCAAACTTACTACTTTATAAAAATCGAGATCGAAGATGGATAAAACACCATTTAATGACCATCATTTTGACAACAGTATGATACAAGATCATTTAAGTTTTGATGCAACCGTTGAGCAGGCGTATGACTGGTGATCATTTTTGGTGAACATGCGAAGTACCCCAAGTTTGCCTCAAGGATCTTGTTATGCACTCCGTTTATATTATATAATGCCCTTGGTTTTACCCCATATTTTACTATTAATAAGCCTGCTGCAAAAGTAATCAACAGATCCATTGAGGCCATTTCCGGAAAAAGGGTTCATTAAACAATGAGTGCGTTCTGCAGGCAAAAGTCTCTATTCAATCCCAATACTGATCTCTTAGAAAGAGCGCACCTGTCATGTAATGGGCTCTTTTTCTGGAAAAGGGCCTCAATTGATTTATAGAGGTTCATAACCTGCCATTTAGGTATCAGAGACAAACAGAGATGGAGCACTATCCAATTTATTTCAGGCAGATTTGAGGTGCACCAAAATCTTGCGGATCCAACAAAATAACAGTCAACACCCCACTGATTTTGAAGGGTGACATTTAGTAAACAGAGGGGGATAGGTTGTGAAATGAAGAGAAAGGTGCTCACTATTCTGCCGTGCTAAGGAAGAACGCCATAAGCGCCATGTGTTACTGAGACTGTTTTTGCAGTATAGCTTGGGCCTCTAATCTTATACCGAGTTCTTCTTGAGGAGTTTATTATTGTTGTACCTACCTAGGTCACTTATTTCTCTCTAACAAAGGCTCTTTCGCCTGTCCAAGCATTTAGGAAAGGCCAACCGTCTATTGTTCAATGCTAGAATCCTTGGAAGGACAGACCATTGGAGGCATTGGAGGTGAGGGTGGATTGAAGAATAGGGACCCCGAGTTACATTTCAAAAACAGGATAAGCAACATATGGCGCTTACGGCGTTCTTCCTTAGTACGGCAGTATTCAACACCATGCTAAATCAGTGGGGTATTGATTACTGCTTTTTTGAATCTGTGAAATTATAGCATGCCTCTGCTGCAGCCGTTTAGTGCTTTGTCTCTATTTGTCTCTGTAGGGTATAGCTCTTCAATAATCAAATGATAGACAGTCAGTAGTTATTGCAAGGATGTGTTTAATTGATACCAAAGAGATAAGACAAACGTAATGATTCTCTGCAGTGTACCTTTGGCAGCTCTGTTAAATTTGCGACAAATCCAGCAATTTTTTCAAAAACTTGAGCGTTTGTCAACATTACTTACTCCAAAAAGTTTCTTTGATTTTCATATTTTCATCAAAAAGGAAGAAAAAGAAAAAGAAATTGAGAACTTTTGGAAGACTCTAGTGACTTGGAGTCACTCAGTTGTTATGGCTTTCCACTTTTTTTTCATTCAACCCAGAAACCAACAAATTCTAAATTCCCTGACCTGAAACAAAATGTCTCAAAATTCCCTGACTTCCAGAGAGCTGGGCACCTTGAATTCTCTAAGCGTACTAAAAAGTGCCCAAAATGCCAATTAAGTGCCTCAAATATGCCAATAAAGTTCCCCGAACATATCCTTGAGATTTCTCTAATACGCTTAGCAAGCAAAAGAAAAATGACCAAAATATGCCCAATCCATGCTTATCAAGTGCCTTGAATGGGCCCAAAACGAAATCAAAACATGTTCAAAACTTGACCGAAATTCGCCTAAAAGATGCCGAAAATATGCATTTGCAGTGCCTAAAGCATGTGCTAGATATGCCATGAAAGTGCCGGAAACATTGCTGGAGCAAGCCTGAAGGATGCTTGAGGAAGGGCCTGAAATATTTTAATTTGTTAAAAAATCAGATGGCCAAGTGGCCTCATTGCAAAAGCCCCATAATCTTTAGTCCATTATCCTCCATTAAAAGTTATCTTCCTGATTAGCATTTTTTCTTCTTGCTTTCAGATTTAGATGAGTCCAAGCACCCGGAACTGTAAATTATTGCTCCGATTTTTGTGAAGAAAGAGTGACTTATCCCCATGTAAGCATACAAGGTGTTAAACTGCTGGAGAAAGAACAACTGCCGGTGAAACCTCAGCCAAGTGACTCATTTCAATGCAATTGACAAAATATGAGAAGTTTGACTTATGGATTAAGTGAAAAATAGTTAAAGTTGAATGTAATGCATGAAAGAAAAATTGGACCAGTAATTTTTCTGCTCAATGATCCCTGTTACTCCCAATTGAACTCAGAAAACTAAGTTGCTATGTAATAGAAAATTTGGTGCATTGTATCCTAACATGGGTCCTGTCTCATGCTATATGGGCTAGTCAATTTGAATATCTCGGATATTCGAAGAACATGTGTCTGAGAATTGACTCGGTTGGAACACTCTTAAACATGAAAATATCTTGACTGAGTCCTGGTAATTATCCCTATGGATTGAGCAGCCAAACATTCCTGTGCTTTTAAGTCCTAATTTTCCCCTTTCAGAGCATCCCCCCCTTAAAATTTTAAGAGAATGTGCAGCGTGTTTTGTGCACCCAAAACTTCTGCTCTACTGTAGGTGTTACCTACTTGTACTATCTACGAATTAAAGATTGTCGCAATGTTTTCACACATAATCAGTTATGGGTGTAAGTGTGGGACTGATCTACAACGGCTTTCCCGCCCCACCCGCACTGGTCTCTCACGTGCAAGGTGTGAGGAGTATGAAGAGTGGCTGAACCAGAACCTTGAAGGCGAAACTCTCGCGACAATCTTTAATTCGTCGATAGTACAGTCGGTGAATTCAATTACGTAAGTTGACCCCTTAGATTTCAGCTCATGTAGGCTATTCACAATGTTCAAATGAGCCGGTTTCATGATCCTGGGATTTTCGATTCATCAATTGACTGCTAGAAAACGTTTGATGAGTAAAACGATGGTGGCTTTATGAAAAATTGAATTCAACTCAAAAGCACCCAAAAGCCTCTCAAAGTTGAGCGAGGAAGTAATCAGTTTTCATCGCCCAGCGAGGGCTTGACTTCAAATCCACGATCTAAATAAGCAGGTCAGTCTGTTAGCGATTCACTTAAAACAGCAACCTCAATGTTTGTACTAGGAGCGCTAAGGGCATAAGGGTGTTTTTTTATAATAGTGGCTTATGGAAAAACGTCGACTAGCTGTCGTTTAAATCAAGTATCTCTTTCATGCTCGATGAAAGTGTCGGAAGAAAAAACCCTAACTTGTTCAGTAGGGTTTGGAAAGATTTTCATGATATTTGTCTTTACTTGACGGCACTTAAGACATATTAAGTCAGTTTTTGTCAAGTACGTATTTTGTTATAATGTTGGCTCATAAAGAAACACTGCCTGACTGTTGTTTAAGTGGAATTTCTTAATTTAGTTGATCTAAATGTCTGAAAAGTAGTTGAAACTTATTCACAATGTTAAAGGAAAAATTTCATGCTACTTATGGGACTTTCTAATCAACTTTAGTTGACGAATGCCATTTAAACGACAGTTGCACGGGGTTTCTCAGTAAGCCACAATTACGAGAAATACTCATTTTCCAATTTAGCTCACTAGGTGGTTTCTACATCAAGTGCAATGAGATAGCATCTAGCGGCATGAATTTCTTCCTAAAACCACCCTTAATAAGTTTCAGCCACTTTTTGGGCTCTTTGATTAACTGTAATTGAGAAATTCGGTTACAACGATAGATATTCGTTTCTCTGGAAGTCGCAATAATAAGAAATCCTTTTTTTGCCCTCAGCCTATATACATGGTTGCAATTTAACTTGTTATACCGAAACACAACTCAATAGACGCATTTTGGTCTCTTTTCCTTAGCTTTCCTGAGCTGATCTTTACTCCTTCCATAAAGCAACCTTGCTGACCAAACCACAGGTCAATTGCCTGAGGCCTGTCAGGTTTCCATGAGGTGCAGTGGCAGAGGAGCCTGGCCAGCTCTGCTAGTCAGCATTATGCAACTGTTGAGTTGCGTTCTAGTATAGCTGAGACATTCCCTTATATCAATAACGCACCAACCGATAGCCAAATCTAAAATTTTGGATGAAAAGCATGATACCCTAATTTGTGATTTTTTTGTTATATGTTTGCTAAGTAAACGAAAATTTTGTATAAAAATATTTATTTATAATTTAATTTATATTCGTATAACATCCTAGTACGGGGATTTTTAAATTATTATTTTTTTTTTAGTCTTAAATTTGTACATTTTCTAGGAATAGCTTTATAAATTTCAATTTTATTTATAGCGTGAGCAAGTCTTGGCAGCTCTTTCGTAGAAAAACTTTCTGTAAAATAAGTTCATTGTGATTGAAAAGTATTTTATTAGGTTCTTTAAATTAAAGTTCATTTTTACTATGTTACTTTAGTGTTAATTATTTAGTAAGGTCTTTGTCGTCCTCTCAGCAGGCCGATCATTCACTTCATTGTTAAACCAATTGTCAAGACTGTATATTATTGATTCTATTGGTCGGAAATTGTAAAACTTGGCCGTTGCTATGGTAACCATTGTTAAAGTGCCCGCTATTTAAACGTTACTCATGAATAGACTCTTAACGATGGTTACCGGCCAAGTTTTCAATTTTCGACCGATGGAATCACTCATAGACAATCTTAACGATCGGTTTAACGATAAAGTAAATGATCGGCCCTCAGGAAGCTTAATGTCAATTCAGCGTTTTACTACCTATAGTTGGTAATTACAAGGGAGGATTAATGAATAAGGCTCTTTTTCATTATTTATTTATTTATTGAAAATACAAGGACAACATGTCCAAAAAATAACAGGAATACAGGAAAAGAAATAACAAGAAAAGAAAAAGTAAAGGCACAGGAGCAGTGCAGAATCTTCAGAAATAAAAGCATACAAAACATCATAGTATAATCAGATCCTAGTAAAAACCAGTACAGAATAAATCTTAGTAACAGAATGCTCTGTCATTTTTTTCTTCTCTTTTAGCTGTTCAGCTAAAAAAGAAGAAAAAAAATGACTTACATATGAGGTAAAACTTTAGAACATGATTTTTTGCTATGCGCTTAAAACAATATAATGCATCACAACTGCGCAGCTCAGAAGGAGAAGAATTATGGCGGGCGGTTCGGTCCAAAATTCCGATTTTTTTTTTTTTTTCTGAATTTATATTTTTTTTTTTTCTGAGTATATATTTTTTTCTGAATATGTATATAGTTATATTTCTGAAAATAAGTTTATTCTCTGAATGTATATTTTCTTTTGACTATATTTATTATTTTCCAAAAAACCAACAATATATTCTCAAGAAAAAAAATTATATTCTCAAACTTTTAACTCAACGGTTACATCGGTGATGGCGATGTTGCCAAGTGTTTATATAAAATTGAATTATTCTCGAATCTTGTGGTTTCTTGTGACAATGTGCCAACACGTGACACTTCTTTTCAACAGTAGACGGAAGTCATTTGTGGCTTCATTTGTGGCTTGGACGTAATGTCTGTGGACTATTTGTGCATGGATAAAAAAAATTGGAAAATTTGTCTGAAAACTGTTTTGAAGTGGTCTTTTAGAATGGGAACTGATGGCTGAAAGTAGAACACATCAAGAATAGGACGTGGGAGTAGAAGAAGCCAATCGACTATAAGCTAAATCAGCGAGCAGATAAATATTGAGATGTTGCAAAGAACCAATGGTCAATGCAAAATATGCAATAAACAATAGACACTTATACTAAATCTGTACAACAGTCAGTCTGACTCAGGTGGAGTCATCATCATGGGTTATACATTTGCTGTTATCATTTCATGCACTGTTGATCATATTTATTATCACCTATCAGATCTTATAATGGTCTCGATGGAGTCGATACAATGGTTCAGCACCACCCTCCAGCATATACCTCCGCTATTATTTTCTATTTCGTGAAAATTAGTGGTTAGTTTAGGTATTTAAGGTCATTGCATAAGTTGCAACAAACTCAGCCCTAAAATATATTCGGAATTTTGGACCGAACAGACCGACCGGCCCGCCATCCCGCCTAAAGCCGGGTCCACACCTGAGCATTTCGCCGCACCGTCCAGCATTCGCCCGAATGCGCGCCAATGTGGACGTCGCGCCGCACCGAATGAGCCAGACGTTGTGCGGTGCGGATTGTTCGGCCGTGCTCGCTCAGGGAGGCGGTCTTTGTGACCCGAGTCAAAGGAAATTCCGTGCGGCGCGAACGCAGGTGTGGACGCATTCAGTAGCGCGTAGACTGTTTATATACGGACGAATATTTCTTGAGCACGGGTGAACAGAGCGAGGCGGTGCTCGTGCACCATTCGGTGCGACCTGTTCGTCGAAATAAAAAAGAATCTCCGCAAAACCCACACCGCATGAGCATGCAGGCGAATGCTCATGCTCCGTGCGGTGCGCCGAAATGCTCAGGTGTGGACCCGGCTTAAGGATGTATCATGTACATACACATGTATATAGACCTTGGGCCGAACAGTCCACACCGCACAACGTATGGCTTATTCGGTGCGGCGCGACGTCCACATTGACGCGCATTCGGGCGAATGCTGTACGGTACGCTGCGCCGCGCCGTGCGGTGCGGCGAAATGCTCAGGTGTGGACCCGGCTATTACAGTGACTGGATAAACCACAGTGCGGCCATTTCGGTCGTCTTTCTGATTGGTCGGATTTCTTAGATCGCGAATTTGAGCATTTAAAAGTATTTTTACAGTTTTATAGGGTTCTCATAGGCAAGTTAGACACGACTGAAGGGCTTCTGTCACATTTGAAACATATTGGTGCGCAAAATTAAGAGAAATCAACGATTCCCCGTAACTGACCCCCCGCGGATGCGCACCCAACTTAACACGGGAGCCATAGGGAGAAAGTGTGTTCCTGAGTTACTCGCAAAAAATATCGCAACCCCCCGCCCTATAAATGGTTTATACATAGCATTAATGACTTTTTTCAGACAGGGGGTAGAGAAATCTTCATTCCGAAACCCAAGAACAATCATACTCCCCATGCTGCCAATGCTAAAGTGGGTGCACTCTTGAGGGGTGGAGGGCAAATGGCCGCACTGTGGTTTATCTAGTCACTGTACCGGCTATACATTTACAGCGCCACTACTTTCGCTGTGGTGGATTCTGCAAATAATAATGCAGAGACAAATATGCGTTCACGATTCACTTTGAGGTTATGTTATGAGTTTGTTTTCAAGTGAGTTTTTTGTTTCGGGCACTGTTTTCATAAGCTTCATTCATTATTTTACAAATGTCTGACCTTTGTCACGACTCACTACAGTTAGTTCCATTACTACAAAATGCAATTTCTTCGAGTGGCAGAATCTATCTTCTCCTAAAAATTAATTGTGACTTCCAAACGGATTGAAGATAAGGTTGCAAGTGATTTTCATTCAGACCCTTTCTGTCAACACCACCGATGCAAATGTCACAACTTTCAAGCATCGCCGATTGGATTTCAGCAAACTGATCCTCCTTTTTTCTTAAACCCAATATTTGTTTACTTCCCTGCCAAATTTATAATGACGGATCAGTATTTGGTTTTTCCAGGTGCAGATGAGCCTAGCAGCTCCTATAGTTCTACTGTGGTTGTTCCTCCACTGAGCGACCGAAGTGAGAAGTTATTCCAAGTTCTAAACTCTATTCCTGATATTATTGAATCTGATGATGATTCTGATGAAAATGATCTCACAGCTTTAGTTCCTCTTCAGAGCGTGGATTCCGCCTCTCCTTATCCTCTGCAGAACAGAATCCAGATATCAGAACTAAGTGACACTCTTAATAATTTGGACCAGTTATCATTCTCTCTAGAAAGACTAATCATAGAAAAATTAGATCAGTTAGATGCCAGAGAAATAGAGATCAATGAAGAATTGCAAGAAATACGCAGATTAATAGATGTTGGTGAGAACTTAAATTATAACAAGACTAGCATGAGCTGTTTTGGCATGCCTTACTTTAAAACAAGTAAGTTGAACCCTTTCCCACCTAACCAAGATTACCTCAGCAAAGTTGCAAACGATGAACTTATAACATATGATTTACCAATGTCTAGCTTTTGGACTGCAAACGAAATTGTTACAATTCAGGGAGCAGTTGCTGGAGAAATAATTGAGAGGGAATTAGAGAAGGTCAGTATTTCTTTGGAATCAACTATTAAAAGTCCTGTAGAACGGAAAATTGAGCACCAAAAAGCGTGGGCAGTTTGGAATAATAAACCACTCTCTGAACTTGTTGCTGACAACAATGATCAAGATTTTGATTGGTATAGAATAGCAACCTATAATTTCCGGGACAGGCATTCACCTGAAGAATGTAAGCGGATGTGGCATTTGTATGCAAAGCCTTCAATAATCAAAGCCCGCTGGTCGAAAGAAGAGGATACGAGCCTCATAGAAATCGCTAAAAAGAAAAATCATCAAAACTGGGAAGCAATCGCCCAAGAGTTGAATACTGGAAGGTCTGGTTATCAATGTTTTGTGCAGTATAAACAAAGATTAGCTCCTCTAAAGAAAGTTGGTAGATGGACTCTAGAAGAAGACAAACTTCTGTGCAAAATCGTGGAGCAGTGTCGAATCGGCGCTTACATTCCGTGGAGTAAAGTGATGTATTATTTTGAGAATCGGTCGTTAAGGCAACTTTTTAATCGTTGGAACTACTCTCTGAATCCAAATCTTAAAAAAGGTCATTTTACACGCAGTGAAGATTTTGGTTTGTGTGTGGGAGTCCAGCTGTATGGAAAAAACTTCAATAAAATTGCAAGTATCCTCGGAAATCGCAGCTCCTCTCAAATTCGAGAAAGGTATAAAAGTAAAATGGCTGATGCCAACTGCGGTAGTTGGTCAAAAGAAGAAGATCTAAAATTGATCGAGCTGTACGAAAAGTTTGGTGACAAGAAGTGGTCTCAAGTCAGTAAACATCTGTGTAGAACTCGAACTCAGTGCAGACTTAGATACGGGAGGTTGAAAAATAAGTATAACTTTGATTTAGATATAATTAGAAGAAATGTGAAATACAAACCTCTCCATATTTATGAAAAAGCTTGGTTCAAACAATACTTTACTTCTTCTAGAGATGAAAAGACTTTACTAGATGTATCAAAGAATCTATCTCTGATCAGAAAAAGAGGGCGCAAGGGGAAATCTGGATCAGTTATAGAAAATCAACTGATTGATTTCTTCCTGGAGTCTTTCATAGATCCTACCACATATCTCTCAAGAGCGCTACACATATCTGATGAAACCAAGTTGATGGAAGCAGCCGAAGTAATCATACAAATTTTAAGGTTATTCAAAGCGAACATTTCTTTTCCCAAAAATATTAGTGAAAGCTATATTCGATTCCGTGATACAAATCAAATTGCCAACGATGGTCTGATCAGTCTAATTATGCATGTTGCAAAGCTGTACAAGTTGGAAGAAGGTGCCTCCAAATCGGAAACTTTCACTGTTGATAATGATAACGATTTTGCTGAGAGTTATGATTTAGATGATGATTTTGACATCGCTCCAAAGAGATCGATAGAATATGACTATAGTATCGTAGATCCTAGTACTACAAAAATGGAACTTTGTCTCAAGAAAAGTTATAACCAAGCTTCAATGACCAGCCTTATTCAAGGGGACTTGAAGGAATTCTACATTGAGCCAAAGCCTGAAGAGTGTACTCATCGTGATGAACAGAATGATGTCGCTACTGAATCAACTACAATAAATTTACAACACTGTAGCAATAAGCCTTCCTCCTTAGAAGATAGTAAGAATGAAGCCTACACAGCTCCACCTCCAGAGTTAAAAACTCAAGTTGATTATTTGCTCCCTCCAAATGCCTTGTCAATGGTCGCACTTCGAACCTACATGTTAGCACGCAAGAAGTTATGGAAAATGATAAGCCTGGATAGCGAAGAAAAATCATCTCGAAATAAATTGTCTATCCCTGCACCGAATCGCAAGAAGCTAACTGCCAAAGAAGCGTCAGAATTTGCTGTTGCTCGTTTCACTTCTTTGCTATTTTGGCCTTTGTTTTTATCTTCCCATAGCCCCTCAAAGTTAGGTTTCATTAAACCGTCAAAAATGACTGGTGACTTGACTCAGTCTGAAATTGAGGATAATGAACCAATTGATGAAATGTTCTTTAATGAAGGAAGAAGTGATACCAAAAAATCTACCATAAGAAAGAATGTTGTCTCCAGTAAAGTAAAATCAAAGGATGAGAGAATTTCTAGAACTAAAGAGAACAAATGTGATGGAGTGAGTAGCTGCGATCCCGATTCCAAATCTGCAGTTAACATGAACTCTGATGCAGCATTAGCTTCAAAAGGCGCATCCTCAACTCAGCCAATATCATCGCGTACCTCATCAACTAAAAAATCTTCCTCGACTGTTTGTAAGAAACGTAAGAAAAATGATTCTAGTTCTAACTCAGATGATCTACTCAAGTCTTCATCTAAGACAAAATTAGAAGGAAAGAGACCAGCTGTGGTTGGCCTGCGCCGAAGTGGAAGAATCAAGCAACCAAAGTTAACGGATTCTGATTTTGTGGACAATGAAAATTAACGCACACGTGAAGGTACATTTTTCAACTTTAGTTTTTGTTCCTGGTTTTTTTCCGGAGTTTTGGCTCCACCTTAAGTGAGCTAGTCGTTTTGGACAAATGGGAAGATTCCATTTTTTTTTTTTTTTTTTGGGGAAGATGGGACTGTGTTTCAATGGAAGTCTTCCAAATGTTTGAATATTCTATCTAAAACCATACCAAAAATTCAAAGTAAAAACACATTCGCTACAAGAAAGGGCTCATTTGCTAATTTATTTATGTCAATTGAGCCAAAGTAAATTTCAGTAAGATGGTTTTTACGTCTTGAGTTTTTGATGATGTGCCTGAGTTCGGTTTTTTTACTGTAAAATGACCAGCATGCTAGTTCCCGTTTCTCTCTTCAATCTAATGGATTTGCGAAATTATAGCAATGGCATACAAACACTTGCCTACTACTGCACAGTAGGAAATGATAGCTGGAAAGGTTTTTGCAAATGCAAAGCATGGGTTATGTAAAATAATTTGACTCATACTCAATTATAAATACATGTGTCGGTTTTTATTTTTCGAAAGTTTGATTTTCTTAGTTTTGGCCACCTTTTCAGACTGAAAGCTCCATGATGCAGCCAGCGCCTGTCATTCTTTCAATAATGAAAAGAGCTTTATCTTTGCAAACTTTTGCTATAAGTAAATAAATAGTCTAATTTGATGTAAGAAGAACCAGCGAAAATCACACCAAAATAATCTAAAATTCATTAATAAACTCAGAAAACTTTAGCAACAGCAAGATCGTGATGGAGGTTCAACGCAGGTATCATGGGAGATTCCTGTCTAATTCGTCACTTTTTCTACGGAAACACAGAGGTGTGTCTCAAAAGTCAAATTAGATAGGAATCTCCCATATTACCTGCGTCACTATGCCATTAAGCCCGCATCTGAGAGTAAATTTTGTGATTTTTTAGTGCACGCATCGTCATTTTAACAGGTTTTTATGCAAGAATCATCTCTTCAGTCCCCTGTAGCAAAAGTTTGCAAGAGCCCCATTAAGGCCTTTTCTGAAAGAAAGGCCCATAAAACAATAGGTGAGCTCTGCCTGAGATTTGTTCTTTGTAAGCAAATTGAGGTTTTTACCTGAGAAGTACATCTGGATTTGTCCTCAGTAATTTTTGTTCCCACTTTAAAGTAATCACCTGCGGTTTAGAAGTTCATCATCAAGCCTATATGAACTCATTTTTATTACCAAACTAGTTTTTATTCTCTGAGAAACATGATTTATCTAGCTATGTGCCAGGACCAAGAATTTGGGAGCTTTCTAGAACTCTCTGGAGTATTGCATTCTAGTGTAGAAAAGCTTATACTATCCTGTGTTGTAGTAAAACTCTGTACATTGGAAATGATCGCTATTCATAATATTTTCTGCACCAGTGCAATACTGCGGATAATTGTAGAAGTAAATTGCTCCCTTTTGCTCCAAAGCCCTTTCGCATCGGAAGGTTGCAGCAAACATCTGTAGGGTGTGAAGGTTCAGTTTGACTTTATAATTTTCTTTTCTAGCGAATTTAATCCATGTCTATTTTTTTTTCAGCCTGTGATTTCTTTGCGAGGAAAGTCATCTATGTACAACGCAAAACTGTTTCATACCAATTTAACCAACATTTCCAATTCTGTATGGGTAAGCAATTTCACCAGTTTCAAAATCAGAAAATGATCAGTTCTTCCAAAGTTCCCTCTTATGGATATGTAAAAATTGAGAAGAAAAGTTTGGTCAGGTTTCAGAATTATTCCTAATAACTTCAAAACTTGCCTTTTTGCTAATACCAATGAATACCTTGTTCAAAGATTGGTGCAATTTACTGTTTCACTGTATTTACCCATGTCTTGATGATGTTTAGGCATGCAACTTACAACAGTTTCAAATTGAATCAGTCAAACGTCTAAACTAATTTAATAAATTTCCTTTTTTGATTAAAAATTGTCTGTAGAAGGGGGTCCATTCTGCTACCTTAAGGAGTGCACATGGGTGAAACTGACAGAAATGGTGGAATTTTGTGTGAGACGTCAGATTATGGCCACTTTTTTTATCAAGCCCCCCTGGAAGAGGGGGAGTGGGGGTTAAAAATTTTACTGTCCTATAAATTTTGATTCAAACAACATAACTCCTTGAACTTCATGCCAAAAGATACGTCTTGAAAAGATCTTTCAATTGATGTACATAAATGTCCATTTCATAAAATTTAAGCCAAGCTCTGGCAAGTGTTTTGATTTTTGAAATTGAGAAATAATTTGGGTTTGATTTTTAAAAGTACCTAAACGCAAATGTATAGTGCCAAACAAAAACCCGTTAAAATAATAGTTAAAAATTGCATTCTTCCCAATGGCGCATATGTACGAAGATCAGGGAGAACTTTAATTTTAAGTGTTATGACCACCAAAGTTTTGAAGAAACACTAGCTCTTACTCTACTAGCAATGAATGTAGTTTATTTATCATTACTCTAGTTTTCCAGGGATTTTTGAGGCCGTTGAATCCATTTTTAAAAGTTTCTGAATGATCTTATAAAGACACATTTTCTTGCTTAAAGTTCAAGATGATACGTTGTTTGAACGAAAAGTTTTCACTTTTCCTCTTCCCTGCGCGGGCTGGATCAAAAATGTGGCCACCTTACTCCTACGTCTCATTCTAGGAAATTTCATCCATTTCTGTGATTGGTGCACTCCTTATATGGTGGCTGAACAGGCCCCTTTTAAAGTCTTGATTTCTCTTTTATTTTTAGAACTCTTCTTGTCATATTTTTTCCTCCCTTCTGACACCCTATGGTAATTTTGAAGGGTATAATATTAGTTTCAGTTTTTATTGTTTACCAATGTATATTTTCTCTAATAAAATGTTGAAAGTTTCGTTCTAAAACTGTTTTTAATTTAATTCTGTTTTGTATTTCCTTTTCTTTAAAAGAAAGAATGTGGGGTCCTTGATTTTTCCTAGAATCCCTTTGGCAAGAAGGCGTTTGTTATTTCTCTGAAAAATCAAATGTAGCTGCAAAAAATTAAAGTAATACAGTTTAAAATAGTTTGATAGGTGTTTTTAAACCCCAATATAGTCTTGAAAGCCTGTAAATTTTAATTATAAAATATGTCTTTTCAAGGGAGGCGGTCCAACCTGGGTCCAACAGTCATCGTATAGAAAAAAAGCTTAGAAAACGCCTCCTTGAGCTCCGTCACTGCCTGAAATCCAGCAGTTAATTAAGAGTTAAACCTCTTATGGTGAGACTCTTTAATATAAAAGGTCCTTAATTTATCTTTCTCTTCATTATTTGACGTACAAAAATTCCTCTCAAAAATGACCCATTGAACCATCTGAATTGGTTCTTTATGAGTCTTTTATTGAAATCTACAGTGCCAGTGTAATCCCAGTTCATATTGCAGGAGTCAAATCCAGTTTTAGCTCGAAAAACAATTCAAATAGAATACCCCGCTTGGTTTAGTTTTTAATTCATGATTCAGCACAGTTTACAGTAATCTGAAGCAAACTCACAAAATTCCACCTCTGATACCTAGCTCTTCACAAGAGAGCAAAAAGGAGGGAAACATACATAGATGTTAATTCTCAATATTGCAAACTTTTGCTACAACATTATGGAAGGTCGATTCTAAAGTAAAAGCCCTTGAAAATGACATTGAGAGAGTTCCAAAATCCACTCACAAACTCAATAAATGTGTTTAACAGAATTACAAGATGGTGGTCCAATGAGTGGGTGACAATGGAGGAGTCCCATCAAATGGTGCGTTTTTTTATTCTCCGGAATCCGCACCGGTGCAATAACCCGGAACTTTTGGAGCTGCACCGGAAGCTCCAGCTCCAGTGCATCGATCTTCAACTCTGATACACTGAATCTTGCACCGGAGCAGCACCAGGTGCATTGCACCGCTACTAAAACAACACTCTGCTGCGATCGTGTGCTAGAGCACCGGGATAAAAAACCGTGGCGGTGCAGTGGAGCTGCACCATTGCACACACCGGAGGATAAAAAAACGCATCATAATTGCAGCTTCTTCTATGATAGATCACTTCTCAGCATAGGAAGCTGCAGTTGGGACTCCTCCTTTGTGACCTGCTCATTTGACCACCATCTCGTAATAAGGCTCTTGCAAACTTCTGCCGTGAGCAAACGAACAGTCCGTTCTAATGTGCAAACCAGCACAAATCACGAAAATTACACTAAATAAGTCTAAAATTCAGTAATAAACCCACCAAAAAGCTATAACTACGGCAAGATCGTAATAGCAGTTCAACGCAGGTATCATGGGATATTCCTATCTAATCTGTCACTTTCTCAACGGAAACACAGAGATATGTCTCGAATTAGATAGGAATCTCCCATGATACCCGCGTCTCTCCGCCATTCAGCCCAATTCTGAGAGTGAATTTTGTGATTTTTTAGTGTACTCATCGTCATTTTTACAGGTTATTATGCAAGAATCAACTATTTAATCTCCTGTAACAAAAGTTTGCAAGAGCCTCATTTTATGAGTTTTGGAACTTTCTGATGCTCTCAACATTATTTTCAAGTAATTTTTCATGAAGTTCGGCCCTCTATAACACTGTAGAAAGAGTTTACAACAAACCTGTTGTACACAATGTACGTATTAATTTTAACAACCGCTTTCTTCTACTTCTGAGCAGACAGGATTCAACCTCCATTCACATTACTAATTAACAAATCAGAAGAAGGTTCATGATCTAAAAAGTATAAAAGCAACAAGAAAGTTTTAATTTAGAATACAAAGAAGTACCTTCACTTTATTTTAAAAAAAATAAACTGGCTATGGAAGAATAAACGTTCGACAATAACATAAATAAGTTAAGTAATAACATTAAACAGATAAAAATAAAATAAATATGGTAATAACATGATGGAAAAAATATGGGACAGCTAAATGGTAATTGCATACACTATAAAGTCACCTAGGGTAACTTAGCCATTGGTCTTTTTCTCGTTGAGTACACGGTACTTTTCGGTTTTGCCAACTGGCATTCACTCCTCATCATAAACTAACTAATTTGATAAAAGCCTCGTTTTAACAATGAATGAAGTCGTTTGAAACAGTAACGTTGTTCCTTTTGATTATTGCTTCCCACAGTAATTAACTAATTAATTAACTTAATTAATCAATTAACACAGTAATTAACTACACGCGGTCTAGTTACCTCGTTGATAGGGGTGACTTGATAAGGGGCAAAAAATGATCGCAAAAGACCTGACAAAAATTAAGGATCAGAAATATGAGGCAATAAACTTACTTACAGAAGCAAAAAGAATAAATAAAGACCATTGAACTGATATTCTGAAAACCTGCAGGGCACTTACAACATTTTGAAGATCAATTTTTGAAGCTGCGTTGTAAAAATATGGCTAAGTTACACCGGATGACCTAACAAATAAGATGAGAAGTAAAGTTAATACATGGAAAGGCACTAAACCAGCAACAATTTGTATACAAGGAAAAATTTTAACATTAAAGGTAAAATTATGCATAAATACACAGCGGCCGACTTGCTTTAATTAGACTAAGTAATTCGATTCTTTCGAAAATACAAAACTATTTTGGTACAAAACACAGGCAAGGTGAATAACTACACAAATGCAGTGGCGTGCGGTACGAACAAGCTAGACAGGCACTACCTGCTCTAAGATGTACTATGAATAATTCAAAATTACCCAATAAACCTAATAATTTTCAGTGATTTCTCTGTTATTAAAATTCTGCGCTAACGAAATAGAACAGACAATTTTTCTTAAAGGAGTCATTGAATATTCGTCTTTGCGATACATGTTGTCTGCCTTAATGGAGCTCTTGCAAACTTTAGCTACAGGGGATTGAAGAGTCGATTCTTGCATAAAAACCTGTAAGAATGACAATGAGTGCACTAAAAAATCACAAAATTCAGTCTCAAAATCGGGCTTAATGGCGGAGAGATGCAGATATCGTCGGAGATTCCTATCTAAATTGAGACATATCTCTATGTTTCCGTAGAGAAAGTGACGAATTAGACAGGAATCTTCCATGATACCTGCGTTGAACCTCCATCACGATCTTGCTGTTGCAGATGTTTTCTGAGTTTATTAATGAATTTTAAACTTTTATAGTGTAATTTTTCTGATTTTTACTGGTTTTTACATCAGATAGGACTAATCATTTGCTCACAACAAAAGTTTGCAAGAGCCCCATTTTACATCCTCCGCACGCCACTGCACAAATACAGTGAACTTGACCATAAAGTTAAAAAAGAGAATGAATTAATTGATGAATAAAAAATAAATAGGTTCACACACAAGTACATAAATAATAAAAAATGAGCATTGATAGAAAACTCAATGAGCAAAAATGAACGCTACCTGCGTTAATGAGAATCTATGTAGGAATGATTAGGCATTTGGGAATTCAACTAACAAATGAAACGTTCAGTTTCAAAGTCTGCAACATCCATTGCAACGTTATAACAAGCATGCAATGTTTATTTATTCTAAAAGAGGTCTACTGCTTGCAATTTTATACAACAATTTCTTAAAAAAGAGCTTTGATTTAGAAAGTGTTAAGTGAAAAAAAAAAGTTGTAAAAAAGTGCATTACAGCCGGCTATAAAAATATGAAAGCTGCACAATAGTGTAAACGTTGGATTAGGTATTGCCTGGATTGAAATCAAACGCTTCAAACAAAGTTAGATTGATAGTGGTAACATGAACTTTCAAAGGGTGGCTCAGCGTTCAGCACATTTTAGCTCATTGCTAAGTAACCTGGCCAATGTTGTAGCCAACAATTTTTTGAGAGTGAAGAGGGTCCAGAGTCTGAAAGTAGTCAAAAGGGAGGGGGGGAGTCCAAGGTTTGAAATTTGTCCTGATTCCTCAGAAAAAAGCAAACAATACCTTCTTTAAGTGAAAATTTTGATGACCGGGGGGGGGGGGGGGGGGGGGGGGGGGTGGTTCCCCCAGAACCCTGCTGGGACACTCCCCCCCTCCATTAGACCATGCCCCTTGATCTGGATTATTTTAAGATCCTTTTTTCATCTGTAATACAGGAAAAGAATTGAAGTTCTTGGGGAGGTGAAAACCATATTAAGGTACTTTCTTTGGAAATTTTATTTTTGATTTGGAAGTGTTATTTTGGCAGCTTGCTTTACAGTAAAGTGCAAAATGACCCAGAGAGAATGAGTATGGGGTAATAGAGAAAATGATAAACAAGAAAAATAAAGATTCATAACTATACTGAGAAATTACAGAGGCCATTTCTTACAAAAACTAACCGAGTAGACATAGTCTCCAAAGCACCATTCTGGAACCATCCTAAGTTGGGCTGATCTTTTCATAAGTCTTTGTGAATATACACACAAACAGGTAGGGCCAAAAGTCTTAACACACCCTTCATAACTTTTCCTTATTGTAGCTAAGGTCCCTTGAGAAAAGTGGGTAGTGGGTACTCTGAATCCACAAAGTATTCCCCTCACCACAATAAGAGATGCTGACTGCATTTTTTTATCAGCAGAGAGGAAAAAAGCTATGAAGGGAGTGTGGGGGCAGGGGCTTTTGGCCCACCATGTACGCATTTAAAATGAAGATAACTAGCGCTCACACATTATGAGGAACAGGTTGACAGATTGTGACAAGAAGCAATGCCTGCTTCCGAAATGCATCAGTGAATGGTCGTTTAGCGAAGAGTTAAGGCCTTCATACACACTCAAAGTAGGATCGTCAAATTGGCATCGATGAGCTGAAATCCACCGCAAACTGTAGAATTGCCAACCTGACATTTCTAAAATTCAAACATAACCTTGACCAAAACACCTCCTAAACGGTTTTATTGGTTTTGTTGACAGTAGATTGGTGAATAGATGACACACCATCCATCGTCAAATAACTCTGCAGTTTGACGGGCCGTCAAATTGTACAGCCATTGACAAACGGAACATCAACCAAACATGCAACGGTTGACTCACCTGCCGTTTCGTGGTGGATCTTGGCTCATCGATACCAATTTGGCGATCCTACTTTGAGCGTGTACGAAGGCCTTTACGACTTGTTGCTAACCAACTGTTCACCGATGCATTTTGACGCATTTTGATGCATTTTGACGCATTTTGATGCATTTCAGAGGCAGGAACTGCTACTTTTCAGAACTCGTCAACCCAATACTCAAAATGGATGCGCTCTGACAGAAGCAGGCCTATCGTCTAAATTGTAGGGTAAATTATTTCAACGACAACGTCGATAGAATCTGAAAATAGTATTGCCTTGAAAATTAGGTGAACCTCTAAAAGTTTCAAGCACCAAAGAAAGGCACCCTAAAAGCTAAAAGCGGTAAAACCTTAATGAATTCAACAGATTCCTTCAAGGAGTTCAAGGTTAAAGAAAAGGAACAAATCTTCGGAACACATGACATTTCTGTCGTTGCACTATTGAGGGCTTATGATCTACGGTAACAAAAAAGCTTGAGGATAGTAATTAGAATAAAACAAGTTTAATGAGCATCATAAAAAAATTTGACTGCGGGTAACATTCTAAACTGAGTAAGTTCATGCATCTTACTCAATCGCACCATTTCCATTAAGGTAGCTTTCATTGGAAAGAAGCAAAGAAAGAAAACCGACATACCTAGACATCTATGTTCTTTATGGACACACAGATATACAGTAGAATCTTGTAATTACGTTTCTCGTTTCTACAGTTTTTCGATTGTAACATTCATTTCTTCCAGTCCCGTCCAAACTCCCTTGAGAAACCTTATAAAAAAATGCGTTAATACATACAGTGAAATTGCATTGTGTAGAACGTCCTCTAAGTGGAATATTTTGCCAAGTGGCATTTTTTTTCAGCACTGTGAAACCTCTCATACTCTGACCCAGTGTTGCCAGATTGGGGTGAAAAAGCTGTACGTTTTACATTGATTTAAATGGGAAAAATACGAATTTTTACCCTCGATCTGGCAACACTGCTCTGACCACAATTTCCAAAGTGGAAGTTCTGCTTAAAGGAATTTTTTTCAGGGCAGGACAGAGGTTCCACACAACGAACTTTCACTGTTTTCAGTTTCTACATTTTATCAGAAATAGCGTCCATAAAATGGACTTCCGCGCAAGAACGAGGTGACAAACTAATAATATGCGCGGCACATTTGATTTGAATGCGATTAAGAAACATAAGCTCAGAAAAGATTACTTTAAACCATTGGATGACAAAACCTTCCGCTGATTTACAAAGAGACAATAATTACATTCTGAAATAAAAGCAATAGAACTACTAATGCAAAATACAGCAACTGCTTCATTTTCTTGAAATCCAGAATCTATGATCCAAACTGAAACTGCGAAGGTTTCTCCAGTGTAAGGAAACACTGTGTATACTCTGCCGTGCTAAGGAAGAACGCCGTACCTCTACTGCACATGAAATCGAGTAAAACGCGTTCAAAGTTAAACGCATGGCCCTCCCAACTGGTTTCGATTTTGGCACGTTTTCGTACATAAATCGATTATACATATGTATCTTCACTTGAATTTATATTGTTGTAAAAGGGTGCCAAGTCAAATATTTTTGCTCCAAATAACAAAAGATCGAAGGAAGGTCGCAGACACGATGGACATACAGGTTTTTCCCCGTCTGGCGGGGCATGCATTGTTGTGTAAAGGGTCGCCGAGGAAGCGCCCGATACACAGGTAGAACGCCGCATCTCCACTCAGCTCGGCTGGAGATACTGCATTCTGCCCATGTACCTGGCGCTTACAGCGTTTCTCCTGAGTAAAGGTACCGATTTTGGCGTACTTACGGCAGGCAGCCCCTCTATATCTCAGAAACTAATAGAAATAAGTGAATTCTGATTCCACCACAAGAAAGTGCATGTCAAAAATAGTACATTTCCGTGTCTAACTCAATTTTGTTATTTTTGGCTTTTACGGCGTTCTTCCTTCGAACGGCAGTACTGTACAGTGTACAGGTGTAAGTAATTACTTTATATATTCTTTAATCAATAATACATATCATTATTTTTTGGAGTTAGAATTTAATCATTTAATACAGACAAGTTAAGTAAACAAATGCTTTGATACCGAGTAGACTCAGTTAAGCAAATGGAAAAATGTATCAGGGCAAGAGGGCAGGATAGGGTGCCCAGCCAAATCCAGTTTGTGAATTCTCTGACTTTTCCAGATAATTAAAAAAAGATCCTGAACCCTTTATGGGCCAAGCCCAAGTATACTCCGGTCTATTTTACATTTTTTCAGTCCTCATTCAGGATAAACTCGATTATCGATTAAAACACTTACAAGATAAGGCTTCGTTCGGGCGCCTTCAATTCGCCGTATAGGCAATTCCAACTCCCACGAGTACTAGCAGTTAATTACCTTCCCTACTTACACGGAAGAGTGGCGTTCTTTTGAACTAACCTGGTCTATAATGGGTTAAATTTGGCGGAGCGTTATTTCCGTTGAGGAAAAAATCTTGAAATTTTTTAAAAAACTTGGGTTTTTGGTAGTATTCCTCCAAAAAGTGTCAATGATTCAGTTATTCATTTATTTATTTATTTATTTTCAAGGAGAAAAAATGGAAAGGATGAAGAGAAAATTTTGAAGAATCTGTAAACTTTGAGTCATCAAGATGTTATGGTTTTCCAATGTTTTTTCCCTTCAACCCAGAAACCAGCAAATCCTAAATTCCCAGACTTGGACCAAATTTTCCCAAAACTATCCCCTGTTTTATCCTGGTATTCCCGACCGCTGGGCACCCTGGAGAACGGACTTAACATATTCGCACTCTGATTATTTTCAGTTTGTCTTCTTCAAAATAATAATTCAACAGTAAAAATTTTGGAGACCCTGCAAAATATCTATTATGGTTTTGGTATATATTTGGTATAAAATATCTATTTGGTATTGGTTACTAGTTATTACGGGCACAAAAAAAAACAAAAAAAACTCAACAAGATACAGGCAAAACCATTAAAACTCGCAGCAAGTAAATGTTTGCTCATCAGTGTAAAATACCACCATTGCCATTCTACATGCTATAGAGAGAGAAAATAGTCACAAGTACAAAAAATCATATTGGCACATTAATAAATAAGGTAAATAAGTTCTTTTGATTCAGTGGCCTGCCATAAAAATTTACTGCTCCTGATGAGCAATAAAAAAAACTGTCTCTAAATTTAATGAGTTAATGAGCTCACATTCACGCACAGATTTGCATCCATCAAGGATATAAATCTTCGCTCAAACCTCATCGCTTTAGGGTTAGAATTCAGTTTTAAGTATACCCGTGAATAATTTGATCAGTTATACAACCAGGGCGGCCAGGCCTTTCTACAAGAGACACCTTAGCACCTTTACCTTCAGAGGTGAGTTCTACCGCAGGCCTAGGTTTCTCAATTCCAGAGATATTCACTATTAAGTGATGACAGCTAATAAGGTAACATATTCTGCTTTGGTAGAAGATTTTATAATGACCTTTTTGATTCTGTGCTTTCTACGCAGTAGGATTATTGGGCCTCTCTTTTACCGCGATTACAGGCCTGTACCTTACAAACAAATTGAATTGAAAATGTATCTGTGATAAATGATAATTTATCCATTGATAAAAAAGCCTTAATTATAAATCAAGGTTCATTTATACCAATTCATAGTTCCTATCCCCCTATTTCAACAAGTACAATCAGAATTGGTTGTTCTACTTAAGATTAGCAGCCACCATCACACCCAGATGCGGTGAAAACACAATGACATGAGATTCAAAAGGCTAAGTAAACTGTACGGTAAATTAGGAAAACTTAATCAAAAGTTGTTCTTAATCCCACACGATCTCATTTTCGATTTCTCCAAAAAAAAAGTGATAATTTGCAACCATGGTTTGGCAGTGACATTGTGACAAGCAATTGCAATTAGTAAGGTATGTATTTACCCTTTGAAACAATACTTACAAATACAGAACTCAAATAATACTAAAAACTAAGGAAAGGAGCTAAAAACTATTTGATAATACAGTGATTATGTATCACTAAATTGTGGTTGGCTTTTTTGACAATTTTTTAACCCTTTCGCACACGAATGATGAAAACTTTGTCACAGCCTTTACCATAAAATTGAGCAAACTTTCCTCTCATGCTTGTAGGTGCGAGTCAATTTTTTTGAAATTCCATAAGACTCCACATAAAATGTTAACCCTTATATGGGACACAGTGAGCGAAAAGGTTAAAGAACTCAAGATAGAGCTCGTTTCAGAAGAGTAGGCTCACCTACGCTATACTCTTTGGCAAACTTTCAATTTTCATTCCTTCAAATCCAAACAAAAATTGCCTCGGACTTCAAACTTTTGATTTTAAAACGTTCCTCAATGAAAAGCAAACGCTCAGGATCATTTTCATTAATTTTCATTTTGTAACATGAGAAATAATTATGAAAAATTCCTAAGATTATCAGTATAGGTGCGCCTACACTTCTAAAATCACCTCTACTTTGACACGCCTGAAGTGTAGAAAGATTTCCTGAGACATAAGGCACAACTTTCAAACATCAATTATAATTTGCTTGAGTACGTTCACAGAAGAGTTAAAGTAAAATAATAATACTGTTTGTGAGTACTAGGGTAGAGCTCGTTTCAGAAGTATAGGCGCACCTAAACCATAATCTTTGGCGAATTTTCATTTTAAATTCCTTCAAATCAAAACCGAACTTGCCTTTGACTTTATTCTTTGGCTTTTAAAGTGTTCCTTATTGAAAATTGAACGCTCAAGTTCATTTTCATTCATTTTTAACGAGTAATATCAGAAATAATGTTGACAAATTCCAAAGATTATCGGTCTAGGTGCGCCTACACTTCTGAAACCACCTCTACTTTTCTTTTCAAGATCTAATAAGTATCAAGTTTCTTTATGATTTAAAAAAAAAAAATTAAACAAAATGAAACAAAAAACATTTAGAGGGACAGATAAGAAGAGACATACAACTTGAAACATTGGATATCAAAATTCTCAACCGGAGTATGAAAATTTGAGAAGAGTCAAAGCTCACCCATGGCAACAATGATGTTGGAAAGAGCAGTGCGGGCATCACTTTCCTGGAAAACTTCGAGCACTTCCATCGCTTTTCGCGAGTGTTCCTTCTGAAGCTGCTTTGTGAGCGTCAAACCTTTTCCTTTCGAAACAATGCTGTGCACCTAAGGAGAGAGATAGAGAGAATGGGAACTTGAGAGACTGCAAAACAGGAAGTAGCAAGAAAAAGGTCAAAATACTTTGAGTCAAATTTATTTTCTTTTTGGTCCAACGACAATGGGGCTGTTGCACACTTTTGCTATAAGCGATTTAATAGCAGATTCTGCTGTAAAAACCTCCAAAAATAATGATGGCAGCGCTAAAAACTTCCGAAATCTACTCCTAAACTCAATAAATGCTTTTGTTTGCGCGAGCGTAATGGTGGCTTAGGGCAGTATTATTGGGAGATTCCCATCAAACAATACTGAAAGCAGAGACAAATAGAGACGGAGCACTAACTGGCTGCCGCAGAGGCACTCTGAATTCTCGCGGATTCAACAAAACAACAGTCAACGTCGCATGGTGTTGAATGGTGAGCACCCTCCTCTTCACTTCCCGCCTATCCCCCTCCGTGTTTTCCGAATGTCACCCTTCAACACCATGCGACGTCGCAAGGTGTTGACTGTTGTTTTACATGATATTTTGTTGAATCCCCGAAAATTCAGAGTGCCTCAAATCTTCCCTATGTATTTTAGCGTAGTGCTCCGTCTCTATTTGTCTCTGACTGAAAGAGGTGACCAAAAAGAGACGACTTTCATTAGACAACGGTGTCACTAGATGTCACGGTACCGTTCATCGGATGTGCATCACTACTCTGATGACTAATTACTCTATAAATCATCCTTGTCAGCATAAAGAGAGCGACGAAATTGAGATGGGAATCTCCCATTATTACTGCCCTATGCCACCGTTACACTCACGCACATAAAAGCGTTTGTTGAGTTTAAGAGTGGATTTCGGAATTTTTTAGAGTCATCGTTATTTTTGGAGGTTTTCACACCAGCATTGACTTTTAGATTGCTTACAGCAAAAGTGTGCAATAGCCCCATTTGTCCTTAACTTTTGGTACTACTTTTTCGAGTCCATTTATATTTCTAATCCTCTTCTTTCACGTCTGATAAGATATTTTGCCTCATAACGTTCACACCTTTTTATGTGGTGCTTACCCATTGACTTACAATATTTTTTTCTTTATTATTTATTTATTTTTTTCCATTTTTTTATTTTTCTTACGTTTTTTTTTAGCTCTTTCTATTTAACGCGATATCACGTCAAAGTTGAGCTGGTCAAGTGTGCGCGTGACAGGATAACACCCCAAAGTAAGGCAATGGGTTAACACTGACACTAAGTACCAAAGATAAAGATGGAAAATCTTGATTAATCCTCATTTTTAACTAAGCTTTACAAAGGATTTAGGCATTGCTCTACATGTAGAGGCCAGTTTGAGGGAGGATTCAAGCATTGCTCTATAGAGGCTGGAGTTTAAGAGAGGATTCAGGATTTCAACTCCAGTCTCAAGCAAGCATTCATTCCTTGGCAAGTTACCCTTGGGTACTAACAATAGGGAACTTAGTTTTCTCTACGAGAAGTGAGTTTTAGAATATTTTAATCGTCTCATTGTTTTTTCCAAAGCTTATAGAGGGTTTTAGTAATGGCGGCATCCGGTGATGAGTGTTCCAAACAAAGACAAAAACTGTCTCTCTCGCTCTCACGTAACTCCTATGTACTTCTATCTCACTCTAATTTTAAAAATCATACATAGAGACATCTTTCGTAAAATTTTTTGGTTGAAATGAATTCCTCGAGGCACTTTAATGCGATTTTGAAAATAATATGTCCTAAAACAAGGTCGCCCTATATACGAATTTTGAAACTAGAAAAAGGTGGGTATACATGGGATGGTTTGGAATGCTACGCGAGTTTTATCACAACCGATTGCGACCGATGAGTGCATTGTTGTGGTTGTTGGCTAACCATTGACTTCGCACTAAAACCGTCTATTGAAGTAGATTATTAATTATAGACCAAAGAGTAAACAAGAGTCCCAACAAAACAGTAGGAGCACAGAATAATACAATCAGAAGGGAAACTCCCATAAGAGCCAATGGAAACAAGATTTGAAATTTACTGGCACAAACTGGCAACTGTGCCTACTCACTTCTCAAGATGGCGGACATGCTTTTTCAGGCTATACAACCAATCACAACTCGGCCAGTTGCCGAAGATCTGCCGAAGATTGCCGAAGATACTCACTTTCGAACATGGCGGCCCGAAGTAAAGAATGTTTCAAAATGAATTAGAGTTTCCCTTCTGATTGTATTATTTTGTGGTAGGAGAGCGTGGCATAGCCGAATTACTAACAAATGTCACTATCGATTGTACGGCCACTGATTGACTGGCAAAAGCCTGGGCCCTGTGAAAGCGCTCTTATGGAAATTTAACGTGGGTTTTCGACTTTGCCTCATTTAAAGTTAAATTCCAAGGAAATCATTGCTCCTTACCTTCGGGAAATTCAAATTATATTTTTTTGAGGATGTAACGAAGCTATTGATGGGTCATACATATCACTTCATCGAAAAATTAACAGAACGATATGAATTTGAAAGTAAAATTACAGGCAAGTTTTGCCGTGTTTTCCTCTCTTCGCACAAGTCGCGCCGAGTGTGTGGAGTAGCAGTTGTTTTTTCAATTTTTCTTGTTTTAGTTTAGTGCAGATAGTTTGAAATGCAAGTAAAATTCATTCTTAGAAGGAAATACGCCGATTTCATGAAGAAAACCGAGGATTTAATCACAAATACACAAGACAATATGAAGTTTAGCGGCTCACTATCGGACGTGCCGGCAGAAAAAATTGCCCGTAATTTTACTTTCAAATTCATACGGTTCTGTTGATTTTTCGATGAAGTGATATGTATGACCCATCAATATCTTTGTTATATCCTCAAAAAAATATAATTTGAATTTGCCGAAGGTAAGGAGCAATAGTTTTTTTGGAATTTGGCTTTATTAAATGAGGCAAAGTCGAAAACCCCATGGTAAATCTCCATAATAGCGATCTCACAGGGTCCAGGCTTTAGCCAGCCAATCAGAAGCTGACTTTTCGATATCGCCAACCTAACCTAACCTGCCACGCTCTCTTACCGTTTTGTTGGGACTCTTGTTTACTATTTGTTACAGACAAAATCCATCAAAGAACCAATAGCAATAGAGAACTTCTTCTTTCTAGGAAAGACAGAAAATAATACTGCAGAAACAAACAAACAAACAAAAAGAAACTTACTTTGGTGTAATCAACATTGTGAACCGATTCAATTCCTTTATCAATCTCATCAAACAGAGATGGATCATGTTCTAGATGGAACATGACTGGCGCAGATGTCAAACTGAAAGCAGTTCCCAGAGTGTAATGCGATCCACTTGTGAATGGTTCCAAGTCCAAACAGGCCTTTAAAAGCAAAAGAGAAAAGATTGAGAGGAGCTTTGAGTTGGACAAATCTAATGCTACACCTAGAGCTTGGAAAATTTTGCAGCAGCGAAATCGGTCGTTTTCAGACTTAAGAGTAAAACTAGCGATTCGTAACGAAATAACAGCAAAACTCTGCAGATATTGCAGCGAAATTGACGAATCGGCAAAATTTGGAGCAGTAGCCCGTAAAAATAGAGTACTTTTCTGAGGTGAAACATACCCATTCTGTTTTCTTCGCTGTTTTTTTGGGAAATTGGCCTGTGTTTTTGTAAACAGAAGGATGTATGTTTAGAATTGAGGAGTTCTCTGGAAAAACCACATAAAAAACAAAGGGTATGCTTGTTCTGTGAATTGTTCAAAGTTTTATTGTGAGTGTTTCTGATGAGTTAAACGGATTGATCTTTCCTGACAATAATTGAAGCTTAGACCATTCATCAGATGAAAAGAATAACCCGTTTAACTCACCAGAAACACGAGCATAAGAACACTTTGAATTATTCATTTTTGAGAATGAGTATACCCAACCAAAATTTTATAAGTGGTTTTTCGAGAGAACTCTTCAATTGAACTGCACAATCCTATGAAACATGCCTTAAAATAGAAAAAGATCCAAAAATTACCGCAAAATAATAGTAAGTTGATGATTACCTTGAAAAACATAAAAAGCGTATCGAAAAATAACAGCAAACTTAGTCTAAAATAACCTCAAAATCAGTAAAAAATAACATCGGAATTGGAAAAAAATAACTGCAACATTTTCTACGCTCTAACAACACCTCAAGTAATCAATTTAAAGTCTAGCTGTTGGATGCTAAGGTAGTCAGAATCAAAAAGGCTAATTTTAAGAAAAGTGCACTTAAAGTTACTAATTGTCCATAAGATTCAATGCATTATCTCCTGTGAAAACTGTTGTCCAGACACAGAATTCGAATTGAAAACTATTGAACGTGGTTAAAACCATGAATAAAGAATGATAGACAAGGTTAACTAGTTAAGATACGTTTTCCTTTCTAGACTTAACTTAGCACTAATGCTGACAACAGGCCAAATATTGATCCGTTATTGAAGGCAAATAGTGTTCCAGGATACGTAGAATGAATTTCTATCGCAGTCTCTTTCCGCCAATTTCAATACTTTTTTACTCTCCTAAAAATTTTGCTCAAACCAGTTAAGGTACGTTTTCTCAGGACAAATCTCATTTAATGGCAATTTTATTGCAAAGACTAGCAGGAAAGCAATAATAGCTAATAATTGCTTGATGTAGGAAGAAAACGAAAAACAATAGAAATAAGTCACAACGAACCTGCCAGGCGAGAGCAAGATGTTTGCCGAATTTGTAACCCTGCTCCTGCAACTCCGTCCCATGACCGGCAAGTTTCAATGTGCCTTGGCAAGATTTTCCCAACAAACTTCCAGCAGAGAGAACATTCCGATGAGTCCAATCAATGAGAGCTGGTGTGCGTGGCAATCGCCCAGGTATATTTGGAGGATTGGGTGTTTGCAGCATAACTGTTGAGTCCGGTCGCGAGGGTAATGGATTATTCTGTAAATCTCGACGACCGAGAAATTCACCTTCCGCCAAATCCCTCACAGCACTACTCATTAACTCAACCAACTGTTAAGAATCATCACATATTCATTAGAATTGATATCAATTTGTAAAAAAATAAATGAACAAATAATAAAAAAAAAAAAAGGACAATGATGGGAGGGAGCCTACAACAAGATTGCAAAGGCTAATTTTTTTTAAAGCACACAACACCACAGATTATTTTTGATTAAGTGTAGTTTGTTTGAAGTTCCGATTAAAAAAATGGGTTTTATCAAAATTCTCGCGTTCCGTTTTAGTGTGCAGTAAAAAAGTCAACAGGTTAAGGAACTCAAGATATGAATCAGAGACTGTGAGAAAAAGCCTGCTTGAGTTGTCCTTGACAATGAGAATTCCTTAAGATTTGCCAATTTACCCAAGTGACCCAATGCACAAGGATATGAAAACTCACACAAAGCTTTATCAAAAAATAACTTTGGAGGCAATTATCTACGGTGGTTAATGATCTACCCACGAAAAGTGCCCAATAATATTTGATAAAGCTCTGTATGTGTTCTCATATCTTTATTTTTATATATTTTTTATTTTCAAAATAGTATACATGCCAGAGTGGCGATACACGTCACAGATACAATGCAGTACATGAATAACAAAAGTTTTAGACAATAGTAACAGTAGTTCTTGGCTGCAGCAAACAGTGGTTCTAACTAAGAAATTATTCAATACTGCAGAACCCTTTTTCTACCATAATCTTTTTGGATGCAAGTTTAAACTTTAAAGTATTCATATATCTTTGTGATCAACTCCTTGATTACTTTCACTTTTTGAAAAGAGCCATTAGAAATTCAGACCCTTAAACTAATCAAATTCAGATCTTGTAAATTATAGGTTTTAGAATCATAAAAAATTAAAGAGAAGTTGGTTTGGTGGGAGAATGGGAAAAATGAGAAGAGTTAAAAGATGAAGAGGCAGATAAAAAATTCTCACATCTTGATTGCGAAGAGATGCTAACTCAGCACAGGAATTTCCGAGCAGATAGTCACCACTTAACAAAGCAATTTTGTTGCCAAATGTCATGTCATTTAAGACTCCAGGCTCCGGGTATAAGCCCGGATAAATATTTACAAGTCCCTTGTGCACCAGATGGCTTGTTCGGATCATTTCTGTGACTTCTGCCAAAGCTCTTTGACTGGAAAAAAAGAGAAAAAAAACTTTCAGTAGTGGTAAATGTAGTAAAGCCCCAGATCTTTTCATACCAGGTCCGTCCAGTAGCAAGTAGGCGGGGCTAATGCATTCCGTTTCACATCGTCCGTCCGGTCTGCTGGGCATCATCACCCCGGTTGAGCAGTTCACTCGGAGGAATCAACAGTTGTTATGCGGAATGCGACGGTGAATGAGGCGCGTAGCGGGGAAACGTTGGTATGGACCGCCTACTGGACTAACCTGGTATTAACAGATCTTGGTGAAGCAAAGCCAACCAAAATATTTGTAAGTTGTGCTGGTGTTTCACAGCAAATAACTAGATTGAGAATAAAAAAGAGGAAATGAAAGGAATAAAGGTACTACCTCAGAGTAAAAAAAGAGAAGAGGGATGCTATATCAAACCCAAGAATGACACCCTCTAAGGAAAGGAACAATCTCAAGAGCACACACTGACTGAGGGATGGTCACGGAGAACCGCATTGTAATCGGAAGCGGAATCTGATCAGATACGTTACTTATATCAAATGGGCGCAGGTAACCAGTCATAACCACTTCCTCACCTTTTTGTACTATGGTTTTCAAAAGAAAGTAGCCTGATGGAAATTGTCACCATTTCATTTCTCTACCAATTTGCAAAATTTTACTGTTTTCAGGTATTTCAGTCTCACAGTGTTGCCACTTTGTGACATTATGCCTCAAAAATTTTAAAAGGATAGAAAATAAAAGAAAAAATTATCTAGAACAATTTTGATGAGAGGAATTTCTTTTGATAATCATAGTACTACAGTAGACAGAGATCCCAATGGTCTCCACTCACCGGAATCTCTGTCTACTGCACAGTCATAGAGGTGGGGAAGTGGTTCCCACTGATTACCTACACGATCAAGAAGCGTAGTGGCAAGTCTATTTGATTTAACATACCCGATAGTATTTTGATCACCCTTTTGGTACGCTCTCAGAATTCAAATTATTTATTTGTTCTCATTACCTATTTTTTTGTGCCTTCTACCCTCTGAAACTCATCCATATATTTCTTAACCTATCAACTATCCCTTTTATTCTGGTGAAATAAAAAATAATATAGATCACAGAGGCGTGGTGTGAAATTCGGAAACATTGTATTGTGCCCATTTAAACCTATGTAAAAGCTCGAAAGCAAAGGTGTTCACCGAACACCCAATAGTTCGATCTTTATCATGGGTTCAAATTGATGAACTGCAACTTTGCCAAATTGCACACTGGGCCACTGATCCACATGCTCTAAAAATCTACAAAAACAAGCGTGGGAAAAAGAGAAGGACAAGACAATCATTTTAAAAGTTCATTTGCACAGAGCAAGGAAGTTGTCAATATTAATGCTTACCTATGCAGGACTCCTGCTGCTTTGTCTTCTTCCATTTCTTCAACATTCAAGTGTCCTGCAGCTTTGGAGATTAAAAGCACAATCAATCCCCAAGCTTGCATATTGTTCCGACCATTGTACAGTAAGCTTCTGAAAGTGTGAGAAAAACAAAGCAAGAATAAGTGATAGACGTTCAAAATCACCCCCCTGATTGATCAAACTGTTTCAGTGTGTACGGAGCCCTAATGCTAATCTCCTTACCCCAAACTCCGATGAGAAATTGGTGACAGAAAAACTGAAACCAAAACTTGGATGTGTATTAGAGCAGACGCATTTAGAGTATCGGGTTCTGACAAGTAGCGGTGCGTGCTACCGAACCACATCAAAACGCATCAGTGAGCGGTTGGTTTGCGCAGAATTTCAACTCATTGCTAATCAACCACTCACCGATGCGCTTCGATGCAGTTCGGTAGCATGCACCGCTACTTGACAGAACCCAATACTCAAAATGCGTCTGCTCTATAGTTGCACACTAATTTTGTTATTTATTTAAAGCTTTTATATACAATTAATATCTTACTAATGGCAATAGAATGGTCACTAAAGGCCCAGTGTTTCATCAGTAGTAGATCACACTTTTCTTATTACAATTTTCTTTCTGGGTTAGAAAGTCGCGTTTTTTTATTGGTCGCCAGCCGCACTTTGTAGCGTCTGTGATGTTTGCCTCACTGGACTCAATGATAGAGTACAGGATGCCCTCCATGTATGTGGTTTAAAGCAGAATAATCTGGCGTGCATTCTTGACCCGATGGAATTGTTGGAAACCAGCAAGCATCAGACTCATCTGAACCCCGCTTTCGTAAGTATTAGATACAGAAAAACCCCATAGTCGACCGCAAACCACACCAATCATCACTTACAAATGAGTCCCAAGAAACATCAAATCGGGTCAATATAAAATACAAAATAAGTGGATCAGATTAACGTGATCCACCATATTATTTGTGCGAATATGCTTACAAAGTCTTTCCTATACTTCTTACAGCACTATCCAACAAGGGACTCAAGCATAAAAACGTTTCTGAAGGTATAAAGAGGTCATAACCAAAAGTTCAAACAGTTGAAATCTTTCAATGATACTCTGCGAAAAGGTACTGAAATTTATTGATGGATACCTATGATTCCTAATCGCTAATTGGAGAAATAAAGATGACCGGACTTAACAAGATAACTTACTTTGCAGTCTTCAGAAGAGGATGATTAGAACCCACCAACTTCCTTAGATGAAGCGCAACATTGGCAATTTCATCACTTAGCAGCCAGCGAAGACTCAAAAAAGATGTGGGGTATCCAACAATTTTCTCTGCTTCAGAAACGGCTCTATTCCAATCCGGCCTTTGACTGTGAGAGAGATTACCTGACACCGAAAACGATCTTTTGCAAGTACTGAAATCTCTTCGGAGGCTTACACAACAAATTACAGTCTGACATCTTCCACTAAAAAAATTCCTTAATAAAGCTTCAACAACTCCAGTCTTCTTGATAGGAAAACCACTACACTTCACAACTTTATTCATGAACATTGTGAACAGATCTTCAAAAAATATTCGAAAAATTTATACAAGTTTTATGAATGAAGACAAATGTATGGACTGTCAAAGTGTGAAAGAGAAAAGGAGAAAGTGAATATCACCATGATTAGAATTAATTACCACAACACAGCTCTGTTCTTTCCCCAGTTTGTTTTAACCCAACTTCAAGGTAACAAGTGAAAGTTTACAAAATACGTATCAGCGACTTTTATAGAGGAGAGACATGAGACTGATACCGAAATTACGGGCAGGGAACCCCTTGCGGAAGGGTGGGACAGAACTCGTATGGTTACTCCCGGCTATGCCACAATCTGAGTTACAGCGCAAACAAGAAATTTCGGAAAAGCCCGTCTTTTTTAGTTTTTTTATCCATTTGCGGTTCGCAGAATTTTTACATGCAGTCTTGTGGACGATTGCGCTGTGGAAGGTCGGGCATGAGAAAAGAAAATTGGCTCTTCGGGCACTAATCGTCGAAAATATTGTTAAGGATCACAATAAGATAACAAATACTGTACGTAAAAATCGAAGCACAGTGTCACAGGCCTTCGCGTAAGTACGTGGATGATAATCACTCATCAGTGGCGCACCCAGGATTGGAGGGGGGGGGGGGCTAAAAAGTCACAGCTTCTTGAGAAATTTTTTTAGCATCACAAAATTCAGAGTGCGGCATTTAGTTGTGTGTAGATCAGCCCGGAAATTTACTCTGGGTTGGGGGGGGGGGGGCTTTAGCCCGATAACCACCCCCCTTGGATGCACCAATGTCGCTCACAATCACTCACAAGTCACAAAGGCTCGCATTGTTCGTAAAATTCCTTAAGATTGTATGTGAAATACAGCGAACATAAAAAAAAATACTTACAGATAAGATTATTGAAAGAAATGAGGAATTTTTATCGTATCTATTTTTTTAAATTAATACAACACAAACATGGCACATCCCCCCCCCCCCAAAAAATATGCAAAATAAGGTTTGCACTAGTTTTTTTTCCCCCATTTTAACCAGAATTTTGAACCAGAAACACATTCAGGGTCGGATCGGCTGGAGTCCCTTGGCCTTGATCATGTGATCGTGACGGGCCAATAAGCGCACAATATTTCAAGCGACAAGGAGCACCGTTACAATGAGTGCGAGAGAGATCCAATCGTCTTTAGAAAAAAGTTTCTCTCTCGCACTCATTTCCGCTTGTGGCAGCTTATCCGGTCATTTGTTCCAATTTTCAACAGAGCCCTCCAGAAACAGTGGGTGCGAGAAATAGACCATAAAGGAAAATTTTTTTCTCTCTCGCACTCATTGCCCCTTATAGCACCACGTTTGGTCCAAGGTTCCATCATTCTCGCACAATGGCAGGTCTAGGTGTTTGTCAAGTGAGGCAAAACAACTAATAAGGTTAAAGAAGCTCAAATTATGAACATATCCTTTGCATGGACGCTGGCGGGGGGCATGGGAAAATACCGATTTTCACGCCAATTTACCGTCATGGGCTGAGAACAATACAATTTTTGTTTGGAAAATCGAGCATTTGTCCCTCCCTGGAATTTGATTTTGAGGTATCCCCCCTCCTTCAGAAAATTTTCCGACGGTGCCCATGATCCTATGGCAGCATCCCCTGATTCAACAGTTCTTTCTTCAGAAGACAATTAAATCTTACTCTTATGTGTTTTTTTTTTTTTTTTTTTTTTTTTTTTTTTTTTTTTTTTTATAAAACAAAAAAACAACTATCGAATCCAGTAACATTCTTCTCCAGCTCCTTTCCATCCCCAGGCTAGAGACCATATAGTTCCTATAAGAATCAATGTATTTAAGGTAAACACCCCAGTGGCCGACACCCCTAAGATTTGCACCAGTACCCTACACCCATTTTTCACACTGTAAAAATACAGTTCAAATGTAGTTTGGTGGCAATCAGTGGCGAAGCGTGAAATTTGGTAACAATGTATTTCCTCCATTTAAAACCAAAAAAGTCGAACACTCCAATCATCGGCGATGACCAGGCATTTCGACCTTTCTAATGAGTTTAAATGGGGGAAAAGGAACGTTGCCAAATCGCACGCCTCGCCACTGGTGGCAATAATGGTGTATTGTGTGGTTTTTTTCTGAGACCTCAAAAGTGGAACATTCGAAAAAAATACACGTAACACCAAAACTGCCACTTAACTAATATTTTTCACATTGTGGAAAATAGGAGTCGGGTACAGGTGCAAATTTTAGGGGTGTTGGCTACTGGGGTGTTTACCTTATTGTTAGATATCAGGAGGAATTAGCCCCCTCCCCTAAGGATCCATTTCTGGCTGCACTCCTGTATCTATATCTATTGGTTTTATTGGAAATTGGGGCCACAAAAAATTTGTTGCCCAGAGGCGCCAGAGTAACTTGGGCATTTCCCCCCATTGCCCCCCTGCATTTTGGCCCCCCCCCATAATTGCCCCTGACAAAAAATATCAAGAAGTTTCATCTTAGGGAGTATAGACGTGGAAAAGTAAAGAAAAATCAATTCAATTTCAAGAAAATTCACAATTGAGAGAATTTCGTCCCAAAATAATTTATTTGCAATCAATTTAAATTCTAAAAGGACATGATAATAATTTAAACAATATACTTTGACAGTATACATTATTACACAGTAAAAATAATCAATGATAACTTTCGTTTACAGAAGATGAGACAATTCAGTCTGCAAGAAGGTTCACTAAATAAATAATGGTAAAAACAAATAAAAACGATTTGATTTCAACTGTTCATTTTCTTAAAACAATACAAAACTTATTTAAAGAGTCCAAGGTATAAGGAACGTTTCAGAGAATTAAGTAAGTATTTTTTTTTTTTAATTTTTTATTTCTTAATTTATTTATTTGTTTTAGACTAAATTGTTCTAAAATACCTTCTTCACTTCTCTTAAATGCATTCTTCAAAAAGAGAAACAGAATTGAATGCATAAAAGAACGAAATTCATACAGACAATTGATTTGAAACCATCTCACAATCAAAATTAGTCTTTTGAAAAAATTAAAAATGGGAAATACATCAAAACTATTCAAGACTTTGAAGTTGTTATTCATTCAATAGTCGGATAATCAAACGATTTTAGGCGGGTAAAAAATACTAACGTCAAATTCCTTTTAGTTTCCAGTATTTTAAACTCTCAACAAAAAACATTTGTTTGAGGATAAAACAAGAAAATAATTTTTATTTTTAGACTCGTCTACTAACAATGATTGGAATTCATTTAATTTGTACAGAATAAATTACTATAAATAATCAAGGTAAGAAAAAGGCAAAAACCAGGGAACAAATTGATGATAGTAAAACAGATTTTCTGAGACAAAAGTTCTCGCATCTAGTTCTACACCTAATTTATTATTGAGCCTTTAAACTCCATAGCCTACCTCAAGTATGAACGGATCAAATATTGTAGGGCACAAATGGAAAATGCCCTTATCTTCGACTCATTGTAAATGAAGCCTTGCAGAAGTAGTTTAAAAAATTGTGGAAACTGATTTAGTTGGGGGGTCAAGAGACTCAAAGATTTTCTTTCTTGATCGGTTAAACGCAGAACAAAATTTTATCGCAGAAAAAATACACTGCAATTAAAGGTGGCACCGTACTATTACTTATTGGCCCTTATCCTTGCTTGAGCTATGAGTTTTGTACTGCAGGAAACCTATGTTGAGAGCAAATCTAGAAGTCATCTGACATTCCTGAATTCCTCAACTGTAATGAGACAGTTGCAAGGGTCAGAATTTCGGTATTTTTTAGTGAGCAAATGAAAGTACTTGCTGAGATAAAAACAAGGATGTCTTCGGTTTCTAAATAGGTTTCATAGTTCCGGTGAAACCATTTTGGCTCAAAATAAATTTTTTTAAGCAGAAATTGAGCTTTGTGACATCACAACATAAATAACTTTTTATAATTTTACACAAGTGAGTCTCTGGAACTGCGACACTTTGGAAAAAACCAAAGGCACCTTTGTTCTTGGCTCATCAAGTACTTTCATTTTCTTCTCAAAAACCACAAAACTTCAGACCATTGTAACTGTCCCACTGTAAAGGAAATATGATGTTTGGGTGATGATTGTTGGGGAGTTTTAAGCAGGATAAATGTACCGAGCCTTCAGAGTATTGAACTCAATGTCAGGACGATTATAAGAAAGAGCATGAAATTAATCTTTTTTTCTGAAATGGATGACACAAAATCCAGGGAATGCAAAACTGGAGTCCCTATATACTATGAGAGTTGCGCCATGTCAGAATCCATTTCTAATTGGCTCTCAGATTTAGGCTGTCAAGAAAGCCCCATGAGGCAAATGCAAATGGCGGAGGGTTTGTTTACTTTTCACGTACTTGCTTTCATTACACATTTGAAGTAACAGTGACCGCAGTAATTACTGTCAATTTTTCCTCTGCTTGAACGTTATTCTGGAGAACATTCTCTTTCAATAATGACCATTATTGTCGAGAATCTGAACCTAATCTTTAACAGAGAGCGAAATAGCGGCAACAGCACAGAGGCAAATGGCCATCCGCCATTTGCAATTTGCCTCTTGGGGGCTCCAGTGATCCGCTTCTTCTTCTTCATTTTGAGTGATATAGTGCAACTCTCATAGTATATAGGAACTCTAGTTTTATAAATTTTCCTGAGAATTTCTTGATAGTTGACGATTAGAACTACTTCAGAAGGAATGCAAGTTATCTTAAAGAATGGCATAGATCATAGAGCTTGGCATCAAAGTGTAAAAGTGATACTCCTTGAATATTTTAAACTAAAAATTATAAATAGGGAAAAATAAAAGCATGGTTAAAATTGACAAGGAGAAGGTTCAACAAAAACGAAACTTAAATAAATACAAACTAATACTAGCGCATGCCAAATTTGAGACAGCTGAGCTCCTTCTTTGTCATAGGAAAAAGTGAACGAACACTTTGATACTTTAGTGAACAGCTTAACATTAATTTTAATCTGAATATCTACTAATAATATGATCTGACCTTCAGAGGGAAAGCTTTCTGGTTTAAAAAAAAAAAAAAAAAAAAGGGTGGAGGGGGTCCAAATTTGCACCTCTTTTTGAGGCTGGATCAACTTAAAGCAACAAAAAAGGGAAGAGTTGTGAGACTCCATTTTTTCAACACCAATACCATGAGTCCGGGTAAAATTGAAAAATACTGGCCGAAACAAAGATTACAGATAATTTTGACATTTAATACCTAACATGCTCTTTCTTCTTTGGTTTTGTCTACGAACAAACACTTTATTTTTGAGCAAAGAAAACTGAAAATGAGCAAAAATAACGGAAGGAATCCCTGTAAAAATAAAACATGAAATCAATATTTCATAATACAGGCTGCAAAAGTCCTTCCAACTATAGGGGGTGATGGTTTCATTGCAAAGGAACAAACAAAGGATGCAAAAATTAGGAACAAGTTATTTCAATAAGAAAGAACAAGTTAGGCTGAAAAGATGGGAGGTTTTCCAATTGGAAATGGAAGATCACTGATAAAATTGTCATCCTTTTATCTTTTTATAATTTCTATGATTATTTTTATCACTGATATTGGGTGGATGTGATAAATACCTAATAAGTACAGGCTCAGTTCTTCACTTTTCTGAATGTTTCAGGAAAAATGTAAATTCAGCAAATAATTGGATGAATTAAAATTATTTAATTAAAAACTTTGGAGGAAAGGATAGGCACCAGCAATAATCTTCAGTTTGAAATAACTAATCTCAATTCCTTGGTGCTTTGCTCCACATTCCAGCACCAGTTCAATTGATGACCAAAATTAGGAAAATGCTTGAGTATTTTTGGAAAACCACTAGGTATCTAAGAGTTTGAGCGGAAGCTTAAATTTCCTCCCAAAACAAGGTAAGAAATTTCTCACAGAAGAAAGTAAGTAAATCAGAGATGAGAACTAAATGACACATACAACGCCACTCAAATAGTTGCACGGATTCAAAAAATCGATCGGGGGGGGGGGGGGGGGGGATGTTCAGAAGAAAAAAAAGTTCTAAATCAGTGAACTATAATTTAATTTTTGTTGCAGACAAATTCTTTCAGCCAAAAAGAAAAGAAAAACACTATCTCTCACCTGAAATTCGCAGCTGTAGGCACGTGCCTAGCCGTAAATACACCCGTCTTCGGCACCAATCTGATATGAACCCTGTATATAATGATTTCCATAGTCATGATAAGTACAATAATACTAGGGGTGTGCGAATCCGCGTTTTTTGAATCTGAATCCGAATTTTTTTTTCGGATTCGAAATTTTCAAATCTTTTTTTTTTTTTTTTTCATATACATTGATAATTTTTTTGTTTTTCTAACTTTTCTTTTCCTTCCATATGTTTTTTCTTCCTCTTCCCCTCTATACATTAGCGCCTGCTAAAGCGACGGAAACTACTATCATCACGATTCGGTACGAATGCGGCGCCGGCGCGTCTTCCGAATATCGATGAACCTAAACGGGGATAACGGGCGGTAATCGATCAACACCAAAAGTGCGCGCGACCAGCGAAATGAGTGCATTGCAACCTGTCTCCAAAACTTCCATAATATCGTGAGCTTGCTAATCGTCGCAATAAATTGCTACCAGTCAAAAATCTAGCGTATATTAGCGCTATATTTACGACTCCCACTGTTCAAGAATTCGCGTCCCAAGTATCATAACCTCTACTGAGAAGGCTGCTTTTCACGATAATCTGGCATCACTTCGCTCCTTGATGCCGAATGGCCTTGGACAACGCTGGCACTCGGTTGGCTCGGAGAAGATGGTGATCGGCCAACGAGCATCAGCTGAGCATCATGTGTTTTTGCAATCGCTGAGGCTCAAAGGAATACCGCCACTGTGTTGCACGAACCGATTCTCTACCCTCTCCGGCTACAACGTTGCCGCTTATCCTGCCCGCGTGATAATGAAGTCGTGTAAGCCGTAGGTACTCTTCCCGGTTTCAGGGAGTCAACTATTTGACTTTCTCTGCTTCTTCTATGGAGCCTTCAACCATTAGTTTCTTGAAACATAAGTTTTCATTTACCTCCATTTTTCTACGACAACATTGATTGTGAGCGTATGTGTTCTCCTTCGCCGCCGTGTGTGCAATTTTTGGCCACTTTATCTGGCAACACTGGCTGTGTTTGATTGTTTATCATTTCTGCGTGAGCGCAGTATTGTTGTCACTCGGGATCGAAAAATCCGTGAAAACTTCTGACTTTTGAACGACTTCAATGCGATGGAAGGAGACCAAGAAATAAATGAATCTGAACTGCATAGCAGTGAAGATGAAGAGGAAGTGACGGATGTCATTGGTGATGATGAAGAAGCTGTTGGAGATACCGTGAATCCCATCTTCGCGGATCCCATCTTGTCCATTTTCTATACTTTGATCTTTAATTGATCATTGTAATGAGTGTCACCACTAACTTTCAATCTAACAGTTTAATTCTTAATTTCTCAGAAATTTAAAACTTAAGGATTCATCCTTTTCAATCAAACTTTTCGTCATTTGTTAATTTTTTGGTCCTATTTTTGATTCTTTGTTCAAGTTCTACCAATAAATTCGGTTTTAGTTCATTAACCTTGTTTTTTAATCTAAAAAATAAAAAATTCCTGTCTCTGATCAGAAAAAAAAAGAAATGATTAAAATAAGCCTAGTTAGAAATCGGGGCCTGAAAAAGGTTCGGGACGGGCGGATCGTGTTCTTCAATGTAAGTAGTGTCCTGACGAATCAGAGGCTTAGAATAGAATAGTAAAGATAAATCAGAAAACAAATATTCTCTTCTCATTTTTCATTACATCGTAAGGAAAATAAAAGCGCCGCACTTTAAAACAATTTTTTTCGAACTTTTACGGCGCGGATTCGGATTCGGGAAAATTTGATTTTAAGATTCGGAATGAAAAAACTGGATTCGCACACCCCTAGATAATACTGCTCACAGGGGTGAAAAAAGAGTCATGGCGCGCAGAGACTTAAAGATTTCTGTAAAAACACATATGATACTGTGCAAAGGGAAGAAAACCAAGGTCATCATGATAGTCCTGCCCTGGCACAAAGAAAGTACGGAATAAAACATTCTCCATAAACCTGGCAACTAAAAGTTTTGATTTTAAAGTCTAGTTCCCTGAGCCCCCAAAATTCCCTTACATTGCACGGTTGCTACACCTTGGACTAAACCAATTGATTCACAATTTATGTATTTTATTTTATTTTTGTAAATACTTAGGACTTAAAGTATTATTTATCTTCGGGGCAATTTTTGGTAGATCTTCCTGGAGCTGCTCCAACTACATCCCAGATGCAATTTTTTAAAAAGACTCAAATAAAGCCCAATTATGGTCATAGATCGAACTAGTGGTGAGATTAGGAACAAAACGCTAACCGAGGAATTTTACTGGCAAAGAGAGGTAACAGAAGATTAAAAATTAGATTTAACATGAAAAAAATACAGACTATACGCTCATAACTCATTAATGAAGATAAATCAATTGAAATAAGTCAATCACAGCAGAATTTTAATATTCTGTTTTTTGGAATTTTTTTCTTCCTTACATTTAGCTTGTGCCTGCACATTCGGGAAAATAGGCTAAGAGTCTTACTAATACCTAAACTGGAAAGACTTTGGCAATGAATGAGACATTCCTCACTTTAAATGAGATGGTCTAAGGGTTAAATGTTTCTATGATGAAGATCAAAGCGCAGACATTTTAAGAGCTGGAGAATCAGTTTTTTAAAAATATCTAACTGAACTATCAACTATGCAGCACTAATTGAAGGGAGAAAAGAGTAATTTTTGTCTGTGACCTCCATCGTTTTCTATAATTACAACTGTGTAAAGTTTTTCTCCCCTGTATTCTCCATTACTTTTTATAATTATGTTTGTTACAACTACAACTTCTAGAACTGCCAAAGCTTGCATAGGATTGAGAATTTTAAAATCATGTTACATGCAAGCGACGAGAATTTTCAATTTCAATCTTTAATCCATATTTCGACAAGTATGGATTCTTTTCTCTTCTACCAATTTTCATAAAATACTATACACTAATTCCATTTGAAACTTCTAAATCCAAGTAGGAGAAATCATGCAATAAAAAGTATTTAATTGATTTTCGAACAAAAAAAGATGGTGAAAATGAAGACCAGTAATTATTGAAAGCCAAAGTTACATGATGCTCTTTGGAAAGCTAGCGCATTTCAAAAAAAATTCTGCGGCGGTTCCATTTATGGAACTTTTCACAAAAGATGACTTACGACTGTGCTACAGTGAAAGAAATTGATTTTACATGGGTGACCGACTATTCCTATTTGAGGCTCAAACATTTGATTCATTCAAGAATTTCAGCTTTGCGCGATTGTCAACACCAGCTTAGTAGATCACATTTAACAACTTGCGTGTGTTTCAGACGTACGGTCTAAAGAATCTTAAGCTGCTCCTTACAGGGATACATTTGTCCAAAAGAAAATATTTTGTTCACCTTGATTCAATTCTAAAATAGAAATGAGAGGATATAAAAGAATTGAGCTCAAGCATATTGGATGCGTGCAACAGACACACATCTGACATGGAACACTAAAGACAGGTTTACAAAAAAAAAACAAAAAAAAAACAAAATTAAAAAAATAAAATAGCATTGAAAAATAATGCTATCAGTCTTAGAGGATAAATCAATGAACCTATAAATTCAGTCAACAACTCTTATCTATCTAATTCTTACAATAAATAAAACATTAATTTGATAAAAATTAAATAAAGAACCGGTAATGAGGTTTAGTTCTGTCGACTCGACAAAGTCATTGCGCAGTCCTATTACCATTTCTTCCTCTGCGTTTCCAACTGTTTCAAACATGCTCTCATATCTTCACTGTCCACCACTAAAGTTTTCAATCTGTCGAGAAAAAAGAAATGAGAAACTTAGACCATAAAACAAAGGAAAATGGCTTGGAAAATGAGCTAATTTTAGACACCAAAAACTAGGTGGGGTTGCACTGGATATTGATTTTGCAGTGTATTGACCGGATAGCAGAAGCGCTGGATACTTGGATGCCGGCCGGATAGCAGAAGCGCTGCATACTTGGATGCCGGCCGGATAGCAGAAGCGCTGGATACTTCATTACCGGCCGAATAGTAGTGCCGGATAACCGGCCGAATTTTCTGAATTCAGCGGAGCGCTATCCTTGAGCGACGAAGGACACCGTACACATCTTAAGGAAATGGGCTTTCAGCAAAATTGCCGAAATGGAGCTCTTGCAGACTTTTGCTACGGGGGACTGAAGAGTTGATTCTTGCATAAAAAGCTTTAAAAATGACGATGAGTACACTAGAAAATCACAAAATTCACTCTCAAAACTGGGCTTAATGGCAGGGAGACGCAGATATCATGGGAGTTTCCTATCTAAATTGAGACATATCTCTGTGTTTCCAAAGAGAAAAGTGACAATTTAGACAGGAATCTACTATGATACATACTTGCGTTGAACCGTTTTTACGATCTTGTTGCTACAGCAGTTATATGAGTTCATCACTGAAATTTGGACTTTCTTGTTGTGCTTGTTTGCTGATTTTCGTATCAGATTGGACTATTCATTTGCTCTCAGCAAAATTTTGCAAGAGCCCCATTGAAATATGTCGGTTTGGTCATTCTGAGCAAAAGCTCTCACGGGCCCAAAAAAATCGTAAGAGCCGTTTTCGAGATATCGAAGGTTAAAGGTTAAAGTTTTGGCGGAAAAATTGAATTTTCATTAGGTTGACTACTTTCTGGTCTTAACTCTCTACAAACAGGGAACCAAAAAGAGGCAAGACAACAGATCTTGCTTCAAGGAAATAACTGTAAACGTCAAATTCCGAGTCACAGAGACAAAATCAGTCAACTTATCTTGCCACTGGAAAAAGACAAGGAGACGAGAAAATTTAGAGGGTAAAGTGGAAAAATAAGAAACAACGGCAACCAGTGGCGCACCGAGAACTTTAGTTTGGTGGGGGTTTCACCGCAAATTTTCCATTTTCCGAGGCCTTAGGGGGGGTTTTGAAAGCAATTTTGGCCGAAGATGACCTTTTTTAGAGCAAAATCTTGATGCTTGGGGGGGTTTTGACCCTAAAACCACCCCCTACCGTGCGCCACTGACGGCAACAAAACAAAAGACTCTGACAGCTTACCTATCATAGATGAGATCACACTGTTCTGGCGAAAAATTAGCAGATTTGATTGCTGTCATACACTGAGCTGCTAGAGATTTGAAGCACTGCCTACGAGGATTGTTGTGAGGAGGATTGTCCCATAACGGTGTGGATTTCGTTTGGTGCCAAGCCATTAAGACATAATCAACAACACTGCCCCAGTGTTGACTTTCAACTAGATGTCTACCCTGATCTAAAACAGCTTTCTGCAAAAGATAAGATACAGTCCAGGAATCAATTAATAAGCTTCAAACTTCCACGACCTCCGTATGTTTTAACCCTTTCCACTCCACTGTCGAGCTGTGGTCGACAAAATCGATTTACGGGTTCCGCTCCGCTGTCGAGCTGTGGTCGACGAAATTTTGTAGCTGGAAATTGACGCTATCACTGACAAAATAGGTGTTAGAGAAGTGCTGCACTCTGATGAGCTTCTTCTGAACTTACCAGTGAAGCTCTAGTTCACCATTTCTCCACAAGCGTTCGAGGCAGCACCTGTTTTGATGCCTGTTTATAGTTGTTAACCCCACTTTCCCCCATTTCCCGCATTTGTAAGTGGAGTACAGGAAGGTCCAGCTCGAAAAATGGTGGAGAGGAAAGGGTTAACTTGATTTCCGTAACCCCAATGGACAGTTTCTTTACTTATTACTTTTTTATTCAAAGTATTCCTTCCATTTCACAAACCTTAAATATTACCAAAAACTTACTTGATGAATTTCATTATTTATTTATCCATTTATCTATCTACGATAGATTTATCTAGATATGATCTATGATTTTGACCGCCCCAATTGTGGTCCACTTCTAGAATTTACCGTTATTGTGGTCCAAATTTGTTTTTTTTGGCATTTAGGGGAAATTAAACGCCCTTCGGGCGCATACGCGCACTCCGCACAGCATTCACCTCTCGCTTGCTTCGCTCAATCCTGGTCTTATATATATTCTGATTTGGGGGTTGTCTCCACTTGAAAAAGAGGGTTTTCAGGGGAAACTGCAGTTTTTTCTGTTGATTTTTTTGGTGGAACAACATTGGAGTTATTTATAAGGGACCACAAACACGGTATAAATAAACATGAATGGACCACAACCGCAGTGTTTCTCAATGCCGATTGTGATCCACGTAGACCACAATCAATGCTGCAATATAATGCCTGGGACCACAAACATGGCCCCTATACATATATCTATTTATCTATTTATTTATTTATTTATACAGGGTGTCCCAAAATTGATAGTAAATATTTTTACCACGTATGTTTGGGGCCAAAATAAGACTTTTTTTTCCTATGAACACGTGTCCAAAAATGCCCCCCTCGGAGCTACAGCCCCCCAAAGTTTTAAAAAAAAACGATTTTTCTTCGATTCTAGCAACGGATCTCCATAAAAATAGATAAAAATTGGTTTTCGGGGGTAACTTTATGCGTTCTCTCCGATTCCGGGGTCAAAAATTTCCGAAAGGGTCAAAAAGGGGGGGTTTGAGGGGGGTTCAAATTTTAAATTGAATAATTTTTTAGTGCTTCGTAAGAAAATGAGAAAAATAACAAGAGAATCTGATGGAACAAAACAAAAGGAACATTTTTGATCACTTGTGTTTTTTTCATAAGACACACGGAAAACGAGTAAAATCGATTTTTCGCCGGGAGCGCACAGCTCGATAGCGCTGCTCTGTGCACTCAATTGACTTTACGATCGACTCGACGCAACGCGGCACTGAAACAGCGCTATCAGGCTGTGCACTCCCGGCGAAAAATCGATTTTACTCGTTTTCTGTGTGTTTTATGAAAGAAACACAAGAGATCAAAAATGATTCTTTTGCTTTGTTCCATCAGATTCTTTTGTTATTTTTCTCATTTTCTTACGGAGCACTAAAAAATTATTCAATTTAAAATTTGAACCCCCCTCAAACCCCCCCCTTTCTTGACCCTTTCGGAAATTTTTGACCCCGGAATCGGAAAGAACGCATAAAGTTACCCCTGGAAACCAATTTTTATCCATTTTTATAGAGATCCGTTGCTAGAATCGAAGAAAAACCTATCTTTTTTAAAACTTTGGGGGGCTGTAGCTCCGAGGGGGGGCATTTTCGGACACGTGTGCATAGGAAAAAAAAGTCTTATTTTGGCCCCAAAAATACGTGGTAAAAATATTTACTATCAATTTTGGGACACCCTGTATATATTTAGACAGTAGCATTGGCAAAGCCCAATATAACATACAAAAATAGTAGTCATAGTTAGTAGTAGTAGTAGTAGTAGTAGTAGTAAAGTCCATCCACCAAAAGCATGTATTGGTTTTGCTGTATTTCACAGCGAACGACTGGACTAAGAACACAAAAAGGGAATAAGAAAGAATGAAGGCGCGGACCAAGGTACCTCACAGTGAGGAAAGAGGACAAGAAGGATGCCGCACCAAGCGTAATCATTTACAGCGTTTCTTGGCAATGACCTCCAATTTTACACTATTTACACTATACTTAAACTTTCACTTGAAACCTAACACTATTCTCCCTGTACGATTTTAGTTTCCCCCACCACGAGGTTTCTGTGAAACGTAACCATCACGGTTGGCAGGGAATTACTGTATTTCATTTGAAAGGTGCTGCGATGAGCAAAGACCAATCAAAACAGCTTTTGAATGGAATATGAATAACAGCTCCCTGAAAAGTATGCTTTTAAAAGTATTCCTGCACTTTTGAGATACGCAGTAGCCTAGAGGGTCTGATACTTTATGTCATCCCCTCCTCTGATTACGATATGATGATTCACAACTGCCCCATAATATGGTTTGACTCAGTTTTTAATCATTCCACTTTCTCATTTTTAACAGCACTTATTTAGAAACACACTTTTAAAAATACAAACCTTGAATGCAAGGACATGGGTTGCAGCTCGATTGTAGGCAGGCGAATCGGTTTTTGAAGTGAGTCTATTGGTTGGCAAACTCTTAAATATATTTTTTTTTAAATACGTTAACTTTTCTTCCAGAGGCTTCAAATCTGGAGCTGGCAAAATTTCTTTAACTTCCTGACACAAGAATGAGACACAAATTATTGTCAGAGGACAGAGCAAAAGTAAACACAAAAAATAGCAACAAATGAAATCGGGTAGGTGAGCAACCAGCAGGAGAGTATCAGAGAGTCAAAGTTCTGCACACTTAAACTCATTGCTATGACTTTCAAAACATTTTGCTAAGTGTTGAAAAAAAAATTCCTTAGAGGATAACCAGACATAACTCACCAATATACTTCTCTAAATTTCTTCTAACTGTCACTACTCATCATTTCATTTTCTTAAAAGGAGAGAGAATGAGGCATACAGGTAGCTTCTATGGTATTCCCCACCCCTTTTTTTTCTCTAATTGTTCTAAATTCTTGAATACAGAAAAAAAAAATCTTGCGTCAACCAGAAAGGACGAAAGTGACCCCCCAGATACATGGACTTCGGTGAGTTCAATACAGGTGTCATTACTCATTTCTGCTCAGAACATAAACAACGTAAGTAAGAGCAGACATAAGATGCACAACTAGGATTCAGATTATACATTCAGCAAGGAAAGAACAGATGCGCTAGGGTGGTCCACTTTTAGCTAGTTCAAAAAATTAATAATTGTCAAATTTTGCCCCCTGTACTTCTTTCACTGAATCAAGAAACAACTCCTGCCAAGTTACAGCACAGTCAGATAACAATAACACATGCCGACAAAGAGCTCTAGTTTCTCAAAAGTCAAGAAAATGCCAACATTTTGAGTTTTTGGACTTTAACTAAACAATGGTTGCAGATAGACAAAACATAGATAAATTAGATAAGTTCTGAAGCCAGAGATTACTAAGCCTAAGAGATATGACATAGCGATTCAAAAGTGTTGTTCGACTCTACGAAGTATGCAATGTGGCGTACGCTGGTGACCGTAAACATTGTTACTACTGTTGTTTTTTGAAATGAGGTTCGGATCTCCTCAACAGTTAAGATCTTATGAACATTTGACTGGATAATGAGCTCTGAGTTTATTTCGAAAGAGAATCTGAAAATCTAAGACACTTTAATCGGCCACTAAATGACAAACATTTAGATGTTGCAGAAAATCTAACCTCATTTCCAACAACATGAATAATGACAATGTTTACAGTAACCAGCGTACTGCACGTTGCATCACGGCCATTCTTGCAGGCGTTTTTTACGGAGCCCGGCCAACAGTTTTTCAATACGGCGAAGATAGGAAGCGCCATATCTCTTAGGCTTACAAGGGGAACGTCTCAAGTGTCCGCCTCCGATTTTGATGAAATATAGCTCAAAATCTTCATTGAGTGACGCTGATTAACACCCTGTATTTACTTTTTGCCAATGCGCCTTTAAAGTTGGTGAAAAAAAAGTTCAAAGTTCGCAGCTGAACTGCGTGAAATCGTCGGAGCGTGCTAAGGGTGGCGAAATCGTACTCTTGTTCTATCGGTAGTCTGTAGTGTAGTGGCTCAGGCGCTCGACTCGCATGCGTAAGGTCCCTGGTTCGGTCCCCAGTGCAGCACTTACGTTTTTGCACATACTTTTCCTCCCGTTCTGGAGTGTTCCTCGCCAAACTATCATTTGAAAACCTTCTCAAAATTATTTTTACATCATTCCTGTGGATAGTAGGTTCGTAGTAAGTACGTCGAAATCAACAATTCAACCACACTCGAGTGGGTGTCCCGATAAATGTTACACAAGGAAAAAAAAAACACGAATCACCTCTGACACTTACATGGACACTGAAATTCCCTCCAAAAATAATTTATAAAAATAGAGGCGGGAATAAAAAATCATAGTTATCAGAGAAAAGATTCTTCCTAATTTGCGATGTGTAGCTCCAAAATTATTCGTATGTTATTCTTTCCTTATGTAACATTTATCGCGAACATCCACACGAGTGCGGTCGAATTGTTGATTTCGACGTACTTACAACGAACCTTCTATCCACAGGAATGATGTAAAAATAATGTAAAAATAATTTTGAGAATGTTTTCAAAGGACAGTTTGGCGAGGAACACTCCAGAACGGGAGGAAAAGTATGTGCAAAAACGTATGTTCTTCACTGGGGATCGAACCAGGGACCGTGCGCAAGCGAGTCGAGCGCCTGAGCCACTACACCACAGGCTGCCTAAAGAATAAGTGAAAGATTTCGCCACCCTTAGCACGCTCCGACGATTTCACGCAGTTCAGCTGCGAACTTTGAACTTTTTTTTCACCAACTTTAAAGGGGGCATTGGCAAAAAGTAAATACAGGGTGTTAATCAGCGTCACTCAATGAAGATTTTGAGCTATATTTCATCAAAATCGGAGGCGGTCACTTGAGACGTTCCCCTTGTTAGTTTTCTCTGTCTGAAGCACATGGCGCAAGACCAAGACTGGAAATGCTGCCACAAAAAAAAAAAAAAAAAAAAACAACAAAACTGCAAAAAAAAACACAAAAACAAAAAAACTGCAAAAAAACACAAAAACAAAAATGCAAAATGCTTTTTTGCTGGCAAAAAATAAACACATTTTTCATTTAACATTCAGTCTTTTGAGAAATTTGTACATTTTTTACCAAATTTGGCAGCACTGCAAGACTGCCTGGATACAATTGATTAACTCATGGGTCGAATATTTTAAAACATCGGAGGTTGGCCTCACATTAAATGAATTGAAGATATAATAAATATGAAGTGACGAATACTTACATTTTCTAGAGAGGGGTGTTTCTGAATCAGAGTTTGAATTACACCTATAAGTTGCTCCGGTGAAAGTCCTTTCAAAGTATTTGCAATTGATCTCTCTTGAAATTCTGGCGTGTCTGGTATATCTAGTCGGCATTTCTTTGCATTAGGAGACTCCTGCTGTTGGGATACAGATTTTCTTTATTATTATTCATGAAAGAAGTTTGTGAAAGGGGTATTTTTTGCACCTAAGTTGCCACTAAGCTTTGACGATGACTTAGATTACGAGAGATAGCGGATAAGTAATGCCTTCAATACCATAGAATCAGTGAGGAAGGACACGACTAAAAACACTTCAGTGCAAAATGAAGCTTACCGTAAATTGAAGAAAATCTTGAACTTATTTTTTAATACAATCACCGTTGACTTCAACACATTTATGCCTATTCAGTTTCCGCTTATTACTGAGGAAAAAATTAGCATCTTTACCTAAAAGCCAGTTTGCTACTGCAGATTAGCGTTATGTCATCAGATTCACCCGCCACGGAGTGTTAGTAAGAGCCGACATGGCGCCATGTGACTTCTGACTCTTTCCGAATTTAAAAAGGGACCTGGAAGGAGTTTGGTCTGAATCTGATGATGAAGGCAAATCTGTAGAGGTAAACTGCCTTACGCGCAGAGATGCCAACTTCTGCCTTGGCAAAGGGCAGAAGCTGATTCATCATGGGCATAAATGAATAGAAGTTAACGGTATTTATATTGACAAATAAGTGTAAGATCTTTCTCAAAACTGAAAGGCTTCTTTACATCGTAACTTGAAGGAACTGAGATGCACAGACTCTTACTTACAGGGGAAGGGGGAGGGAGGGAGGCATCGCGTCGGGCCCTAAAAAAATTCTTCATATATGATAATTGATAATGAAGATGGGTCCAAACTGCATCTTTTAATTGTGAAAACTCAGATGGCTTAAAAGCTGAAAGGTGCACTTTTCGTAGCTACTGATGAAGTTGTTGGTTCTCAAAGATTACACCAAATGTTGCTGAAGGATGCATGAATGATTTTTTAATGTACCTTTTTGCGTTTGTCAGGAGAAGTACAAATTTCCATAGGGTCATTCAGAAGGAGCCTCTTGCGTGGAGTGCTTCTAAGAACAATCGTAGATTGTCTGCTAGGACTTTGTTTCACGGGAGTTGTTTTGTTGTTGGAGCCACTTTCCTGCTTGTGTGAATCAATGTCCGGACTCCACTGGACAGGCATCCTTCGCCTTCCTCTTTGTTGAATGACAAGCTCATCGGGAGAGGGAGTTGGAGAAAGATAGGAGGAGGGCAAATTGATATCGATTAAAAGTTGCTGAGGAGCGGTTCCATGATTGTTATTATTGAGTGCATTGTTGTTGTTGTTATGATGATGATGATACCGGCCTGAAACAAAGTGAATAAAATTACTATATTAAGGTCATGTACAACAATTATTCTCAATCATCACTGATTCACTAAACTCATACACCACCAAATGTTTATTTCCTAATTTACTGACTTTTCCTGCTTACAGAGAATTTTTTGGCAAGATAAGGCTAATTTTTTTAACGAATTGAACCAGAAACAAATGGAAAGGTGCACTGCGCAAAAATACATATGTACGGCAGATTTGAGGCACACTTTAATCTCGCGAATTCAACAAAACAACCGCCAACACTTCTCTGATTTAGCATGGTGCTAAATGGTGATGTTCGGTAGACACGCACGGTTGACTGTTGAGATGTTATTCCGCGAGAAAAAAGTGAGCTTCAGCAGCTGCCAATTGGTAAACTGTTTCTATTTTTCTCTAAATGGAAAAAGATGGAACAGGTTGCTTTTGGTTACGTGAAGTTCCTTCAGAGTTCCAATTTGAAATAAAGGGTTTGATCCAATTTCTCAAATCCTCCTTCTGTTGTTTTGAATATGTGAACTACATTCTTTACAGGCTTCTTCGGTCATTTTTTGTGGGGAAGCTTTTGTGAGTTATTTTCTGAAACAGAACTTGTGCTATTAAAATTCACTGGCAAAGGAACTCAAGATTCAAGCTAAATATGTAGATGAATTAAAGGTTATGTCTCAGGGAACAGCAAGTGAACACAGTCTGTGGACAGAATTGTTAAGAGTAGTTTGGGTGTTCCGGTTCCATGGAACACTCAAAGCGCATTGACACTGGCAGTCAAAATTTTAGGGGTCCATCGAGTTACAATTAAAACAATTAGCCTATAAGTAGGTATTTTATTCAATTCAGTTTTGACTACTTTTGTGCTCTCATAAGGAATAAGCAATGTCTTTTTTACTTAAATTTATTTAACAGAAAGAAAAAAAACATTAACTTGAAGTGCAGTAAAACAAAGAAAATTCCAAATTCCGACCTTCATTCCCTCAATTTGCCGTTTTCTGCTTAATCCCTGTTTTTCCTGGTTCTAGACACCCTGGATAAACGGAAAAGTACAAACACAATCTACATAGTTGCACAGTTTTTCATTTGTGTGCACCAAGTATTTCATATTAACCTTTCCAGTCTTACTGATGCATGTATGGCAGTAGGTATGTTGTCATCCTAGCCTACTGACAGATGTAAACGTCAGTAATTCAGAAGACACTGAAGAATTCAGAGCCTGTCTTCAAAATCCTCATGAGCTAAATCAAAGCTGAAAAAATGCTGAACACTTTCATTTCAGCCAAAGCAGCTTCGAGCTGGGAGTGAAAATATTAACTGAAAAAAATTGATGGTGCACGAGAGGAAAGATTGTGCCAAAATTGCACATGATTCTAGCAGAAATCAAATTTTCGAACGCAAGCATTGAACTAGAACGCAAAATCTAACAACCAATAAAGTTGGGACAAACTTGATAGCAGTGACCAAGCGTGCAATTGTATTGACTCCATTTGGACCCATGTAAAAGCTTGAATATGAAGGTGTTCACCGAGCATCCAACAGTTCGATCAACATCATGGGATTAAATGGATAAACTGCAACGTTGCCGAATTGCACGCTACGCCACTTATTGATAGGCAGGATTAGAATAAACAGAAGGAGTGTCCCTACAGAATAGAGCCAGGACAGAACTCAGGCAGAGGTAAAAATGAATAACAATCTTACCTAGGGGAGTGGTTTGATGGTGGTTTTCCGCTACTGTCAACATGCCAAGACGAGCAGGAATTTCTGCTAATGCACTCCTAGTGGTCCTCCTTCCGTTCAAGTTCAAGAGGGCATCAAAGTTTTGGTGAGGAGGAGTCTCCATGATTTGATGACCTGAAATAGCAGATTCAAAATGAAAAGGAAATGTTAGCACAAAGGAGGCAGATAGGAAGGGCACAAAGCAAGAAAAGGTTCATAGAAAAACTCATCACAGACAGGCATTTAAGCACAGAAGGGTGATTAGAAAGGCTCGTAATGTGATCGCCTCTAGTATATTACATGCTTGTGGGTGGAGTTCATCTTTTGAGTGGGCATTCTGATAGAAACCCTTCAATCTCCGCAATAAGTGCACAATAGCTCAGGAGTTATCAGTGAATTTCTGCAGAGATGTAAGGCTTTTCTATTAAAATGACAACTCAAATAAACAAATAATTTATGGTAACTTGATACGATTGGAATATGATCATTCGTAATTGGCCACGTGCGTGAACAATGAACCATCGTCAGTAATACGTTGAGCATGATTTGGAAGCTAAAACTGGCTTCCACCAAGAATAACGAAAGTAGAAAGTCCAGTTTAGCAGGAAACCAGAATCAGCATGATGGTAATAAAAGCGTAAGTCTTCCTGGAAGCCAATTACCGGGGATTGAGTTGACTTAGAGTTCCTATATACTATGAGAGTTGCGCCTTGTCGGAATCCATTTCTGATTGGCTCTCAGAGTTAGACTCTCCCAGAAGCCCCAAGAGGCACAATGCAAGCGGCGGAAAATTCTGTTTACTTTCTGCACTCGCTTAATATGAACATTTACAGTACCGTAGCTGCCATAATTATTACGACCATTGTTGTCAAGAACCGGAGTCAAACCTATTAGAAAGAGAGGCAACAGGGCCATCCGCCATTTTGCCTCTTGAGCACTCTTTGATCCATTTCTTCTTTGTTTTAGAAGAAGCAGAAGGATATAACACGGCGCAACTCTCATAATTTAGAGGGAATGGAACAGATTGTATTTTAGTTGGTTGCTGATTGTGAATCATGCTGCGCAAAGTACGTAAAAAGGAGAGCGCACTTTGATCAGTGCTAATTGAGCTATGCAACCACTTGAAAATGCAATGTTACGAATAATGAAGTAAATTTGTCTGCACATAATGATTGGGTATTGGATACCTCAATTCTTCATACCAAACATTCATTAATGCACCGCGTTGCTTGATGTGAACATTTCAGCAGCACCCTTCTCCAAGGCTGTCGTGCAAGCATGCACATCCGACCGAAATAGAGGGAAGGATTTGCGTCAAAACAGCATATTCAAACGACAATATCTCATTTGGAATGGTACTGAACACGATGAAACTGCACTAATCTTAATAATATGGGCATTTGGGAAAAGAATCAACCACCAACGGTATTGTTGGCTGATAGTGCTAGTGATATATTGATTGAACTCGGATATGCTGGATCAATCAGCCAGATCTACTCGATCTCTGGTAAAGCGGCTTTCAGGGACAGGATAAGTAAGACAGTAGGGACAGCGAGAAGCCTATGTCAACAACCCTTCCTTTGTATTGGGACCCAAGATTCATCCACATGGCTCACTTAAAGTAAAACTTGAGCTTAATTAAAATCTTTGAGTAAAACCAACTACTTTGGTGATTACCTAATGCTCAAATTATAGCACACAGTATAGAAATTAGGATGAAAAATAATTGAGTTAACAGTCACAACCACCGTGGCTACATTGTTCCATTCCCGCGTAAACTTGGGCAAACTAACCTCCCCGGAGAAATCAAAACATGAGAAGTTTTCTTACACGAAAGATAAGTTAATGAGGTTAAATGTAGCTCAAGCGTTAATTATACCTTACGAAAGACGATGAATGGACGCCCAAATTCATAAAAAACCAAAGAAATACACAACTTTAAGAAAATGCATTGGAGCAAAAAATCGGGCTAAAATGAGGCTGCAGGAGAGCGGTCTGTCAACTGTCAAGATTTTCTACAGATGTTTGTTGACTGTGGTGATGAGACGAGGGACAGGGGAAAGGGGACAGATATTTTTGGAGGGCTTCGACGAAGCGGGACATATGAATTCTCGCGGTTGTTCCAAAAGGCTACGTTGACTTAATCATCCGAGTTTTTTAATAACTCTCCATGGATTCTATAAGTTAATAAATAATTTTTTCATGATTTCTTCACTCCCTGTGGTTCCTCTGTGAATCGATTCTAAAAGTGAGACGTAGAATTCAGCGCGAGAACGCTCCCAGCATAATTCTAGTTGTAGGAGTAGGGGTACGGTATGAGTTCGGTGAGCGAGCGCGCGCGGTTGGCAGGAGAAAGAAGGGGAGGGGTACCCGAGAGAGCGCTTCCCTTCCCCTCCAGCCATTTGTCTCTGGCCAATACTATAACACCCCCAAGTACTTACCTACAATACAAATATGGCGCTCTCGAACGATTTTTTCGAAAGTAAGTATATTTTGGAAATCTCTATGAAAAACCTTTACGAAAGTCCATAATTTATAAAGAAATTGCTCCGGCCAATGTACACAAAAAGTCAGAAACGGAGCGACTGCGTTGTGTAAGTACCAAGTGTACCTGAAAAGTTGAATATTGTGGTAAAAGCTCAAAAAGCTTGTCTGAATCACGTTTTAACGAAATTTGGACTCCAAAAATGATATCAGCCACCTATAAAACCCCCTTTAAACATATTTCATGAAAATCTGATCACTCAAGATGCTTCAGTGATGAGGCGATTGAAATCATTAAAAATAACATTGCGTTAAATGAGCGTATCAATTTCCCTAAAAATCGCCAAAAACTTAAATCGCGTTTTTGAGAGCTTAAACGTCGTCAGAGCATAAAAACACAAGGACCTTTCTGAGTGGAAATTACCTCAGAAACAAAAAAACTTGTATCATTTTTTTCGATAACTGGCTTAGTTTTCGTTATATATCAAAAAAACCAATTTTGGAGCCCTTTCCCCCTCTTCTGAATTTAGCACAGCACCTAGGCACGGGGACTTTTAAGGTGGTCATTACTGTCACCTAGACAAAGCGATTAAGCCCAAAAAACCTTTGATGGGAATTTGTTCCGCCATTTGCTGTTATATGACACCATTTGCCTGGACTACCAAGAGGAAAACGCAGGCTTTCAAAAACATTAAAAACGAATTTTTGGGGCTAATTCCTTCCCGCAGGCAATTCAATTTCAAAAATTACAAACCAGCTATTCTCAAGAAAAAAGGCCAACTCTGAGTGAATGGGGACACCCTGAATAATAAATAGAAAACGTTTTGCTCCTTTTGTAATTTTGCCATTACCTACTTTCAACTTTTTTTTTTTTTTTTTTTTTTACAAAAAACTGACAAATTTTCTGCTACTGGCACCTTTTCTGATATCAGTGCAACTTACCTTAATCATGCTGAGATCGAAAGACTCAAAAGTACCCTATATTATTTGTCAATTCTCAATTAAATGTCAATTTCTCAATTAAATATCAATTTCTCCGATTAATTGACAATTTATCAATTAATTAACAACTTCATCTCAAGTAATTGATGATTTCTCAAATAATCTTTGTGAGCTAAAGGTGGGTCCCATACAACCCCAGGCCAGTATTTTGTTTTTTTTTTAATTTTGGGACTTAATGACATTCGAGGCACTGATATAGCTGACTTTCAAACCAATCATCGCGTGTTTTGGAAAAAATTCAAGTTGTTGTTAGGCCTGTAGTGCCTACATCCTACTCCGCTTTCCAAGGTGCTAGACCACAAAATTGACCAGATTCTCAGCCTCGAGTTTTAGCTTTACCAGTCTTTCAGACTCGACTCATTATTATTTTCAGAATATTTCATATAGAGAACGAATGAGTCTATTTCATCGGAAAAGTTAATAGCGGTTTGCAAGTAGAGGAAAACTTTAAATCTTATTTATTTAGTAGATGAAAAAAAGAATGACTCAAAAAGATATCTTCAATTTTAAACTCAGATTAAAGTGTAGTTGAAAAACGAGATGGAAGAAGTATGCATCAAACTGACTTCATGTATTGTATATTTATGATGAACAGTAAATAGATGCTTAACAAATAAATAAAATTCAATTAAACATAATTTTCTTGGCAAATAATAATTTAAACAGTCAAAATTACAATCACTCACACAAAAAAACTTTCGTGATGAGCGTATCATCTTAAAATTGAATGTGTTTGAATGGTAGGTACCTACTTACAGTTGGGGACAGAAAGATTGTGTCAGACAACTCCTGGACGTAGGCTACCTGCAATACTTATCAATGCAGGCCAGTAGCGCACCGAGAGTTTCCTCATCTCTCTCTTTTCTCCATTAAGAAACGTATGTTGGACAAGGATGGGCAACGGGATAAAACCCCCTCTTTTTGTCCTTTTTCTACTTATACATTCAAATAGGAAATGAGAGAGATGGAGGAGATCCTGGTTGCGCCAGTGATGCAGGTGGCTTAAGCCAAAATCTAAGGAGTCATCTGATATTTTTATTGTCATCAACTGTACCACAAAATAAAAGTTTACTTGTACATATTTTGATCTTACCAAGAACAGCATTAGATGATGCGCCTTACAGCTTCTAACCTCTCTATCAGGGTGAGTGAATAGGGCTAAAAAAGCTTTTGGAAAAAATGGGGACATCTGTTAAAGAAGGGGTTGTTTAATGTTTAAACCCTCTTTGATTTGACTTTATGTGAATAGCATGATTCGTGTCAAAACAGAAAAACCCACGGAGCCGGTGTGGAGATGGGTCTTAGCAAGTAATATAGATCACTGGGATCAGAAAACCAAGAGCTTTACTGAGGGAACTTGTCATCAATGATTGAGAATAGCGGTCATGCAAAAACTGTGCTTCAGTTTTTCAAAACTCAAGCTTTGATTGATCTTTACTGAAGCTTTACTGAAGAAACTTGTCAATCAATGATTGAGAATAGCAGTCATGCAAAATCGGTGCTTTAGTTTTGCAAAAATCAAGCTTTTATTGATCCTGCGCATGACAATGCGCTGAGATATTAATGAATAAAAATAGTCAACTATAATCAACCACTTCAGCATATCCAGTGAAATCATTTTCTCTAAGTAATTAATGAATTGGAAAGTATTCCATCCGCAGATTGCTTTGTCGCCACAAAAACTAAAAATGCACAGATTTTCTTCGAGGAAGCGAGAAGATAAAAAATTCAACCCATTGACATGCATAGGCGAGTCTGACTCGTCCATCGTCCAGTTGCTATACAACAGGTAACATCATCGCTCTTTACTTTGGTGAGAGAAAGCACCACTTGGATAATGATCAAGGGTAATCGAAGATACTGTAGCTAACTTAAAACTGCATTTCTTTTCATACGCTGGCAGAACTAAAGTTAGCAGTGTAAACTCAACCTTAGAACGGTCTACAGTTTTGTAAGCAAAACGTTCTACATGCGTGTGCCACTTATCTATTTCTTCACAACACTATAAAGTACCAATACTATAGTCTGTTCAATTTTGGAAGATATATAGGTAGAGAAAATCAAAAAAGGTATCAGTTAGTGCATGAACGGCAACGGCGAGAAGGGATTCTCACGAGTGAAAGGTCGCTCTTCTCGTTGTTTTTGTTGCACGCTGGAGGTAGACAAGCCCCAAGAACACGGTCACCAGTCTGCTACCTGTCTCCCGCATTGTTATGAGAAAGGAACAGACTCAGTCTTGTGTTATTTGCTCCTGTCCCCCAATTTCCCGCACCCACCCTTTATAATAAAATTCTTTGAAACTCCCATTTTCTCTGAGGGAATTGGTTTTTAGAGATTACCTACTCTAAAATCGGATTTGAGAGAAAACTAACGATCCCATGTTTGATGAATGAATGTGTTCCCCCACTTCAACACCGTCTACATTTCAGTCCTCTACAACGAAATGTACTTAATCTATTTCCAGAATAAAAGATGACTGGGCCTGGACAGCTACTGCCCCTTACGAAACTTAGACAGGTTGTCCTAAAGTTAAACCAACAAACTATCAGGGTTATTTTTTGGCTTGAAACAAGACTTTTTCTCCCCAGAAACCAGGATCCAGAAATGTCCCCCTCTAAAGCAAGATCCCCCCCCCCCCCTAGGGCAAAAAGTCATACATGGAGAATCAACACTGAGAGTTTGTCACTTTAACCCAGGGTCAGTAGTGCGCCCAGGATTTTTTTTGGGGAGGGGGGGGGGGCTAAAAAGTCAAAGGTTCTTGAGCAATTTTTTTAGCATCACAAAATTCACAGTACGGCGTTTAGTTATAGACCAGCTCAGAAATTTACACTGGGTTTGGGGGGCTTTCGTCCGATAGCCCCCCTTGGGTGCACCACTGCCCAGGGTCACACTGTAAATATAAGAATCAAGGTAGATGGAGAACAGGTATGGCCAATGGACGGAGCCAGATTGAGCTGCCGCGCGGCAGGTGAACGAAACTCCACCACCAGTTCTGCCGCACAAGCACCCTCAACCGAGTCTTCTAGGATTTAGTTTGAACTACACGCAGTGAAGAACGCCATTGGTGAGGTGACGCTTACAACACGACCGGTGGGCACTCACACCCTTACACCGATTCTCACTGTCAGGCTACTTAGTCAGTACTTACACCCTCTCATCAGGCTCCGCCCATTGACCATACCTGTTCCTCCATCCACCTTGATAAGAATAGCCCAAGGTATCAAGGAATTTCCAACAAAGCTAAAAAAATATGACTGAAGACTTTCACAAAGATTTATAATATTGTCCTGATATTTGGAGTAGGATGAAACAAGAGAAAAGGGAACATGAGAGACTGAAAAGCGGGAGGAGAAATAAATACAAGCTCATTGTCAGAGGCAGAATTACGCCTTAAAGCTGAAACTGGAGAGAAATGAGGGTGACACAATTACTAAAGAGCGTAATACTGATACTAAAGAATTGAAATTCGTTTTGCACACAGTTCTTTTCAAATTTTAAAATTGGCATACCTTTCTCCAAAGAAAGCGTTTGTTTGAGGGATTAGAATCAAACTCACTACATTTTAATCTAAGATGGAAAATAAAATAAATTAAATTAATTCAACCATAATTTACAATAACATAATGTAAACTGTATTTATGATAAATCTTAATGCACCACTGGACAGCTTATTCTTTCATTTAATTACTAGTACACTACTAATCAAGAAAAAAATTAGGGGACATTAAAAATATTCACAGTCACTCACACACACACATACACACACATGTACTCGTCCACATACAAGCAATGAATAACAACACTATCTATAGCAAGTTTGGTTGGTGTGCATTCAGAATCTCAGCAAGATTTCAGTCATCATTTCTAACTTCCTCACAGCCACATAAAAAGATGCGAGGACAAAAAATACCTAACTTAGAGTGGCGGAAAATATGTTTTACTGAGATCTTAAATGCCACCTTGGAGGAATTTAGATGTGACACCAGATAAAAAATATGATACCTCAAAGTAAAGAAACTTACACACCTGCTACGCGGATTATTTCTGCTCAAAAATAATAAAAAAATTGAACAACTTTGAATCAGCAACGATTAAAAAAAAGTGCCAAAAATATTTAAGAAAAACGTTAGATTTATCATCCTCTCTAATTTTGTATGTTAAAGCTTAACTTTCCCTTGCGTTACTTTCCCGCTTGTGGTGAGAGTTTTTCCAAACCCTCGCGAAAAATATTTTTTCGCATATTTTTCGCATATCGCATAGCTGTTGGCACATTTTGCTCAATAGTTGTGATGATTCAATCACGTCAATTTTTTGCATTAACGAGCAAAAAAATCCAACGTGTCAGGTATGCAGGTTTTTTTCAAGGGTAGAGTGTGTTCATTGCTCTATTATAATAATTCTAGAGAACATGCTTTAAATAGAGCCTAACAGGTTTATAATAATGGTGAATGAATATTCATTAAAATATAATACAAGCATTATACATACAACACAAAAAGAGGAAAAGATTACTAGATAATTACATAAAAATAATGTGAAAAGTGGAATGCGTATAAAATTAATCCAGGATGAGTTTACCTATTCTGTTAACGACGAATAGAATGAATGAATTTGAGGCATGTTACTCATGTTAAAAAACTTGTCAAGTTTTATTGACTCAATCAGTCAACAAAAAGACATTAAACTCATTCCTGGATACAACAAGAAATAACAGGTATAACAATCATTATTGAAATAATTTTAAAATTTGGTTGAAATTGATTCAAGAATAACAATCAAGAGGACAAGTAGGGCAAATACATTCCAATAAAACTCTTATCTTGAACACGATGATAAAGAGAAAATGATAACGAATAAGATGGGATCTGATTAAAATGAAATATGACACTCCTTAGTTTCAAGTAATAAAAAAATATCTCAACTTTAACAAAATAACACACTCGTACTCTCAGAAAATGAACTCCTATGGCCACTTACTTTTCCTTTAAAGTGGGAAATTAAAATTATTGAGAGCATAAAATATCTTGAATGGAAATTTGAACCCTTTTGTAGCGCCAGGTTCTGAAATATTAAGGCAATATTTAGAATTTCATGCACAAGATTCTGAATACAGAGAGTATTGCCTGATCAATGAAACTTCAATTTATGTACCAATATATGGGAGAAAATGAATGATGGAGAATTAGGATGATGGAATAGACGATTGTTTTGCACCAACTAGGGGGAAATTTGTTCAATTGATTTGTAGAAAGAAGAAGGAAGAAAAAAAAGAGTTGTTAATCAAACCATACTGGCTTGGAAGCAAATGTAATGACTCGATAATGCATTTGACAATCGAACAGCAACTAATAGTTACCAATAGTTACCACTGTTTTTGAATTGTCAGTAACAGCAACTTTATCATACAAGGAAAGTGATAACGATCACCACACCAATCACAGATTCCCCCAAATTTTATGCTCTATCTGATAATTTTTTTAATAACAGGGGGATTGCCATAACATCTGATCACAAAACTGCAGAAATTGGGAATCAGTGACAGTTGAAAGAGATGAACCGGAAGTGTGCTTGAATGGTGTAAAGTTTGCATCTTAAACCAGCCATGCCGTAGTGGCCGCAAAATTGCTTGCAAAGGGTTTTGGCTATGCCAGTTTGCACGTAAGCTTAATTGTAGGCCAATTCACTTTTGTTGCGTGTCATTTGCACAGTTTGCGCCCTGACTCTTTTCCTTTTACCTCTATGATACGAATTCTAACACACTTCATAAGAAAAATGCTAGAAACTGCAATTTTTTAACAAAATCATTTTGACTTCATATCTTCAACATTAGAGTAGGTATTTTGAGAATTTCTATTGCACCAGGCAAAAATAAGGGCGACTATCATGATTGGTACAGTAATGAGCGCTTGTAGAGATAAACACGGTCGAGCAGGAAGAGGGAAACTAATATTGCAATTGATTGAAACATTCTCTGCCACAATAAGAGAGTAGCAAATATTGGAGGTGAGTTCTACTACCGGAAGTCAGCGGGCCAAAGCGTTACAATTTTGGATGACGGGGGAAGGGCAAAACCACGATTCCCAATTTACTACCGGCGACAAAAATGAAAACAAAAAGCATACATTACATATGTTTAAAAAGATTCATACATTATTGATATTTATTGATTAATGGGAATACTGTGTGGAAATTAACTAAATGAAAATTTATTGAACACGAACATGAATGATGAGCTGCGAAAATGCAACAACCACATTTTGAAATCATTCTGATTTTTTTCAAAATTAAATTGAAAAATACTTCCACGGATGTAAGAAATCAATGAAACATGGTGAAAATAGTAGCCACGTACACACCGTTCCGGGCTTAGCCTCTCTTTCGAGGGGAGGTTTTTCAATGAAAAGATGAAGGACGATTTTGAGTGATTTAGAACACTTTACAATAGTAACACACAAAGATGAAAAGTTTCTTCCATGAAATTTCGGAGACAACTTTTGAAATTGATATGTGATCATAAATGAGGTCAGGTTTTTACGACAAGATCTTAAGAGACTGTTCTGAAAAGAATTCATGGAAAGAGTAACTGTACAGGAAAGATTCCAAGCTTTCTTAGGCTGCATGAAGAGAAATGTTTAATTTCTTTCTTTCACTGAGCATGTTAGGGTTAAAAAATAGTCACGTAATGAAATGGTAGAGTTGTTTTGTGAGGCAAACTCATTACCCCCTTAAAGAAAATGACTAACTTATCTGTAAATACAAATCAGTTAAATTCGGAAAAACAAAGAGGCTGGATGAAACTGATTCATATATTGTAGTTCTACGCAAGCAAAGTGTGTACTTGTGTGTAACTTCTGTGAGTTATAAATACCTCCATTGATTAGAATTGGTTATGGTATCCTTTTAATGGGTTTATTTCATGTACACATTGGCGAGGACTTCCAAATGGAAGTAATCAACTCGCCAAGGAAAAGAAACAATGATTCCTAATGAATTATCAAAATAAAATAATAATAAAAACTGGTAAATATATTGCATTAAAATATTACAAGAAAATAGATTTTAACAATAACAAAAGTTTCTTTGAAACACTTAGCAATATACAACTTTTTAATCTTCGAGGTTTCTAAATGCTTGCTGGATGTCTTCATGTAACTGATCGAAATCTGCTTTGATTTTCTGCTCGCCGTCTTTTACGGGATCCTGAAACAGTTAATTGTTCCAGTTATTGAAGGAGATACATATTTTAAAAGAAGATAACTCATTTCTGACAAGTTTTGATTAAGGTGATTTCAGGCGAAACTTTTCCAGATTTCAATTCGATGGACAACGCCACTGGTCGCTTTTTGGAAAAGTTGTGTTTTATGCATTTTAAACGGAAACCATCGATAAAACGCAATATTCAATAACATCAGCACCTACAAAATTTTTTAGTGGATTTTTTGAGCCTAAAACGAGCAAAATTGGTTCAGAATTGAAGCCATAAATTAAGGAATTTGTATCGCCATAAGCTTAGTGAGTGAGAGTGATAATATGTCTATCTACCTCACTCAAACTCATTGATGCTTATGTGAATTTTCGTATTTCATAATTTCCGGCTTTATTTTTGAGTGTTTCAGCCTGAAACTTTCAGGGTATCTTCCTGAAGTATGCTTGCAGGTGCTGATGATCCTCAAATTTGTGTTTTTAGCATAAATTCGTCAATTTTAGCCAAAAACGGTTGACTCTTTGAGCAGCGAGACGTGGTGTCTACAGTTGGAACTAATCCACCCTGGAATCATCTTGAAAGGACACTGAAAAGTAAAAATCATCACAAAAAAGTAAAAATTGACTCAACGGTCAGCAATCACATTTACCTTGAATTTCATTGAAGACAACTGGTAGAGAATATTATTCATACTATCCTTAATGACAGACCATGATATTTTGTTTTCACTTTGTGCAGTTGATTCAACAGCGTGTCGTGCCATATCGTAGAATGCAATTATATTTCTCAACATACCGACAGTTTTGTAGAATGGGCAGAACCGATCGTAAGGTGAGTAACTAAAAAAGAAAAAATGATATAAGTTCAATTAATAATTGAGGTGTTTTATGGGGAAAAAATTTTTACATAGAAACTGTATTCAAAGTTTTCAAAACGGCTTTTCTGTGACTATCAAGGGGAGCTCAAAGTTGAGCCACCTCCACCATTGTTTGGATAAAGGATAGTTTGTTAATATTGAACTTCAAATTTGGACAAAGAGGATAACAAGAATATAGACCACCGCGTAGGAGGAAATTCTAAGCTCATTGGATAATTTCCTAGAAAATTTTATGTAGGATATTTTTGTTCAGAACGGACCCCCTAAAACTCAATTCTTCAAACTAGCGGCCTCGTGACCACAGAGGCAATTGCAAATCATTATAAAATAGCAGCCTTTCTGTGTGTACCAGGTTCTGACTATCCGCAGTGCCCGTTTCCAAAATGCATCAAAACGCAGCAGTGAGCAGTTAGTAATCAACGAGTCTAAACTCTGTTCCAACCAACAGTTTATCGATGCGTTATGACGTACTTCGGAAGCAGGCACAACTAATTGGGTAGCTTTCTGCTGAAGGGAGCCAACTGTTCAGGAAACCCACAGCAGTTGGTTCCTTTCGCTACGAGCCCATTATCATTCACAACCGCTTTTGCAAGCATAGTTAGGTGCGAAAAAGTGCACAATGCTTCGGCGCGGTCAAAAGCAAGAAGAAAGCCCCATTTTAACAATAGAGGAAATGTCAGACTTGGCAGAGTGGCAGGCAGGCAGCTCGTCATTTGTCTCAAGATAACTACAACTGCGTGTACTCACAACAAGGCAGCGGTGGTCGGCCTGATGCCTCCGCCCAAATATTCGTCAAAGGGACGATCTCACTCACTGTCCGTGCAGTAGAATGAGGGTTGAAAAATTTCCTTCTTGCCATGATAGGGAACTTTCTTCAGAAAGTCTCAGTACAGTCCCTGCGATGAGGATTGCCACAGTATATTCATTCATTGGTCCAGCATAATTTTCGGAATAAGAGATGCTGAAATTACCTGTTCTGCTGAAGGAAATCGTCTTTGAGTAACTTGGCAACTTCCAAAGTAATTTTATCAGATTCTGCTAGAGATGCTTTACCAACTAACTGTACGATTTCCGACAAATCCTCCTCTTCTTGTAAGATTTCTTTGACTTTGGCTCTTAAAGCAACAAATTCAGGGAAATTTTTGTCATAGAAGTCATCCAAGGCTCGTGTATATTTACTGAAAAAAGAAACAGGAAGAAGAGTGTTTTACTAAAACTTAAACAAGCACTTTTTTAGAAATGGACAATTTTATAGAATTAAGCGCAATCTTTGGATATCCTCTTATAAAGTTATAAGTAGTTACAAGTTACCAATACACAAAAAAAAATTGGAAAGGAATCTTACCAGAGGTGCAGCCTGAAATTAACTATTAAACTATATACTATCCCAGATGTAGTAAATCTAGTTGCCGAAACCATAAATCCATTACGACCACGAGCCGCCCAAATTAATTATAAAATGATTCAAAGAAAAATGATACTTTGATGAACTTCATAACCAGGTTCAGTAGGCATCAAATATAGAGTGGAGGTTTTCCCTGATTTCCTTAATAATATGAAATTGATTTCCAGTTTATTGTTAACCAAACAAGACCTGAGGATGGAAGTACTTTCCGAAATGGCTGTATAATCAAGGTTATTCTAAGTAAAACTTGTAATTTTTTGTTGAAAGCGTGCAATCAAGAAAACAAGTTACCCACTTCAACTTTTCCATCATAACATTCATTAAAAAGTAAAAACTGTACAAAATGTGCCTCGCGCTGTTGATTTCCTGAAATTTAGACGTACAACAGTCCTAGAAAAAATTGCCTTTAGTGAATTCAAACATCTACTAATCTATCTATTTAATTTTAATTTAATTTACCTGATTATCTCATTTTTTCTCATTTTATTTAATCTCTACTCAAATACTTTAATACGTGTTATGCCTAGTGTACTGCCTACTGTTACCTATGTTTTGTTATGTTGTCCAAGGGCTTATCACGTTTAATATATAAATAAATAAATAAGTAGTAGTAAAGTCCAGCCACCCAAACACGTATAAATAAATCTACCTACAGCAACCAAATGGAAATAAAACTTCTATCATTAGCTGAAACCCATCCAAATACCATACACAAACTAGAATATTCAATATTCGAGGACTGCTATTCAATATATAGTCTCGAAAAATTGATTGCTTTCAAATATTGAAAAACATTCAAACATTCCCAAACCCCTAAATTATATCCCCACAATTCTCACCACCAGTGAGGATAAAAAAATGTCACATTAATATCACTACAGCTGAAAAGTCTAGAACTCTTCCAGAAAGAGAACCCTATGCTGAGACTTTGAAGAAAAATTTAAAATCAGAAAATAAAACAGAACTCACCTGTAAGAAATAAGCCAGTTGATGGAAGGAAAATGTTTACGCTGGGCAAGTTTCTTATCCAAACCCCAGAAGACTTGAACGATACCAAGGGTGGCGGATGTGACGGGATCCGAGAAGTCACCACCAGGGGGTGATACTGCACCAACGATACTAACAGAGCCTTCACGGTCTGGGTTGCCAAGACATTTTACTCTACCGGCTCTTTCATAGAAGGACGCGAGACGAGCTCCCAGGTACGCAGGATAACCACTGGAGAAAAAATCAGAGTCCCATTTAACAAAGAGCAGATGAAAGGACAACAATAGAAGTTGAAAAGATGGGAGAAAATTGATTTTTACAGAGATCTTCGTTTTTCTATCCAATAAGCAGCCAAGAATTGATCAACAGGCAAATTAATTGAAGCTGAGTTATGTTAACCCATTGCCTTAAAGCGACGTGCTGGACACGTCCTTATTTTAAATACGGATCTGCCGGTAACGCAGCAACAAAACAACCGCTTTGCGACGATGCTCGAGAGCTTGTGGCTTTTTCCGATAGATAGCATCACTCGCTTCACTCAACTTCTGCAGTTTCACCGCTAGGAGCGCTATTCGCATAGAATGAGCGCATAAGCGCTAAGCAACCTTTTTTGAAATTAAATAATAAGTCAACAGGTTAAACTTAAGTCCCAATAAACTACAAGAGTTGCACTATTTTGGAATCTCTTTCTGATTGGCTCTCAGATGTAGGCTCTCACAGAAGCCCCAAGAGGCAAAATGGCAGAAAGTTCTGTTTACTATCTGCACTCACTTACTTTACACACTTACATAACAACCGTTTATTTTTTTGAATTGGAACCAAACCTATTTGAAATAATGCCATTCACATTTGGCCTCTTGATTGCTTCATGATCTGCTTCTTTTTCTTCAAAAAGAATTCCAAGAAAAGTCACAAACTAACCTGTCAGCAGGCATTTCAGCTAAACGTCCAGAAATTTCTCTCAAGGCCTCAGCCCAACGTGAGGTGGAATCAGCCATCATAGAAACATTGTAACCCATATCTCTGAAGTACTCAGATAGTGTAATACCTGAAAAACATCGACAGCATCTTCTATATATCTATAATTCAAAGTTATTTATGTTGTAATAACTCGACAACTAATCGAAGAATTGGCTTCAAATTTTGTCAGGACATGTCTCTTGGACTTGCCGGTGACACAAGCAATGTTTTACCTTTTGATCTCACATCAACAGCGTTATTTATGGTTAAGTGCACAAACAACGTATCTTCATACTGATTCTGTATGTTACGTTGTTTTTGCAATAAGCACGCTATTATCAGCTGTTTTTTTCTTCTTTTTTTTTCAGTTTTCTCAGAGTGCCTCTCATGATATCATGCTCGGAGTGCAGTGTAATTATTTTATCTTTTAATTTATTTTTGTCTCCAGCTGATTTCCTTTCAGTAAGAAAACCTTGAAAAAAGAACCACTCCTAGCTCAAGTTAAAAAATACAGTGTTTATGAGCTGACCTAGGTTGAAAACCAGCCGGAGTCGGTGTAACCCGAGTTGAAATCTCTCGTTTTAACTAGAAAAATCTTTTTGTTACAAACATTTAGAAACAAGATGTTAAGAAGAGACAGTTCACAGTAACCGCCTGGATCATGGAAATATCTTACTCAGTAGCCAATAAGTCATCTGTCAACCTAGCCTCTATGTATCGTGACTATAGTCTGTTCTTTCAAACTTGAGACCTGGAGATTCAGGTAGATTTGCCTTCTGAGGCAACATAGGAGTGCTAACCCTCGTCAGTCGGCCGAGGTGAGATGGCTACTGCCCGACTCTCGGGCTATGACAAACTATTGAAGTGTTGCCATTCTCTATTTTCCGAAATTCATTTATCGCCCGCTCACGACTTAAGTTAGAACAAACAGACTATAGTGAGTCTGTTGAGCCTATAGACACCCCCCCCCCTTCCCTCCTTATGAATGCTTCCGATATAAAACAGATTGACAAGAGGCTGACGAGTTATTACCTGTGTAAATTGAGGCCTCTCGAGCAGCTACAGGCATGTTGGATGTGTTAGCGACAAGAGCAGTACGCTTCATGATAGATTCAGTGACTCCATCTAATTCAATAGTTAACTCAGGGAAATCTCTCAATACCTGAAACAGGGTGGAAAAATAGTATTAAAGCTACTAATAGCAATTTAAATTTCTTATAAACTTTGTGATGTTGTGTAATTCAAGGGCGCAATGGGCCTGTTCCAATTTTGCTACAGCAATGTAGAGGGTCAATTCTAACGTAAAATCACTGGAAAATATTGCTAATTTACAGATTTTATTTATAGAGTAGAAGATAGGTCTCACCTCTGACATTTCGTTACCACGCTCTCCACAACCCACGTAGACAATAACATCGGAATTGGAATATTTTGAGAGAGATTGTGAAATCACAGTTTTACCGCAACCAAAAGCACCAGGAATGGCAGTGGTACCTCCGAGAACGCAACTGTAAACAAAACATGTAAAACAATGAGAAAAACTCTGCATTGGCAAGAGAATTAAATTTTCTCTTTCGATATACCCGTTAATGTGAGTAAATAAATAAATACATAATATACGTAATGACAGCACACTAAGCAACCGGTAGACAACTGTTAGCAGGGCTGAGCCAACCAACATGTTGTACATTCAGTTGAGCAGCAGGCAAATGGTTATTAGCATCCAACGGACGAGGAGGATACTGACTGGTCAGAACCTGTCAACCCGAATCTCAAAAATCGTGAGCCATACCACCTTACGTTAAAACATGCTACAATAATTTTCTGAATATTCAAAGAAAACCTTTACATTTTCAATGAGAGGGTTGCGATTGCAAGACTTGGAAAATGGTGCTGTTGAATAACATTCGGAGGTTTATACTTCATCCAGATGGGATAGCTGAAGATATTGGGACTCAGAAACAGAACCCAAATTTACGATTGAAAAGCCTTGATGAGGCTAGTTAACCATCAATATTTCCTGGTAAGTTTGTGTTTATCCCAATTGCAATCATATTCCAGGGTGTCTAGCATTTTTCAATTTTCAAATTCCCTGACTGTTTCCTGATTTTCCCTGACTTGTAAAAAAAAAAATTCCCTGACTCACGGTGTTAATTTCTCATTAATATTATGAAAATTCCCTGATTCGCGGAAATCTCATCTATATTGTGAAAACTTTCTTTTTTGCGCACAGCCCACCGTTAACAGTGTTAACACGCATGTCGTCTAAAATATAGATGAAGAATAGATCATATGAAATGCAACTTTTCTCCTTTAAAATGTTAGGTATTAGGGGTAGCGATGAAATAAAGGATTTTTTTTTTTTTTTTTTTTTTTTTTTACTAAAATGCAGAATCAAATTGTTCCATGGATGCCTTTATCCGTGCAGAAAAACTTGACGGAGCTATACACTTCTTTCAACAGCCAGATAAGAAAATTAGTTGTATCATGGGCACATCGAGGATTTGACTATCCGAAGGGGAGGGGGGTGGCTACAATGACATCACCAAATTTGGGTTCTGGGCCCTTCCTAAGAAAATGTTAAAAATTCAGCTTCTTTAAAACGTAAAATTAAGCTGCTAAAAATAGAAAACTTGAAAGAATTACCTAGCTGTCAATGAAACATTTGGATTTTCCTCAATCATGTGCTCAGAATGAAACATTGTGTATCCAAAACTGATTTGCTGCATTCTGATGATAACGCAGATAATTAAAAATTGATCAAAAACCCAAACTCAAAAATTAATCGTGAGACCCAGGCAGTGTTGCAGCTTCCTTTTCAGTTTTGGGAGCCATCTTGACCGGCATGTTTGCTTTTTAGGGGTCATCTACAATTTTTTAGGAGCCAAGTGATTTTTTTGCATACTCATCACGGCGCAGGATGTTTCATTGAAAAGAAAACCGCGTAATGTAATGTTAGTAAATAAGCCCAGATAATCAAGGAAGATGTTATAGAATAACAGTAAAGAAGTAGATAAATTTTCTCTTATTTCTCCACGCTTTTCCCTGAAAAATTCCCTGACATTTCCGCGCTTTCCCTGACCCTTCAAAGTTCCCTGACGATTCCCGGGTTTCCCGATTGCTAGACACCCTGTTCTCTGAAAAAATTGGGTTTTCAAAGATGCTTGACACCTAGTGAGTGTTAGAATTGGGTACAACAGGAATTCGGAGCCACGACTAAACTCAAAAACTGCGTTTCTCCTTGCAGAAAACCTAGAAAATTCCTTCAAGACCAATATTTTATCAGTCAAAAACAGATTTAAAATGTTCTCATTCAGTCAAGGGTTGACTTCAAAGATTAAAATATGAATAATTGCAATTGGAGATTTGAACTGGAGCAGCACTCTCAAAAAGAGCTCCTTGCAGTGAGTTCCCATTATGATAGTTCAAATTATTATCTTTGAAATCCATTTCTGACTGTTCGAGAATATCTGTATTCAGTTTTTGAATGATGATATATTGGTTATGAATAATTTGTTGAGTATTTCTACCGTGAGAGACGCAAATTTCGATTTCAGCCAAGACTCCTACTCTGAGCCTCAGGGGTAGAGGTCGTTTCAGAAGTGTTCGCCGCTGACAGCTCTTTGTTTACAAGCGCAGAAAGCCAGTTCGCACCTATCGCACAGATACGGCGCTGGTGGGGGGGGTTAGCGGGAAATGCACTCCCGAACTTCGGTCGGCGCAGCACACGGAAATACATCCGTTCGCGCATATAAACAAAGAGCTGTCAGCGGCCAACACTTTTGAAACAAGCTCTATAGACTTAACACTTGACATAGTATACTAACGGGAAAAGAGAATCCAAAACTCGCTGGCCAGTGAGAAGAGGGTGATTGGCTGGTAATTTTTCAGTAACAGGACGCGGCTGTCTTACAGGCCAGATTTGAAGCATAGAAAACTTGGACTGCTCACCATCAAACTCTGTTTCAAGAATGATATCCTGAAAAACACAACAAAAAATGAATGATTGATAGAAAATGAATACTGTACCCATTGATGACTTTTTTCAGGGACCAACATGATTGCAAGTTCCACGTAATTTCAAAAAATCTTTCAGTACGGTGATTAGGGTGTACAGACTGTGTGAAGGTGAAATCTAGCAACATGATTAGAGGCCTTACTTTGCATAGGTAAATCATGATTGACTTGAGTCGTAAGAGGCACCTTATCATAACAAAATATTTTGAAAATCTCTGCGTCATCGCAGTACTTTCTCAATTTCTAACTTTGCTAGTTGTGATAATGTAAAAAAGGATTGAAATATCTCTGACTGATTAATGTAAAATTGTTCTTATCAGAGTTTTCCTGAAACTTCCTGTAAAAGGAAATAAAGAAATGAAATGAAATGAATTGAACATATGAGAGTCATCAAAAGTTTACACCAAATGTGATAAGTGAAAAGTGTATGTCAGATATGATACACCTAGTTCTGAGAATGAAAACCCCCGCTAAAGAGAGCAAAAAATACCTACATCGACTTTGTAATTTCCAGGGGGTGCAATGTATGTGACTGTACCCTTGGCTTTCGGCGGTAACAGAAGCTTATGTTTCACCAAAGTGTTTTCAAATACGATACCATATAAATCTCCACCAGTAATATGGCTCCCAATCTAGAAAACAATTAAGAAATAAAATGAGAAAAGAGCACAAAGTATCTTGTCAGGGTAAAAATAAAAAAAACCAGAAGTTGATTCATTAGCAAAAGACAAATTGAGATGATAAAGTTTTTTGGCAGATACAGTTTTTTCAAGCGTACCTCTTCCCGTATTTCACAGCAAACTACTGGACTGAGAATACAACAAAGGGAATAGGAAGGAATGGAGATACTAGAGGAATACTGCTACATGCATGATACCCTAAGGAAAGGAAGAATCACAAAAGCCCACAGGGACTGGTGTGCTCTCAGAATTTTTTTTTTTATTATTTTCTATTACAGACTGTAGAACAGTTTATAAGTAGTAGTAGAGGTGGTTTCAGAAGTGTAGGTGCACCCTGCACCCAGACCGATAATCTTTGGAATTTTTCAACATTATTTCTCTTGTTTCAAAATAAAAATGAATGAACATTAATTCGAGCGTTGGCTTTTCATTGAGGAACACTTTAAAATTAAAACTTCAAAGTCGAAGACAAGTTTCGTTTAGTTTTGAAGAAGTGAAAATTGAAAAGTCGCCAAAGATTATGATCTAGATGCGCCTACACTTCTGAAACAAGCTCTAGTAGTACAATCCAGTCACTTAACTACTGTAGTTTGTTATGCTGGTGTCTCACAGCGAATGACCAAATGACCGGTGTAACCTCCTCTAGGCAGCAGTAGTTAAATCTAAATTATGGTCCTAGTAAAGATAAGGGCCTCTTGGCACATTGCAAATAGATGAACAAATAAATAGAAGGTGTTGAGAGAATGACAGCTTCTATTTTACTCAAACTGAATTCATTACAAATTTGCAATACCATCTATTGATATTTGTCAACATTGAATTATTTCCTTGTGGTAAAGTCTTTCTTTAATTCAATTTTTTACTGACTATCAAAAGGCTCAGCTGGAATAATCAAGGTGGGCAAATGAAATAAGACTTACTTTTATGTTCAATGGGTTGAATTCCCAAGCTTGCGTCTTCGTTAGAGCTGGAATGTTTACACCTTTTGGAATATAAATGCTTTGATGCATTTCATTAATATCCTTCAAAGGTCTCTGAATACCATCAAAAATACTTCCAAGGATTCCAGGACCTAATTCGACGGAAAGAGGCTTGCCAGTTCTTAAGACAGGGTCACCAACTGTTACTCCTGATGTTTCTTCGTATACCTGTAAAATATTCAAAATGAAACAGATAAATTTTACTTCATATTGTCAGTGCTAAGGTCAAAAACTCTCGAAAAAAACGCTTGAAACAAGCATATTTGATGAAACTGAGACATTACTAAGTAGAAAATACCAGTTTTCTGAGTTTCAACATTTGCTCGACAAAATCTTCACTAAATTTTGAAAGCTGAAACTAAGAATAGGATGAGGAAAAAAAAAAAAAGATACTCGGTAACAATTGCATTTCTTCTATCTTCATTGGCCATTGGTAGATTAGTGCAACATCATTTCAGAACACCTCTACTGACTGAATATCCAACTTAATCTTACTCATTTCAAAGAGAGAAAAATTGCTAAATTTCATTTTAAGCACTATTCTATCTCTCAAACGTAAGATCACCATCTCAAGCAAGAGGCAAAGGAAATCAGAATTTTTTTAAATCCATGTACGACAAAATAACAATAAGATCAACTACTAACTAGTCACTCCATGGTAGCAGTTGTAAGAACAAAAAGAATTACAATTCAATCCATAGTAGCAGGTGTAACAATGAAGAGAATACCAATAATTCACTCCAATGTCGCAGATGTAACAGGTAGGGCGTATTTCAGAGATTTTACTTGAGATTTACTTGACTAGACGCTAACTTGAAAAGTCAGGTTTGATTTGCAATTCAGAAACACATCTTGAACCTAGACACCTTGAGACTTCTCGAGGAAGCTTCAAGGGATTTTTAAGTAAGGTAAGGCACGAATTGGTAGTTCAGAGACACTTAAAAATAACAAATGGAGAGAGCTGAAATTACAGTAAATTTTGTTCATATACCTGAATAGTAGCCATATCTCCTTCGAGACGGATGATTTCTCCCACAAGTTCAAAATATCCAACTCTGACGAGCTCGTACATGGCCGACCCAGACATTTTCTCTGCAGTGACCACTGAAAATCAAGCACAAGCAATTGGGGTCATTTTAAGGTGATAGGTAGAATAGTCGGACATCTTAAAACTGACTTTTTGGCACTTCACATTCAATAAAATTAAAATGATAATAAGTGAGTGGAATCAGAGTAGTTTGTAGATAATTGTAGGCTTTCAATCTTTTCTTTTTGAAGCGGAGAAATGATAAAAACAGGGTGAAAGAGAGAATGAACAACACGCAAGAAAACTTTGAAAAACCATGGAAAATTTCTTACTATAGTATAATCTGATAAGCTATTTCTATTTCGAGTTTTGAGACGTTTTTTCAAAAAATGTTCAAAAATGTGTTTCCACACTCTACGGACGTTGCTATTTATGTTACAACGCTGTAACTTGGCATGATAATAGATTTTAATGTGATTAGGAGCCCGAAATTTTCAGAATTTTGATACCTTGATTTGTAATCGAGTTATTGCGAATTTGCGTATCGCGGCAATCACAGCGGGGGTGGGGTGAATCGCAGAGCGTCTGGAAGATTGTGACCGAGACGAAAAAGGTTCATCCGTCCATGGGGGGTCCGAGTGGGGTGGATTCGGAGCGTGTGGAAGGTTGAGATGAGACAAAGAGGGCTCACCCGTCAGAAGACCTTCTTTTTACTCCCGTCAATAAATGTGTCAATACGCTGCGGACAATACTGCACCCACCCCCTATTTCTCTGCGTTGTCAGGTTGGGCAAGGTGGAGAATACTTTTAAACCTGTCTACATTTTTAAAGATTTCACATTCAACCTGGCAGCCGCCCATTTTTCGCTCAGCTGTTTTTTTTTTTTTTTTTTTTTTTAACTAGAGGGCTTCGTCCACTGGCTGCTCCGCAGTCCACCCCCCAACATAGTGGTGCCCCACGCCGTCTTCGTCGTTACAGGTTTTAATATTGCTTCAAATTACGATTCAAAAGAGAATCTATCTGCATTTAAACTCGCGGGTCAACCTTCAACGACGAAGACGGCACGTAGTCACCTTTGAGGGTGGCGCGGAGCGCCACTCTATTGGGGGGTGGGCCGCGGAGCGGCTAGGGGGCGAAGCCCTCTAGTTTTCAATAAAATCCTAAAAAGTACCCCCTCAAGTATAAGTATATTAATAGTTTTAAAAGAGGGTAGGCCGCTCAAAGTTTGACCATCAAAGAGGAAATATAAGAGGGTTGAAACATGCAAATACCTCGGAAAATTGACTACTTTCTTCAATGATGTGTAAAATTCTTAAAAATTGAGCATTAAGCTAATCATGGTCCTTTACAAGACAGTACACTACTTTAGTATTGCTAATTTAGATTAAAACACAAAAATTTACATCTATCTCTCTCAATTTGAGAGAAACTAGAAGGCTTTTGAAGACTTACCAGGCCCTGAGACAGCGAAGACATAACCAAATTTGCCTTCCCGCTCTTCATCCTTGATTTTTGGTAAAATCGACATTATGATAGATCAATAGTTGAATGTTCTGTGAAACAAAAGCAAAAGCTAAAATAATAGGATTGTATAAGATTACATACTTCCTGTCGTTGGAACTTACACTGATTGTGAGGATTAAAATACTTTCTCTCCATGGAATTAGAAAGAAAAAATTATATAGGATAGAACTGTTTGACTGAACTGTTTTCGGAGAGTGAAAAAAAGGCTGTGAAGTAATGAAATAATAAAAATAGTTGATGGTCAGTGGCGGCTTGTGCAATTTGGCTAGAGGTCGTTTCAGAAGTGTAGGTGCACCTGGATCTATAATCTTAGGAATTTTTCATCATTATTTCTCATGTTACAAGATGAAAATTGATGAAAATGATCCTCAGCGTTTGCTTTTTATTAAGGAACGTTTTGAAATCAAAAGTTTGAAGTTGGAGGCAAGTTATGTTTGGATTTGAAGGAATGAAAATTGAAAATTCGCCAAAGATTATGGTGTTGCGCCTACACTTCTGAAACGAGCTCTACCATGATTAATTGCCATTTAAACCCAAGCAACAGTATCAACATCTCGGCACCTCCTGAGGATCGATTGTTTTATATAGGTTTAAATGAAGAGAATTTGCTGTTGCCACATTGCACGAGCCCATTGGCGCAACCAGGATTTCAACCTCTTCCATCTCTCTCATTGCCCATTTGAATGTATAAGTAGGAAAAGGACAGAGAGAGGGGGTTTTATCCCCTTGTCCATCCTTGTCTAACATAAGTTTCTTAATGGAGGAAAGAGAGAGATGAAGAAACTCTTGTTGCGCTACTGCACGAGCCACTGCTGTTGATGGTGAACTGAACACAGAACACACACCAAAAACATATTCTTTAACAAGTTCATGTTTCAGAGAATACAGACCCTAAAAGAAGCAAGCAAGCGTTTGTCAATTAAGAATTTTCCATGAAGAATTGTCAGTTTTTCTGAATTAGGCTACAATTTCACAAAAATGTAACAGTTGTAAAATTAATTGTTAAAATGTAGCAGGTAGTGACCTCCCCGTTTTTTGTCGTGTTATGTAATATCCATAATTTTAAAAAGTAAATAAAGATCTTTCGAATGAGCATACATAGAGCTTCTTAGCTGTCATGGTTTAGGAGATATTTGGTTTGAAAGCAGGGGGGGGGGATTAAGGGGCAATTTTTGTCAACTTTGAACCCCCTTTATATGAAGTAAAACGTACATATTTGGGAATTTCTGATCTCACTGGTCTCAGCACAATCACCAAATTCAAAATTCAAGTAGGTCATGTGAATTTGTTTCTTGATTTGACAAGGAATGACTCGACTACATTGATTCTCAATTCAATTTTTATTTTCTTTTCCACCTGCTGTTTCCTAGCTATAACACAAACTTATCAGTGAGGGGTGCAGCAGTGAGAAGGGGGGGGGGGGGTACCTTTCCTCCATTAATGGTGATGAGACAGAGGAAGGAATGCTAACATTGACATTCCTTACATGGATACACAATACCATCTGATGGGGACAGCAATGAGAGACAGTTTGTTTTCAACTCCCTGTTACTCGCGTACTAAAAAGTTATGCGCTAGGAGTCACGCAGTGTTGTTTTTCAGTCAAAGTTCTTTCTTCCTATTTTGAACTTTTTTCCAAAATTAATGCTTTTAGCCCTCGTAAATTGTGATAATTGCGTCTTGCTAAAATGGGCGAAAGGGGGGGGGGGGTAAGGGGGGGCACTTTCTACCCCCTGGAAATTTAAGAAGATCGGAAAAACGATTAAGTACATTGACTTTTGCATTGCAGAATGAACGAATGAGATTTAAAAAAGATGATAAAAATTTGACAAGAATCTATGTTGCCAAGGCAACTATTTTCGTGACCCAACTTCTTACTAGACTTTCAGTTACAAACCAAATTACAGTCATAATTTTATTGTTCGCCGCTTTTCCAATTTTTGAAAATTATAGTTTTACCCTTTTTTCATTTTTCTTTTCCCAACAAGGGACATTCAAAATTTTCTGCAAGAAAGGAAGAGAGACCCAAATTCGCCATCACCCCCAAAAAATGACCCTCCTCTGTTAGCACTGGATGAGGTTAGAGAGGTTGCGACTGTGCCATCAAAAGAGTCTGAACATAATGCGTACCATTTGCATGATGTCGGCAGGTATGTTGCAGTCATCAACTTTTTGCCCCCCCCCCCCCCCCCCCGCCCCCCTGCAAGAATTTCTGGCTACGCCCATGCTTGCTAAACTATTTGATGTAAAAACTAGTTTAGGAAAAAAAGGTGTTCCATGAAAGGTGCATTATATTTTGCAGCAACAGGCACTCCAAAAATATAATTTGTTTAAGTTTTTGCGATGTTAGCTGCCTTTTACCAATTTTGCAAACTCCCCCACCGAGGTTTTCTGGTTTCTAAGCACAATGGGAGATAGTTACAAGAGAAAGGGTGAGTTCAAGGGGAAATGTTTCAAGATAGTCTCCCCTCAACACCCCTTCTCTAATTAATTCTAAAATTTTGGAGTTGAAACAACGAACCGCCAAAGCCGCTCTATTTTTGACCTAATAGAATGAAATAAATTGCGAAGAAGGCGAGTCCAAATTTAAGATGAGTGGGGGTAGTGGAACATGAGGGGAAGGGGGGTAATTAGCTGAAGTAAGACGTTTGTAAAGTTTCACTGTGCTAACAGCAAACAGTTTCAGAGGTGCATCCCACAGACATCAGAAAAGTGGCAAGAATCACATAAAATGTAAGATTACGCGACTTGCAAATTTTGAGGTGTCTGTCATAACTAAGAAACAGCACTAATATCACAGGTCAAAATACCGCACTCAAAAGCCAGGTTTATGTTATATTCCCTTGGCTACAGAAATCTGCATGAGTGGTAGCGTGGGGTCAAATACGACCCAAGTAATTTTGACAAGCCCATGAGTCACTATAAATGATCAAATTAACCCTTTCAGTGCCGAGAGACGAAAGTAGTTTCACAATTCTCAGGAATTTACACTCTCCATTACCTCTCTTACTTAGCACTACGGCCAGCAAAAGAATCTTCCACATCCCGTCCAGAGGGGAAATTTTCTCACCCCCACTCTACTGCTCGAACAAAGAGAGATATCGTCTCACTGCCGAATGATTGGGAGAAGGACGGAGACGTAGAGTTGGTGTTCACTGTGTGTGTGTAGCGAATACTAACTACTATGGGTGTTGTTATCTCGATACGAGCCAAGGGCCGATTCGCATATCATCTCTGCCGTCTTTCTTGCATTGGAGAGGGTCAAAATATTCCCCCTCTCACCGTGATGTGGAAGATTCTTTAGCCGGTCTTAGTAACTCGTCTACTTAAAACACAAATAGTTCTAGGCTGTCTACAGTTAGAGTTTAAACAAAAAGTAACAGAAACGAGTGATTCACATGAAGCAGTGCAATAACACCTACTAAACAGTGACATGATCAAAGAAAACAGGTCAGTCCATCCCCACGGGAAACAGGGATGAGCGTGACTCCGCGTATGGTGCAACCATGCTGACTTATTATGTCTCAAGCACAATAATACATGGAAGAAGGGTGGAGCTCGTTTCACGAAAGAAGGCCGATGACAGATCATGCGGCTTGCTGCGAAAAGATGTGTTTGCGTTCTTGAACATGCGCAAACTCGCCTCTGCACTGTAAACAAACCCATCCGTCATCGGCCAACTAAGGAGAAACAACCTTCATGAAATTCTTCCTGAGACCCTGCTGTACATGTTTCTGTCACTTATCGGCCACTTTCAACAACCATGAGATATAAATTCGATATAAGCAACAGAAAGTTGGCATTTTTCAAAAAGCCACCATAAAAGATACCCTTGTGCCTCAGGCCACCGTGATACAAGTATAGAGGTCGCCATTTCTGGTGAATCGCTAACAAACTGACCTGTTTACTTAGATCATAAGTTCAGTATGATCTACGCAGAGCTCAAACAAACCAGACGAAAATATGCAAGATTTTCATTACCACTTAAAGTAAGCTACAATTGTTCCATTTGAAAATCAAATATGAACGAAGAAGCTATAATATAGATGTGTTGACGTGAACAGGATAAATAAATGGATGTTTCATTTCTACTATCAGTTCCTTAACGAAAATTGGCCTATTTACCCATCTTATCATAAAATTTGATAACACAGGAATTTTCAACTTTAGGGAAGCTCTGTACGACATTAATACATTGCTTGAATCTGAAGTAGCAAGATGTGCATTCAGATAGAAGGAGAGTAAGTTGGGAGAGCAATAGGCAGCGTGTGAAGGCTTCGGAAGGGTGGTTGTTGTATGAAAGAAGACTGAGGAGCATCTAAAATGCTTGGACAGATCAAAAATGATTTAATAAGCCTGTCACTAAGCTGACGAAGACATTCAATGACTCAAACTTTTGATATCAATGAGTATGTTATTAAGTATCAGTACAGCATAGGATCGCTTGGGAAGACTTGACAGGTTAAGGTACACCCTTCCCATGAAATATCTAGACTAAGTGTCCGAGAACATATTAGCGAAATCAGTATTTGTGGAGCCAGATAGGTGGCAAATCACAGCTGCATCTCACTGACAGACAGAACAGTGATCAAGGATCGATAAATTCCGAATTTCAAAAGACTTTGAAAGAGAAAATTATCTGAAGGTATGAGTGTCAAAATTTACAGTCGTAATATCAAACCTGAGCGAGGAATTAGTCGAGAGATTCGTGGATACTAACAAACGTGAAACACAGAGGCGAGCAGAAATAAAATACGTGGCTTAATAATCAGATATATTGATTGAAATAGTAAAAGAGAAAAATAATTTGACACATTACCAGCAGCCAAATACAGCACCTCACCCAATCGCCAGCTGATATCACAAGACTTGGTCAGCTGACACATGATTCACCACGGGAGTCAAGAGCACTAACGATCCATTGCGGAGATAACGAGAAAACAAAACTAAAACTATTTTTACTCGTGCTTTTTAACGTGAATATTCAAATGAAGGCCTTTCTTTTGTATTTTTGGTGGTTCGGAATACAAAGTTACACGGTTTCAGGATTTTTTTTCTCCCAATATTCTGTTTTTTTCATCCAGGCATTTCAAACTTGCTTTTGACTATTCAGCTATAACCTAGAGGGGAACAGTGTAGCCGAAAGCCGACATGACACAGACACCATGGAGGTGGTACTTACAACAGGAGGCAGCCATATTGGAGGCGGGCCCGGGTGACATCAGTTTTGGCCAATCATAGTTTGTTCGCTTGGCGGTTGGTTTGAATTAGGTTTGCATAGGTTCCGTTCCGTCCAATCGTTGACTGGTCAATGTCTCAAATCATCCGATTTCAATGTTTTTCCGCAAAAATTCTCTCTCGATTTGCCACCAATTTTGTTGCTGTTGGGTTAAAAAAATCGAGCAACAAATTACGCGAGTCCCATCGGGACAATTTTTTACTTGTTGTTAATGCACTGAAAAAAAAATTTGTTTGAATTATCAATTTAATTGTCCATAGAATGGAGCCCTCAATTAGTTTTGTTAATTCAACAAAACGAAATGGTGAATCAACAAATTTAGATTGTTAAACTGACACAATAGTTGAATCAACAAAAAATTTGTTGATTCAACAATCTATCTTGTCAGTTTAACTGGTTTAACAATCTTATTTTGTTGATTCACCATTTTGTTTTGTTGAATTAACAAAACTAATTAAGGGCTCCATTCTGGTTTTTTTTTTTTTTTTTTTTTTTTTCAGGGTGCCCTCGCAATGAAGCTGATACAATACGATATATCATCCGCCCCTACAATCTACATAACTTGCAAATTGAATCCCTTTGTTTTTCCGCAGAAATCTTCTGTGGAACTGCAACTAATTTTGTTGCAATTTATCTCAAAAAAGCAAACAAAAAATTACGCATGTCCCTGGTCCCATCGGACCGATATTTTCAATTACCGCTTTTAGAAAGAGAATAAAAGCCGTGAAAGTGAGAATCTCAAAAAGTGACTTCTGACTCTATCTATCGGGCAAAATCTCTCAACTCTTGGGTTAGGAATCACCTTAAGGTTAAATAAAAATAAGATATGAACAACTCGTCCATGCTGCCCAAAATGCTGCCTCGCTTCGGAATGGAACATAGGACTTCATAAGAAAATATATGTATACTAACACGGCGCTGCCCCTCTATTGCTCGTTCAATACTATCTAGAGAGGTCAGCTCATTCGTCGACTGGAGGTGACTCATGGGAAGTGACTACTGACTGGTCAATCGTCGAATCTGAAGGGGAATCTAGGGAATATAGGGACCCTACATTCCACTACGATGCGTTTTTCATTCACCGGTGCACACACTGATGCACCCGCGACCCGAAGCTACACTGCTGTTGCTCTACCCCAGAGTTGCACTATTTGCGATTGCGATGAATCGCATCGGAGTGTTCTTTGAGAGGCGGTGCATTGCACATGGTGCAGCTCCGGTGCGATCGAAGTGCATCGGAGAGTAGATGAACTAGAGCTGCGGAGAGCGCAGCGATGCAGCAATGCACCGGAGCTTCCGGAGCTACTCCTGCTTCGCACAGTCGAATATTTGATCTGAAAAGCTGGCCAAATCTATTTCACAGCTGAAGAATCCATGTTAGTGTCAGTGATTGTTCCGCTGCCAGTAAGGAATTATGAATGGTCCCAGAAGGAGTTTCGAACACTGAAAAAAATAATTTGCTGAATTTGTAAAAAATACATTTTTAAAAAATGTAGCGACATAAATATTTACTAAATGAACCTATCCATTTTGTTTAATTAACAACTCAAATGCTTAATCAGCAATTCATTTTGTCAACTTAACAACTCACTTTATTGCCAAACCAGCAAATCATTTTGTAAAAATAACAATTTTTATGTTGAAATAACAAATCAGTAAGTATAAAATCAGCAATTTGTTTTGCTGATTTAACAATTAAGCTGAATTGTTGGATCAACTAATTGGGTTCTGTCGCGTACTATTTTAACTATATTTAAAATTGCTAAATTGACAGTGTCTATTTTTTTTACAGAAAATTGACAGTGTCTATTTTTTTTTACAGAAAAATGACAGTGTCTATTTTTTTGTAAAGAACACAACTATGTTGTTGATTTGACAACTATTTTTGTAAACTCAACAAATAAATTGTTAACTTAACAAAAAACATTTGTTGATTTAGCATATTTCAATTTTTGTTAAATCAACAAATTTTGAAATGTTGCTGATCCCCCCCCCCCCCAGGGAATTTTTCAGGGACGTCAGAGTAATGTTTGCCGTCTGAAAATGGTCAGTTTTATTAGCTGTTGCAGTTATAGAGCGAAGTCAACGGTTATAGCCAACAAAGCACTCGGTACAGCAATCAGCTGTGAAAAAACTCGCATAGCGTTCCACGAACTATTTCTCTCACTCTCTCGCGACCCTTAAGGTAAACACCCCAGTAGTCTGCACCCCTAAAATGTGCACCAGTACCCGGCACCCATTTTTCACAAGGTGAAAAACGTTATATTAGAGGGTAATTTTAGTGTTATGCGTATTTTTTTTCGGATTTTTCTCACTTCAGGTCTCAGAAAAAACCACACAAAACATCAGTATTACCATAAAACTAATACTTTTTACATTGTAAAAAATGGGTGCCGGGTACCTACTGGTGCAAATTTTACGAGTGCCGGCTACTGGGGTGTTTACCTTATGCAATTTTCTGAATTAGCGCCGGATTTAGGCATGGGCCATGTGAGCCGTGGCACACAATGGCAGATTTCTGGGAGCGGAAAATTTGCCTAGGTGTGTTTTTTTTTTTTTTTTTTTTTTTTTTTGCGCATGAAAGCGGACGAAAGATAACATCCTTCACGTGATGTACGACTCCGTAGAGATGCTTTATTACATAGCCTGGCGTCTCATCAAAAACCACGCTTACTGAGCTTACTGCTGACTATCGTGCTCAAAAAACGCTGTACATTAACTGCGTTGTTATCACCATGAATCTGATCAATTTTTAATCTAAAGAATCGAGACATCTTTCTAAAAATCGAGTAATTTTGCATTGTTAGCAGGTAAAAATTTCAAAAATTTCCGGGGGAAAGACATATAACTGGACGGGGAAGCGCCCCAGACCCCCCAGAAAGTGTGGGATTTGAGAGAGCGGCAAGTAGTCAGATGGCCCATGGGCGGCAAAGCAAAACCGCAAAAGTGTCAATCCAGCGCTGTTTATATCTGAGGCTCTTCCACTAATGCATGTCAACTCATGAGACTTACACATGAGCAAAAAGGTGATGTCACCAAAACCCCCCTTGAGGCCCCTCTATTGCTTCAGCTTGGCGAATGGAGTCGATCGCCCTTAAGGATTTTCATATCTTTTAGATCTGAGGCTCTTTCACTCATGCATGTCAACTCATGAGTCTTAAACATGGACAAAAAGGTGATATAATTAATCTGGGTATTATTGAACCAACAAAAATTTTCTTCGGGCCCCTGATTCAAAGAACCGTGGCTGGGAGCCCCACATCAAATGACCAATAATGGACTTAAATTTTTTTCGAGCCGATGAGCCAAAATGCCGTTCCCGGGGATCCAAATCACATGACCACTATAATAATGAGCCAACTTAAATTTTCCCCGGGCCCTCGATCCAAAGGGTCGTAACCGGGGGCCCCAAAAACTATGCGCATTAATTAATGGACTGACTAAATATTGCCCCAGGCCCTGGATGCCCCTGCCATGCTATACGGCGCGCTGTCTCCGCTGTCCGGGAGAGAGAGAGAAAATAAACTGTAGGGAGTACCCTACGAACACTTGCTCACGTCAAATTTAATCTGGGGGAGACCCCCAGACCCCCCTTTAATATTCTGGGAGAGACCTCCAGACCCCCTTTAATATTCTAGGGGAGACCCCCAAACCACCTTTGATATTCTTGGGGAGACCTCCAGACCCCCTTGGATATTCTGGGGGAGACCCCCAGACCCCTTTGATATTCTGGGGAAGACCCCTAGACCCCCTTTAATATTCTGGAGGAGACCCTCAGACCCCCCTTTGATATTCTGGGATTTTGGGTGAGACCCAGAACCTCTTTAAAATGATAAGGAGACCAGGACACCCCTCCCATCTTTCACAATAATGGGGGAGACTCCCAGACCCCCCCCCCTTACACTGTCTCTCCACAACATGAACAAAAAAAAATGAGAAGGAAAGGAACAAGTTCTGACGTTCTCCATGCATGTCACCTATTGACGAAAGACCATCCGTCAGTCAATCCGAAGTGTTCGCAATTTTATAGAGCAGCTGTAGGAATAGTTGCCTACTTTAACCTTTGAAGGCCACTTGAGATTCCTAATTTCAACTTGTTTCAAGAGTGATTATGGACTATAAAATATTTTCATCTCGGTTTTAACTTCTTAGTTACATTCATTATCTATTTGTTTTATGAGTTTCTTTTTTCCCCTTAGTTTTTATCGCTTATTCTAGAAATCTACATTGATTCTTGTTATTTCTTCAATTAATGGAATTAATGTTTTATGAGTTTCTTTTTCCCCCTTAGTTTTTATTGCTTATTCTAGAAATCTACATTGATTCTTGTTATTTCTTCAATTAATGGAATATTTGATTTCCTTTTTCCCTTGCAGATCTTCAAAATATTTTTTTTAATCACAGTAGTTAAGCCTCTTTTAAAGATATACTTAGATTGGTAGACAGTGTGTACTTACAAAGTCTCATTTTTAATTGACTCGTTTCTATAAATTTACTGTTACATGTATACATATATTCTATATTTTAGTTTGATGGAACCTATATTATTGCCTCATTAAACGGTAGGGTTGTATATTGTAGCTATATGTGGAAAAAAAAAAAAATCTGCCTGGGCTGATAGCCAACTTTTTTCTCATCACTTTTCATCAAACTTATATTATTCCAATTAATCCAAAAACTCAACTCGGGTTGACTCAACCCAGGTTCAGATCTCTCGCATAAACGAGGCTATTTAAATTTTTCTCTTTTTGACCCATTTTCCCATTGATTTTAATGGAAACCATTTTTCATCCATAACTAACCTAAAAATTTAAATTTAAAAAAAAAAAAAACAAAAAAAAGTCCTTCTGGGGAATGTTAAAAGCAACATCTCTGCAAAATTTGGATGCATATGGATCAATATTTCAAAAGTTATGCTGGATTTTACGTTCTTGACTACAGACAGACAGACAGACAGACGCCACAGAAATTTTGTGCATTTAACCCCTCCCTACCCCATAGGGTTAAGAAATATTGAAATGTCATGGATGGATGTTCTTTAGGATAGTATTAGGTGGCCGGGCCCCACTACAGGAGGCGCGATTTCGTGCCCTAGGGGAGGCCCTGGCTGTAAAAGTACCAGGATAAATTGCGATTTTTCGAGGCCTTTCAGTAACTTATTTGGTCATAATATTTACCACGCAAGGACATAACCACCCAATTGAAGGCACTACGAAAAATCGCGATTGTTTTATAGGGAAAATAGCTACTTCCTTTTTTTTTATTTTTATTTTTCTTAATAATTTTTTTGCACTTAGAGCAGCCTACTTGAAGGCGCTTTAATCGCAATTTTTTTCCCCCGGGAAAAACCGCGACATATTTTTCGTATAATTTGTTCGCACTTGATGCATAAACGCCAATTTGAAGGCGCTTTGAAAATCGTTGTCAGTTAGTTTTGGCTTGACCAGCTTCTCGAGTCTCAAATACCCCAAGGTGCTCCGGTGGAGCTCCGTGTCATTGCACTGCGATCCGCGCGCAGCCGGCGCAGCACCGATGCATGTTCCGGTGAATGAAAATTGAAAAAACGCAACCCTACTTACACTCATTCATACAGTCATGACTCAATTCAGTAGATGCAGTTATTATTATTCTCACACTTATTAGTTTTCCTCCGTATCAACTAAGTTCCCCTCGATTTACACGTTGATTTTTCTCGGATCCTTGAGTTTGCGTCCTTACTTTTGTTTATTTGTTTATCTATAGAATCCGTGCCTTGTTCTTGTTTGTGTTTGATTTCAATTTGAGACGCTGGAGAGAGGTGAATGCCTTGCAGGTCATGGTCTATACCTTGAACTTGGAAAACGTTGAACACCTGTGTCAATTAACCGTCCATTCAATATTTTCTGGATCGCTTTCATCGATTGCCGATTTGCAGGTGACTCTTTGCAGGTAATTGTTTCTCTGGTATCCATTTTTCTTTCATTTTGATCTGTGTTTACGTCGGTAGCCGAGTTTCGTCAATTCGCGATTCGGCCCTTCACCTGTCATATCGTTAAATCGTTAATTTAGGTTATGTGTGTTTGTTGCCAAACTATTAGTATGTTCTTTATCATAATTTTCATTGCGACCTCTTCTAGCGCTAACTTAAACTTATCAAATTTTAACTCTAGTGTTAATTGCTGATGTATCGTATACACTCTTGTTGGTATTTTGTCTTCTGTGGCTAGCTGTCTCCCTCGTAGAACCTCGCCTCATCTCTTTGAGGCACCAAAAGCTAACGTTGCTGTGGAAGACGACAGAGCATGATGGAATGCGTTTCTCTTGGTTGAGTGTGGTTTGTTACGCATTCCAATTTTGTGAATATTGGGTATGGTCCTAATTTGCGCGCTCCTTTTTTGTTTGCGTAATTCAACTATCTGCATGTTATTGTACGATTTTCATGGAAGGGCCCCTTAAGCTTTTCTCTGAAATAAAAGTTGCATCATTGGAAAGTAAATAGGTTACGGAACTTGAAATTGGAGCAGGATTCATAGATTTCAGGTTATTTCTCAGTGAATCACCAGTAGAGCTTGGTTCAGAAGTGTTGGTCGCTGACAGCTCTTTGTTTACATGCACGGACAGAGGAATTTCCGTCCCCTGTGCCGACCGAAATTCGGTAGAACCCTCGCGCCAGCACGAAGGAAAGAAAAGAGAACGAAAGGAAAAGAAGAAAAGGAAGGAAAAAAAGGGACAGGAAGGGGGAAAATGAAAGAAATAAAATTATTTGATTTGAGATTTTTTGAGGCTCTCCTCTCCAAACTTGCAATGACGTTGCCCAGGCCCATAAATATCTATTGTCATGGAGAGGCTTCCATAGTTTGAGGAGTAAATTAAAATATTGCAAAGAGTCCGGCTTCTGAAGCCGTTCGTTGTTTGAAAACCTACCCCGTTTTATTCAATATCATGGGTTCTTTTGATAGTCCGAGGTGTCCTTCTCGATAAGTAAGTACCAAAAAGGTGTGTCAATATACACCGTTTTTGAGAAGAAAGAGGCAAAAGTTCCGTTGATTTTCAAAAATTGAAGGTATTTTGCGTTTGTGCCGCAATAGGGGGGGGAATGACCCACCTTCTCGATGCTGACGTATTGAGAAGAACATATGAGGCTTTCAAAAGAACCGATAATTTTGAAGAAAAAGTGGTAGGCTCTTTACAAAGGTGACGTGTGAAAGGCATCGCGGCTCTTGTTGCGATCTTTGAAAAATGAAATTTATTGAAATATCGTCTTGAGATATTCTGACTTTTCAAAATTTCCAAGGGGAGGGCCCCAGATTCCTTTTCATTAGGAACTGACCCGTAGATCTCGCATAGTATACAACACATTTATCCAGAGGCTGTTTTGCCTCTTCGCTCCCCCTGAAAGAGAATTTCAAGTTTACGCCATGGAGTGGAGCGGAATACTTATTACATTGACTTCAGAAAGGAATTGTTCTCCTTTTACTTTTCCAAGTAGCTTTCAACTGTGAGGAACAGTTTACCTAAACCTAATCAACCTTTACAATGCAGAAAAATATCAGCTTTATCTTGTTGAAAGTAAAAAAATTCCTTCATTTCTGAGAAATGGGAAAAATATTCGTAAAATCCAATATTGACTTCTGTTTGTTTGGTGCAAGTGTTAAACCAAGAATTTGCTTAAGATACCGTCTAAGAGATTGTGAATTTCCCAATTATTTCTGAGGAACGATCCCCAGACTTTGGATAGAGCGTCTACAAAGAGGTGAAAAGCTACTGAAAATCTTACGTTTACGCCACTGGAGTGATAGTATTAGTGATAATACAGGATATACACGTACCGCTTTAGATAAACTAACAGTTGAAAATTGAGGCTTCGGTCGTCCATTGTGCTCTTCCGGGGCACCGCCATTGTAATTTTAAGTGGGAAAACAGACTTACGAGCAGACCTGTCATTTTGATGGGCTCTTAATCGCTGACAAGGCGCAGGGCTCTCAAAACGTCCGGGGCACCCCCAATGTAATTTTAAATTGGAAAACAGACTTCCGAGCAGACGTGTCATTTTGGTGGGCTTCTGATTGCTTACAAGGCGCCGGACTCTCAAAACGTCCCCTCTGCTCTTCCTGGGCACTGCCATTGTAATTTTAAATGCGGGAAAACAGACTAACGAGGAGACCTGTCACTATAGTGGTGCTTTTCAATCGCTGACAAGGTTGAGGCCTCCTATTCCCCCTCTTTCTTGGGGAAAAATCTTCCAGACACCCCATCCTGCTGCTAGGGGGCCCCAAATTCAAGGTTGTGTAGGGCCTCAAGAGATGTAAATCCGCCCCTGGTGAACCCAAAAATGAGGGAAAAGCCCCGAAATCAGCTCAGGCAACCCCCCCCCCCAATCCATCTGGAAAACACGGACGATCTGAGCCACTCAGAGACTCAAAACGGTGAAAGCAGAGTAAAGACAAAGATGAAAAACAAACTAAAAACGAATGTACACTGAACAATGTCAACAATGGACTGGATTAGGCGTAGAATAATATGTGAAAAAGCCATGAGTTGCCAATGAACTGGCCCTAGTTGCAAAAGATATAAAAACCCTTGAAGGCGATCGACTCTACTTGCCAAGCTGAATCGATAGAGGGGTCATAAGCTGGGCTTTGGCGATATCACCTTCTTACCCATGCTGCATAGCCGTGAGTTGCCAGTGAAGCGGCCCCAGTTTCAAAAGACATGAAAACCTTTGAGAGCGATCGACTCCATTTTCCAAGTTGAATCGATAGGGGGTCACAATCTGGGTTTTGGCGCCATCACCTTTTAGCCCTCCTTACATAGCCATGAGTTGCCAGTGAACCTGCCCCAGTTTCAAAAGACACGAAAACCTTTGAGAGCGATCGACTCCATTTTCCAAGTTGAATCGATTGAGGGGTGACAAGCTGGGTTTTTGCGACATCACCTTCTTGCCCATGCTGCATAGCCCTGAGTTACAAGTCAACCTGCCCCAGTTTCCAAAGATATGAAAACCCTTGAGGGCGATCGACTCTATTTGCCAAGCTGACTCGATAGAGGGGTCACAAGCTGGGTTTTGGCGACATCGCCTTTTTGCCCATGTTGCATATCCATGAACCCATGAGTTGTCAGTGAAGAGGCCCCAGTTTCAAAAGATACGAAAACCCTTGAGAGCGATCGACTCCATTTGCCAAGATGCATCGATAGAGAGGTCACAAGCTGGGTTAAGGCAACATCACCTTTTAGCCCTTCTTACATAGCCATGAGTTGCCAGTAAACCTGCCTCAGTTTCAAAAGATATGAGAACCTTTGAGAGCGAAAAAAAGTATGTAATTTTTGAAAGATTACGGCATTCCAGATTGAGTAATTTCAGAAACCGTAATCTTACAAAAATTACATCATGAGCCGCCATCAGGTATCATTTTTCAGAGCAAGCCGATCAGAATTTAAATTTAAAGTCAATTATTCAAAATTCGCGGATGCCGAAAAATTTTAATTTTCAAGTGGGTTTTCAAAGTACTGTAATATTTGGTCAGTTCTCGTTATTTTCTGTTTCAATAAAAGGGTCTGAAAGGTTGGTCTCCTGATCATGAACGTTCGCAGCGGCCGAGAATCGACGGCCGAAGAACCGCTACGTTGCTATACAGGGTGTTTCACGTAACCTGCTCACTATGGTTTTCTTGAACGCGGGATTATAGAAGAACAGGGAAAAATCGGTTTTATGGTAACTCGGACCTGAAGTCTCATTTAAAAATACTGTCACAACCCCAAATTTGGTTTTTGGGGGGTTTTCAAGGGGGGAACCCCCTTTAATCTCGGAAATTTCAAACTGCAACCCCTCTCGGAAATTTCAAACTGCAACCCCTATCTTGTGATACCTCATTTAAAAGAGTGTAAAATTCTAAGCATTTTGGCTTAAACCGGAAGTCAATATCTTTTTTCGTGTTCGAGATATCGAAGGTCGAAATTCGATTTCGGACCAATTTTCGAAAATTCGTAACTCCTACGAAAAGAGTCGTAAAACAAAAATCTGCACATGCAAAACACTCTACTTGATGAGTACTTTCAAGAAAAAACTACTAATTTAGAATCAAACAAACCGGAAGTCGACTATTAGGCACCTTAAAAGTTTTGGCGGGAAAACCCCGATTCATCAAAATTTTCAAAAAGTAACCCCTATCTTTGAACATCTCATTCGAAAAGGCGTAAAAAGTTGTGGCCTTTGGCGCAATCCAAAGTTTAATATCGTTTTTCTTATTCGATTTATCAAAAATCGAAGTTCGATGAGGACCATTTTTTGACCCTGTAAAAAATGGATCCTATCGTATGATACATCATAAGAAAGCGCCTAAAAAAGCAAGAATTTTAGCGCAAACCGGAAGTCAATACCTTTATTTGCCGTCGAGGTATCGCAAGTCAAAGTTTAATTAATCCGCTTAGGGCCTACCTTAAATTTTGTCCCCGATATTTGTGGGTAGAGGGGAAGGGGGGAATAATTTTCAATCAAACGCTTATCAGTGCGAGCCCCTCTTAAGGAAATTCCTGCTTACGCCATTTCTGGTGACCCACGATTGTGGCGCAATTAGCGCGTGCACGCCATAAGTTACGTTAGTACGAGGACAGTCGCATCGGGAACAAACAAAATTTGTAAGTTGTAACCGCGTGAATTTTTGGAGGCGTCACAATTTGGGCCCATGTTTAATTTAGATCAGGTTAGGTGTATAAGTAGGCCTGTGAGATGTCTCGTTTGGTCCATCGAAGTCGCTTCGATGTCTATTTCCAAAATCGGAGTGATGCATCAAAAAATCGACAAATATCGAAACATCGATCCACATCAAAACATCGCAACATCGATCGGTATTGAATCGTTGATTTACATAGAAATATCGAAACATCGATCTGCATCGAAAAATCGATCTGCAAAAAAGCATACATTTACATCAAAATACCAAGACGTCAACAAAATGATTAAAAAAAAGGTCAAGCATTAGATTTTTTAATGCGGTATTTCTTTATTTTTATTTTAAAGATCGATCGAAACAGTGACCAACATGACCCTTTGGTCGAAAAATTGAAACCCTATTCGCTAATCCCACCATACATTAATCGCGGTCCGGATCGATGTGTGGATATTGATTGATGCTTCACTGTCGATCGATATGGATCGAAGTTTCGATGTGTATCGTTGTTTCGATGCGGATCGGTGTTTCGATGCGAATCGATGTTTCGATGTGGATCGATGTTTCGATGCATCTCATGAGACATCGAACCGCATTCGATGTCCCTTAAACATCGAACATCACACAGGCCTATGTATAAGTGTTTGGGGAGGGGAGTACATTTCTCTTGTACTTACATCCGCAGAAATGTAGTCAGATTTGCTTGTATGTGTGCGTGTGTACTGGGGTAAAAGCAGAGCAGCAAAGCAACTATTTTTCAAATTCACAATCAGTCGGTGCACCGTGCACCGTCAAGTTCAACTGAAATGCGGGTCGCAAAATTGTGCAACTCTGTTTTCAGCCGAGAGTTAGGAGCTGCTATTGAATGCTGGTTGGAGTGCGAACGAAGGAGAAAGAGATAGAGAGATGAGAGGTGAGCGTGAGCAAGAGGGATGGTGGCGGTTAGGCAGACGAAGTTCGCGGCGACTGTGGAATGGGAGAGGGATAGGTTGAGGTAGAGGTAGAGAATGGTGTGTTGCGCGAACTTGGAAACCAGTGCGCGGTGCACCGGTGTACATGTTATGTTGGCGAGAAAAAGGATGCACTCGGGACGGCCAAAGAGTGAAATGAGGGTGACGAGGGCGCTGTCCTAGAGGTCTGTGAGGGGTAAGGTGGAGTGGAGATGATTGGAGGGGGAGTTGGAGGCGTGACAACGAGCCTGAGCATGGGAAAATGGAATCGGAAGGAAAGCGAGAGCCTGAACCTTGTTTCACCAACTCGGAGATTGGTGCCTGTGGGACCTGGGACTCCGGACTCGGGACAGTTGGGACTCGGGTGAAACCGTCGACAGCACGACTGAAGAAGGCGAGTGGCCGGTCGCAGTCGCATTGGCGTTGCCGTGCTCACGCTGTCCGTCGCACAGTGGGCATAGGTGACCAATGCGGCGGTCGAAAATCAGGCTGTTAAAATTGCCTAAACTTATTTTTAAAAGCTTCGGACCAATTTCAGCATTCACGGTAAACTTCTTGCCAGGTACCTGACTCGGTGTCGACACAGGGTCAGCTACCTGACACGAGGTTCATTGCATCCTCATTGGCTGACACCCACTTCCATCCCGGAGCCAAACACGGACTTATTCATGCTATAATCGGCCCTAAGTCACTCGAGCTACTTTTACAGGACGTCTAAAATCTTAGGTCAGCTTTGAGTCCCGATATGTATGTTGAGGGTTAAAACAAGTCAAATCAAGAGCCACAGGCGCCGCCATTAGGTGCAATTTTGCACATTTGTTATAACGACTTGTAATGAAGTCCCTGTTTGTTTGCATTCTGAGGGCCGTTGGTCCAAGGTAAAGATTACTGTGCCAGCCATAGACTTTCTAACGGTGGGATATTTCATTGCCTTTGCTGATCGATACTTGTTTAATGTTTCCGCTTTTAAAGATTCTTTTTGGCATTATGGACATTCTTGTGGTATAACATGATTAAAATCATATTGGCAGTTAACTTTTTTATCCGCAAAACACTGTGGGACCCATGGTGAGTATGTAAACAAATGGGCGAAATCGCATCCAGTGGCGGCCGCGGCGCCCGTAGAGCCTGAGACTCGTTTATCAACCACAGGTTGACTACCCTCTCTTCTTAACTCACCATATATCAGCTTCAGCTTCAAAATTATAATTATTTAATTTGATTTTAGCTAGCTGATTTTTGACCGCCAAATTGCAAATTTCCGCCCACTGTCTGTGTCGTCGCGGGGCAAGCGGCCGATCGGCCTCCTCTTGTTTTGTCGAGAAGATTCCGATCCGATATTCATTCGATATTTTGCATATGTCTATCAAACAAAATTGTTAGACCTTCGTGACGCAGTGGCATAGCGTAGCGTGCAAGTCGGCAACGTTGCGATTTAACAATTCAAACCCACGAGAAGGATCGAAACGTTGACTGTGCAGTAAACACATTGGCATCCGATATTTTTCATGGCTCTAAGTGAACAAATCGCAGAGTTGGCAGATTGCACGCTCTGCATATCCGCTCGCGATTGAAGTTCTGAGGAGTCGGGGTTTTCCAGGGGGGAACTGTACTCCATTCCATTTGATTAGGCGCTTTTAATAAATGACGAAAATTGCTAAATGGCAACGTTGAATCGCTCGGGTCGAGATACAAGTTCACCGTCTCAGGTCCCGATCGTCCTGAGTCCGGACCAATTCTTTTGTCAACGGGGCGAGGGATCCTCCTTTGTTTTCCACCTGTTTCTCTCAAGTGCCTCGTAAAATTGAATTTTCTTCAATTTGAGGAAAGTGATTTTTTTTTTTTTTTTTTTTTTTTTTTTTTTTTTTTTTTCATGCAGATTTGTTCTCAGCGTGAAATTCTGTTAAAAGTGCCTCCCAAAAACATGCGAAGAGTTTGATTTCAACCCTACATTCAGAGGATAGTGTGAAACTTATAAATTACTTTCCTCGGTATGCGGGGTTGAAAATCATCAACTTGATAAACTGAAAGTAGTTCTGTCGGTTAAGTTGGTATCGTTAATCTATTTCGATCGCAAACATTTGCTTAAAGTAGTTTCCAATAGAGCATTTGGTTGACAATGTGCAACGTACATCATATTCAAATGTTATCAAATGGACGGAAAGGACACCGCGCTTTGCTTATGGGAACTGGCTCCCAGTCAAATTTGTTGAAATTGAAATATGTTGTGTATAAGTCTTTTCTTTGAAAAAGCTCTCACGGGCAGAAAACAAAATCATGACAGGATTTCGAGGTATTCGCGTCTGAAGTTGGGAACTACTTGCCCGGTACTTCGTATATTCGTAGCAGGCCGGGTTGCTCCGCATACAGGCATAGGCCGTCCCAAGAATGATTGGACTTGACAACTGTAGCTTTGAATGAAAACATCAGCTTCCATCCTCAGATAGAGCAACCTGATTAGTTAGGAGCCGTAAGAAGCTGATGTTTTCATGAAAACCATAGAAGTGTCAAATCCAATCTTTTCTGGGACAAACTATAACGTTCTCGGTCGGGTCGCTCAACTCAGCGCGCATTGATAGAACTACTTCCTTTTGCAATCCCGCCCTACTGCTTATTTGTTTACCCCACCCTCTGTTTTGTCTCGTGTTGTGTCTCGAGAAAATAGCTCGCTGAGTAAGAGAACATTTTGATGTAGGTAAGTAAATCAGTTCAGGGAGGGATGAAGATGACTTGAGGCAAAACAGAGGATGGGGTAAACAGCTAAGCAGTTAGTAGGGAGGAATTGCAAAAGGAAGTAAGTAGTTCTATCATCAATGCGCGCTGAGTTGAGCGACCCAACCGAGGACGTTTCCCGTATGCGGAGCAACCCGGCCTGCTACGAATATACGAAGTACCGGGCAAGTAGTTCCCAACTTCAGACGCGAATACCTCAAAATCCTGTAATTATTTTGTTTTCTGTCCGTGAGAGCTTTTTCTCAAGAGAGACTTATACACAACATATTTCAATTTCAAAAAAAATGACTGGGAGCCAGTTCCCATAAGCAAAGCGTGATGTCCTTTGACATCAAAACTTCCAACATTTTGTGCATCTTGACGGGAAATGAATATGTGCCATGATTGATGATGATCCCCGACAATATCTATGATCCTCAAAGGTTTAAGGCCTTCGTACACGCTTAAACGATTTTGATCAAACTGCCGGATTGACAACCTGACGCTTCAAAAATTCAAACATATACTTGATCGGAACATTTCAGAAACGGATTTCGTTGGTTTTTTTGACTGGAATTGGTGAACAGATGACCCACCATCCATTTTCAAATAACTCTGCAGTTTGACGAACGGAATATCAATTGAATATGCAACGGTTGGCTCACCTGCCTGTTTGTGGCGGATGTCGGCTCATCGATTGCTTGTTTGACGACACCTGTTTGATCGTCTACGAAGCGCTGTAGGCCCTCGTACACGTTCAAATGGATTTGATCAAACTGCAGAATTGCCAACCTGACACTTCTAAAATTCAAATATAACCTTGACCTGACTAAAACACTTCCAAAACGGGGTTTATTGGTTTTGTTGACTTGAAATCGGTGAATAGATGACACACCATCCATCGTCAAATAACCGCAGTTTGACGGGCCGGCAAATTGCATGGTTGTTTGACGAACGGAACATCAACCAAACTCACTGTCGTTTGTGGTAGATTCCGGCTCATCGATTGCTTGTTTGACGATTCTAATTTGATTTTGCGGACACTGTGATGGTGGATGGTGCGCACCAATCACTAGATGTTCACTCAGATTGCTCAGAGGCTACTGTAACAGTACCGTCTCCATGACCATACCTGGCTGCTTCTTTGAGGTTAGGGTCGTCTGGGTATACGTACGCTTATGGAGAATGATGTATTAGTGAAATGAGAAATCGCGATTTATCCTCTCTAAATACGATTTTCAACTCTTTTATTGGTTCCGGGAAGTAACTAAACCCAAAACTTTCATTACTGATGTACTTTTCCAATTTTGGTCGAACTTCAAAAAACCAACGAAATACTCGACAACGCCATAATCAATCCATAAGCTTGCATGTACCAAGACGAACCCTAACCCCACTTTTTCCAAAGAAGCAGCCGAGTATGTATACAGTAAGGATCCAGTTTGATCTTCTGAAGAGGTATTCAGGGACACCTGTCGGAAACTATGCACTGGGTCTCTATTTGTCTCTGACGAAGTGGAAGAGAATAGAGGGTTGTATGGGAACGGACCGGAATGTCGGCAAGTTCGCCGTCGAAAATTAACCTTTGAATTTGTTCACGCGGTCGACTTCTTTCAAATTCAGACAGCGTCCCGCGTCGAGTCTATACTCGCCCTATTAAAAATGCAGTTGCTCTTCGAGGGACTCGTATCTTGGATCGCTCCTTGATAAAGATAACCTGACGAGAGTCTTCAATTAATGAAGTATGCAAATTGAATACCGTTATGTAGAAAATAGCGCGTTGCACTGATTGTTTGATTCAATTTTTTTTTTTTTTTTTTTTTTTTTTTTTTTTTTTTTTTTTTTTTTTTTTTTTTTTTGCAATTCGTTTCACAGTCAGAAGAAAATTATGAAGGGAAGAAATGACTTCAATTTTTGAACAGGCATTTTACATTTTTCATTTGAACGTGTCAATGTTCCAAGTAAACGGAAAACGGAAGTCAGTTTGGGAGAAATAAAACTTGGCCATGTGTCAACGTTGCCGAAGACGACTTGGCGAGCCCAGAATTCTGGATAGGATGGCGTGAACCGAGAACTGAGAAGAACTGTGAGCTCAAGCTCACGATACGCCAACGTAACCAAGTCCAGTGCAGTAGTTGTGGATAGCGGAGTCTTCGCTGCCAGACGTGTATTCCCGTGTGCGCTCTACAGCCTCTAAATTATTTTCTTTCTCGCCGGAATCAAGTGTTATTGTTACCGTCGATTCTTCCAACCACCGTTTCATTTTTATTCGTTCTTTCGTCATTTATATTTTGCTTCGGCATTGATTGTGCTACCCCGGTATCAGGTTTCTACTGTCAGCGTGTTCAATGTATTTCAATCCTCTTTAAATTTTAACCTACTCTGGAAGAAAACAAAGTCTTAAAGGAAAAGAAGAGTAAAATATCTTGGAGCGCCCACAATTGAGTGAATGCGGCCGGTGTTTTAACTAGTTTGTGTGCATGTTAGTGGTTTTTCTCTCCTGTCTCCCGCTAATGATTTCATTTTTAACACGCTCCAAGAAGTGTTGAGTGTCTTTTAAGTGGTGTTTTGTTGTGTGGAGTACCTCTCAATCAGAGCCGACCGACCGGTCTCTCGCCCTCTCGTTTTCAACACTCACTTGATTTTGAGACCGTGAGTAGTGTGTTTTTCATTTATCTTCAATTTATCGCGTCAGCAGCTATTTTCTTATCTTGTCCCCATTTAATTTAATGTAATTTAATTTTCCTTCCATGTGTCCAGTGTTTAATGAATGCGTCCGGAAACCTGACAGCTTCGCCCAACATTTTTTCATAGATCTTTTTTTTTTCAACGCATAAAAGAAGTTTTCAAAAAATGTCTTCCTTGAGTTTTTCAGTTAATACTAACTCGTTTAATATTCACCTTAAAAGTGAATGAAAATTGAACGCCGAATGAATATCGAGTTCTTTTCATCAGTCTCCTCTCTTTCTGCTTTGTGTGGGTGTGTGTATATGGCATACGTGTGGGGGGGGATAAGAGGGCTAAAGCCCCTCAGACCTCCGATTTTTAGGGGTGGAGGGGAAAGGGGAACAATTTTCAGTCAAACGCTCATCAGTGCAAGCCCCTCCCAAAAAAAATCCTGCGTACGCCACTGCGAGGGGGGGAGGGGTTACTTTTGGTTTCCATTCCTTTGCTAATTTTTAGAGGGTCATCTCCTGAGTATTTTCCATTTTCCTCAGGTTTTTTGATCTGTATTGCTGAAATTGCTTCAATTCTTCATCCGAGCTTTGAATTTCAGGTTCTGTCACTCTGTCAGAACCTTCTTTTTTGTTTTTGGTTGGATTGCCAATAATTGTTTGTTTGTCTTGCTACATTATTATTGCCTATAATAGTGCTCACATCTCCTTACACAGTAGACAGACGGATATCCTGAGGATATACGAAAAAAGTCAGGATATCCTGAGAACATCCTCAGTATATTTTGGTGGCTTAGGCACACATTCTTGAATATGGAAATATTTGAATATTCAACAGAAAAGAATTCGCTCGGTGTGACCCCTTGCATTGAAATACATGGCGCGGATTTTTTTTTTTTTTTTTTTTTTTTTTTAGCAGCGTTCGCTCCAGTGGCATGGGCTTTACTACATAGTCATAGCCGTAGCGATGAATTTATCTTTCGCTCTCTTAGCCCATTTAAACGCATGTGTTAGAAAAGGATGGATGTAGGGGCTGTCACGTGTCTTCAGCCCCTATTTCTGCCCTTTTATAACATATGCAGTTAAATAGACAAAAAGAGAGAAGGACAGACTCCTGGATACGGCTATGATCAGGGCTGCCGTTTTGCGTATAATCAATGCTATTTTCCTATTCACCGATGATTCCACCGGTTGAGAAAAGATTGCACAGTTCAGTTCAGTGTATGACTGTAGTGCACGAAAATACTCGCATCTGTAATCTTTCCTTAACCGGTGGAAACGCCCGTTAATTAATTAAAATATTCGCAAGTTTTTAAAAGTCATCGACGACTCCACCGGTTGAGAAAATATTACAGAAGCGAGTATTTTCGTGCATTACAGTCATACACTGAATTGAACTGTAAAATCTTTTCTCAGCCGCTGGAATCGACGGTGAATAGAAAAATAGCATTAGCCTCGTTTATGGGAGCATCTCAACGTGGGTTCTAGGACCCGAGTTGAGATGCTCGCATAAACACTTCGTATCCCGCTGAACTTCTGCTCTTTTGGACGAGACGGAACAGCAAGAATCGACCAATCCAATAGACTGTTATAGTAGAACGATATATCGTATCAATTGCCGCACGAGGGCCTCTGGTTCCAAACAAACTCTGGTTCAATGTAATTTCCCCATAAGCGAACTTTTGAACGAAAATTTAGGGTATAAAATCAAACAATTAATGCGACCCTTTTGCGATTATGAATTCTACGTCCTCGAAAATGCTGAATTATGCCTGGTTCCTTGATTAAAACTGCCGAAATCAATAAGATGTTACAGATTAAATGTTGCATTTGTAGGTTAGAATCGCCCGAAATCCCGCCAATTCCACAACAAGAACAACAACAACAACAACAACAACAATAAAATTTGAGTGATTCCAACCTCCAAACGCATCGTTTAATCTGTAATATCTTGTTGATTTTGGTAGTTTTACGGGTGGAACCAGGCAAAATTAAGCATTTTCGAGGACGTAGAATTCATAATCGCAAAAAGGTCGCATTAATTGCTTGATTTAATACCCTAAATTTCCGTTCAAAAATCCGCTTACGGGGAAAATGCATTGAATCAGAGTTTGTTTGGGACCAGGGGCCCTCGGACGGCAATCGATACGATATATCGCTCTACTAAAACAGTCTATCGGTTTAAACGGCGTCACGTGACGGATTTTGAGTCATTTGATGGACGGAGGAGTCACTTTTCTGAAATGAACGACTTCAAATCTGTTACTTGACGTCGTTTAAACCAACGGTAATGGTCGATTGTCTCGTTCCAAAGAGTAGAATCAGCCCCTAGGAGGAATAAGCGTATAAATGTCAAGGATAGAGTAAAAACTTTGATGGGGGCGTTTTTGGCTTTTATTGTTTTGGCTTCTAGTTGGTACTCGACACATCAGTGATTACAGTATCGACACCTCACTTGCATAAAGTAATTAAATGGGAGTTCTAACACATAACACTAACAATACGTTTACGTTGGTCGGATGATTTTCTGGTATTTTCTTGCACAATACGTTTACGTTGGTCGGATGATTTTCTGGTATTTTCTTGCACATATTTGGACCCATATTCCATCCATAGGGTCACGCGTTTTAAAAGTAACACTAACAATACGTTTACGTTGGTTGGATGATTTTCTGGTATTTTAACCAACATATTTGACCCCATTCCACCCATAGGTTTACACGTTTTTTTTTTTTAAGTTTTCGCGAAAGAGAATCTATTCTGTTTTATGAGCCTTATACTTCCGGACACCGTCTCAAATTTTATTGTTTTCATTACAAAATAGCGGATGCGCTCTTTCGAAGGAATTCTCTTCCCGTTTAATTGAGATTTCCACGGAAGAGCACGCCTGACCCCTGCCTCCGGACACTGCCGCACTGCTAATTGTTTGTTTACGTCAAAAAAAAGCTGATGCCAGTGGCGTAGCATGCAATTTGGCAACGTTGCATAGTGGCCATTTAAACTCAGAAAAAGATCGAACTACCGGGTGTTCGGCGAACACCTTCGCATTCGACCTTTTACATGGATTTAAATGGACACAACACAACGTTGCCAAATTTCACGCTACGCCTCTAGCCGATGCGCTCTTTCTAAGAAATTACCGTTGCTATCTAATTAGGATTCAGTACTGTTGCAATAGGCCATCAGTGGCGTAGCGTGCAATTTGGCTATGTTGAAATGAATCCATTTAAACCCATAAAAAAGGTCGAATACGAAGGCGTTCACCGAACTACCAATAGTTCGATCTTTCTAATGGATTTAAATGGACACATTAAAACGTTGCCAAATTGCGCGCTACGCCACTATAGGCCATCGCGGGCGCATGAGCCTTAGGGGCATGCATTTGAGAGAAGGAAAATAGGAGCAAAAAGAAAAAAGAGGATAGGAACCAGAAACGGAAAAGGAAAAGAAGGAAATAAAGGTGTCAAAAAGGGAAGAATAAAGTGCATTAAGAGACACAAAAAAGAGAGTTATTCCATGCTCAGCAAACAAATATCTAACGCGTTAGCAGACAATATTCTTTTTTTGCTCCGTTAATTTTTTTTAAACATGCCATTACTTATATGTTAGCATGAGACAGACTTCATGGAGGAAACGTATATTCTCTATTAATTAATCAGTGACGGCTCGTGCATTTAGCAGCTACGTTTTTTACCACCCGAACCTATAACAAAGTATCGATTTCCCTGGATTTCAGTGAATCCCCTGAAGATTGATTATTTCACGTAGGCTTAAATGGATTCCCTGAATTTTAGTGAATCCCCTGAAGATCGATTATTTCACTAGGCCTAATGGATTCTCTAGATTTCAGTGAATCCCCTGAAGATCGATTATTTCACTAGGCTTAAATGGATTCCCTAGATTTCAGTGAATCCCCCGAAGATCGATTATTTCACGTAGGATGGTATGACTGTTCACCCATTTAGAGGCAACGCTTTTGAACTAGAGTGTTTCACAGTTTTCATGAAAATTGAAGAAAAACCTCAAAATTTCACGTAGTCAAAAATATCAACATCGAAAGATACTGTTGCGCAAAAATCATACCTAAAATGTAAATAATAAGTCGCAGTGATTGTGAAATGCCCTAGAATATATATTATTCTATTCTTCTTATTTGCCATTTCTTCACTTGGGCTACCTCTTTTGCCTTTTTCAAGAACTGCGTTTCGCCGATTGTCACTTGCCTCAAGTGGACGATTTTATGATGGGTATAAAAATGAAGTCAACTAGTCGCAACTGGATTGGAAATACCGCCTTGCACTTTTGAATCGGACAAACCCCCCCCCTCTCCTTTCTGACTAACCGAAAAGGAATACCGAGTTCAAATGCGAGCCCTCTACGCATGCATTTATAGATTTCTCTGTGGAAAGTAATCAAAACAAGTGAAAATCGGCGAAGCACAGTTCTTGAAAAGTCCCCTCCCCCCTGGTAGGCTCCCGAAAACGAGCCAAAGGCAAAAGAGGTAGCCCAAGTGAAGAAATGGCAAATAAGAAGAATAGAATAATATATATTCTAGGGCATTTCACAATCACTGCGACTTATTATTTACTTTTTAGGTATGATTTTTGCGCAACGGTATCTTTCGATGTTTATATTTTTGACTACGTGAAATTTTGAGGTTTTTCTTCTATTTTCATGAAAACTGTGAAACACTCAAGTTCAAAAGCGTTCCCTCTAAATGGTTGAACAGTCATACCAGACTTACAGCGAGCCTTTCTGATGAAAACCTCACTATGTTGCGAGTTTTACTTTAAGTTCCCGAATTACTTGAAAATGAATCGTGAATTTAGGGCCGCTTGGCAACTATGTTTTTAATTTGCAGAAAAACCGTTCCACTAGCTAATGTGAAATTTGACGTTCTACAACTTTGGTCCCCTTCATGTGGGCCCAAATATGAGCCGTTCAGGCGTTACGACGTGTTTTTGGAAAAAGTCCCGTGATTATTTTGAGTTGTTAGGTTTTTTTTTAGATTTTCAAAGGTCTATTTTGGGAGAATTTTGGTAACTTTGATTGTATCGTATTCTCCTGATTTTTCTGCGTTTTTTGATGCCAATAAATCTTTCGTCGCAATATTTTCAAAATTGAGTGATATTTTGACCCGAAAGTCGGAATTCGGGACAATTTGGCAACTATGCTTTTGGTTTTTTCGAAAAATCTTTTTCAGCGTCTCTTGTAAAATTGGACGTTTTACAAATTTTGCCTCAACCAAAATTCCCCAAAACCCAACCGTTTCGGAGTTATGCCGTGTTTTTTGAGAAATATTCCTGCTTTTTTTGAGATTCTTCGGGGTTTTTAGGGTTTTTCGGGGTCTAATGGGGCAGTTGCAAGGGTCAAACATGTTGTGTTTTTTATAAAGAAAATGATAGTACTCGATGAGTTGAGAACAATGGTGTTTTTGGGTTTTTCCTAGATGTCCCGGTTTCGGAGATACGCACGTGTAAAGTTGTAAAAAATTGGGTGTGTAGTGACGTCACTACGCGGAATTCCCATTTAAAACAATGTATTTTGGGCCAAAATCTCATCTCCGGAACAATGGGACGAAATTAGAAACCAAAGGCATCTTTGTCCTCAGCTCATCAAGTACTTTCATTTTCTTTAGAAAAAACACAACATTTTAAACCCTTGCAACTGCCCCATTTTCGGAGAATTTCAGTGACTTTTGTTTCATCGTATTCTCCTGTTTTTAATAGCCCCGACTTTAAAAAAAATATGCTTTATGATCGTTCGGAAATTCATCGGAGGATTGATTTACTTCATCGGCTTTATCGTAACCATTATCGGGAAACTTTGATGCATTCCACTGGGTTATCAGTCCGGAGAATTCTAGAACGCTCCTAAATGAGGCGAAAGCGGAAACATCCGACAGTGGAAACTGAACGTCCACGACCCTAGACTTCCGGTGAGTACCCACACCTATTTCCAGGCATTTTGTAAAAAGGGCCCTCAACTCACAAGCCCTCAAACGACTCGCTCCAGCTCCTCTTCGCATCGTTCTCTCATTAACCATGTGATCCAACCCTTGCTGACGCTAGACCAGACATATTATTATACAGACGATATCGAATATCGATCGCTGGAGAAGGGGGGGGGGTGATTAAAAATGCTTGATGACGTGCTTTCCTTTTCGCGCGAGACGTGCTGTTTCTCTTTTGCCGTAATTTATATTCGTGTGTGTTGCGTTGACCTCCTCTATACCTTCTGAAATTTTATATGTTTAAACGAGGACACTCCGTACATCATAGATTCGTGGGAGTAGAATTCGATGTTGCTGTTTGCATTATCAAAAGGATGGGATTATTGAACAGAATAAGTTCACTGTCTTGACCAGGGGCGGATTTACATCTCTTGAGGCCCTACGCATATTTTGAATTTTTAGGCCCCCAAGAAAGAGAGAAGGATGCCTGAGGGTCCGAGGCATCCACTAGAAAGAAGGGGGGTTTGGGGGTTCTGCCCCTCATTTTGTTTTTCGAAAGAACGCATTGAAATTCAATTTGAAACTTATTTTTTTCCCAGCAGAGTTATTATTTTATCTTTTTGCCTTTTTTAGTTTCCTTTTTCGCTTTGCCTCTCTGTCTCTCTCTCTCTTTGTTTCTCTATTCTCTTCTCTTTTTTCTCTCTTTATTACTCTTTTTCTTTTATTCTCTTTTTCTCTCTTTTCTCTCTCTTTTTTTTCTCTCTTTTTCTCTCTGTTTCTATCTTTTCCTTTTCTTCTTCCTCCCTTCGTGAAGTGAGGTCCCCTTACCACAGAATAATACAATCAGAACGGAAACTCTGTCGGATTTTGAAGCAAATTCATTTCGCGTCCGCCATGTTGGGATATAGGATGTTTACATCTGGATTCGCGCACGAAAAAAAAATATAGGACATGATCCGCGAAATTTTCATTCTGAAATGCAAATAGAATAAAAGTAAGGCTGGAAACTTAAGATTTCTTTCCAGAATTTACAGAAATAAATGAGTTTCAACACAAATCACACACGTCCGCCATGTTGGGATATAGGACCACAGCGTTGCCTATTGGTGCCGTTAAATTCCAAACTTGCTTCCATTGGCTCTTATGGGAGTTTCCGTTCTGATTGTATTATTCTGTGCCCTTAAGTCTGAGACCCTACGCAGTCGCGTATTTTGCGTAATGGTAAATCCTCCCGTGGTCTTGACCATGAGATCTACCTCTCAGTACACATTTACCGCACCAGTTCATCGAGGGATTCAAGCCACCTCTAAATAGTTTTCCGTGTACGTCGTGGTTGTTGTTGTTTTTTTTTTTTTTTTTTTTTTTTTTTTTTTTTTTTTTTTTTTAACACATGCACCTTCCATTTTCCCTCAAAGACTTAATTGGCAACGTTGCTTCAGCCATTGTCCAGTCCAGGCAAACCTCGTTAAGGAGAATTCTCATGCTGCCCAGGCCCCATTGTTACCTGGTTTCAACAATACTCCGACGATAATGGTTTTAGGATGTAGCGCTATTTGGCAGTGCAGTGCAGTCTTCGCCGAACCGAACTGCACTTTTCAAAGGGACAGCTCTCTCCCCTCCCTCCCTCTCTCTTCCATTCTCTCGCCTATTCACCCTCATCACCCTCTCTCTCCCACTTACTCCCCCCTCTCACTCTCTCTTTCCCTTTCATTCTCCCTCCTACTCAACCCCCTCACTCTAGTACAAACACATGCTCGCGGAACCCTCCGTAAATCCAACTGAAACCTTTTTTTATGCCTTTCTCTAGCTTGTTTAACCCTCATCAGCACCCCTGTCCTGTATTGTCTGCTCGATTGCTGCGTATAGGGGCGAGGGGGAGAGGATGTGTTGGATTAAACTGCAGGTTTATCTCTTAGTTTTGATGAATGACGGTGTTGAGACACCTGCAAAGAGGCGGAAAATTGAACGTAAAACAAGGTAGATGCAGGTAGATGCATCCTATAGCCTATACGGAGTGTTGTGCGAGTTATATACTTCTCTCGGGAGCTTATAGGTCAGAGGATATTGTATTTCTCTCTCTCAGCCCATTTGAACGCATGTGTTAGAAAAGGATCAATATAGGGGCTGTCACGTGATTTCAGCCCCTGTTTCTGTCCTTTTCTAAAACATGCGTTCAAATGGGCTGAGAGAGAGAAAGACAACTTCCTGGCGACGGTTATGTCGATCGGTTCATACCGCAAAGTTGCTTCGCCAATTAGCGATCGTGAACCGAAAAAGTCTTATTTCATGGACGTCCCCGCTTATTTTGACCTTGTTAATTGACCAATAACAGATCATTTGTCACTTCGTGACGCAACTCGGTTCATTACATTCTTGTACAGGGTGCCTTGCAGAAGGTTCCACGCGTTGGAAGGCCAATTCCTGAGGTCAAAATAAGAATATTTTCCCTACAGACATGTGTCAAAAAATGTCCCCCTTTTGAGCTACAGTCTCGCCAAAGATTTGAAAAGTTGATGGTTTTTAGGTGCTGTCGCGTAGCAAAGCACCTTATTTTGGAATAGCGACCTCTAGAGTACCTATAGAAGATAGAGTAGGTATAGCGGTCTGTGAATCCTACGCTGATGGGCTGCGACATTTTAGGCGTTCATGGAGCTCTTAGGGCCCAATTTCAAGATGGCCGACCGGGTCGATCGTGTAACCGGTGTAACCGTTGAGGTTATCTTCATACTTTTTCTGGCGGGAAACGGTCATCAAACTCATCGTTCACCGACACCGTTCTCATCAACACTGTAACATAACCTCAAACAACACGACTGCCGCCATCTTGAAATTGGGCCCTAAGAGTTCCATGATCGCAGATCGCCATACTCTCCCTATAGGTATAGGTACACTAGCGACCACCATTATGAACCAAATGTCATGAAGATTGGTATGTCGAGGTAATTTTACGTCTAGAATCCATTAATAACCGCGAGAAATTCAGAAGTTGAGTCTGACTGTACTTTTCAGGCAATTTTGAATAAAAATGGCCGGGTGTCCTTAATAACTAAATAAAAGCTCTGCCAGAGAAGCTCGAATCTCAATTCTTTCTAGGCAAAGCAATTCAGGAAATGGGGGATCTAATCCGTGGGAGGTCCATAAGAGCTTTTGGTGATTTGATACGTACCCTCAGCAAAGGGGCTTCTGGTACTACTCAGCACGGCCGTAAAATCAGAGATCGCGCCACCCTAGCGTCGCAGTTGTTGCCAAGCGGGTAAACCACGACCACGATTTAAAGATTAAACCTAATAATGATGGAATCATTTTTACTGCTCTAGGGATCAGAAACTACCAGCTACCTCCGTAGTTCAACTACTTACTTGTATTTAAAGTTTCAAGCTCAAAACTCTCAAAAATCAAGTCTGCATCTCCTATACGCCGCACCTCAACGTTGCCATTTACGTATTTTAATATTTTCGGTCAAATAGTGAACAGACTATAAAACGGGTTATCCACCATCCCCTTTTGAATAACATGGTGTCCCGTTTTGATTGCAAAGACTGCATTGCTACCGGGCTGATATCTGTTTAAAAGGACTATGGTTTTGGGCTAGTTTGTGTATAAGCGAAAGTAAAATGCTGTAATGTTGCACGTAAATGCACGTAATGTTGCTGATCCGCGCGCCACGACTTTTTTCCGTGCGCTCCAGCTCCGTTAATTTTGATGTCACAAAAATATGAGGCGCATCATTCTAGTAGGGAGATTCATCTAAAAAAGTTTTTAACTTTTTAAAGAGGTATTTTTTCATTTTTATCAATGATAACCAAGTTACAATGAAAGAACCGCCAAAATCCTAAAATTTTTGCAGTTTTCCGTAATTTCCGTGAAAAGCTCAAGAAAATTTTGGTGGACAACATCAAATTCGGATTCAGCGATCCAACATAGGCATTGACGTAAAACAGAACTTCTACAGCACTTTCCTTCATAAGCTCTTTTTCGGTCTCTGTTGCCTGGACTGTAGGTTTTGTTAGGTATTGCTGAATGAAAACAAATCATTGCTTTTAAAAATGTAAAAATGTCTGAGGATTCCGAATCGATACACTGACGCTTGTATTTCCTTCGACTTCGTCGACTTTGGTCATCTACGTAGGAGTTGTGCTATTCTCTGGAGTCGTTTCCAATCCGCAGAGCGCGAGCAGTTACCGGCTCGCGGCCCGGCAAGATTGCTTGAGGTATACGACATACGTGCGTAGTTAAACGTTTATTCACCGCGGCAAGCAGCTCGTATATAAAATTACACGCCCGTGGCGTAAAAAAAACTGTCGCTGCTATTTCCCTGTCTTTAGAACTGAATCCGTTTCAGCTGGCGTTTACCCGACGCACAAGAGGTCAATAGCCTTCGCTATCAGAGCAATCTGGGTGCACAAAAAAAAGAAGACTATTATAAATCATGTAGTTGCGGCACGTGCAATCTGGCAATGTTGCATTCAGTCCATTTCACGTTTTGAAAAATATTGAAATATTGGGGTTGGACAGTGCACTCCGTCGAATCGATATTTTTCATGGGTTTAAATGAACGGAATGCAACGTTGCAAGATTGCACGCGCCACCATTGAGCTCTCGTTTGCTCGGAGGGAGAGGATTCTAGGATTGTTGTTCTCGTTCCATAAGTATAAGTCGACTATGACCGATAAATGATAATCTTTGGATTTTTTCAAACGTTATTTCTCATATATCTTATGATGGAAGAATGAAAATTGGCTTTTCATTGAAGGACGCTTTAAAATCAAAAATACAAAGTCTGAGGCAAGTTTCGTTTTGATCTAAAGAAATGAGAATTCAAAATTCGCCTAAGCTTATAATGCGAGTTCCGCCTTTACCTCCGAAACTAACTAAAGTTCCAAGTTAATTTGACTGATTTATGTATTACTCACATTCGAAAGAGGAATCCAATTTATTGGTTAGATACTCCTTTCGAAAGCCTCCGCGGTTCGACTGATGTAAACCAAAAGATTTATTCGGTGACCGAGTGAGGTCATTCGTTCACTTGGTGACCAGTTGCTCGGCGCGGCGCGCGGCGTTTCAATTCACCGATGATTCCACTGGTTGAGAAAAGATTCCACAGTTCAGTTCAGTGTATGACTGCAATGCTCGAAAATACTCTGATATGTAATCTTTTCTCAAGCAGTGGAGTCGTCGATGACTTTCGATATTGGCTAGTCGTATACTCTCGGTAATTTCACTAGAATGTAGGAGTTATTTATTTTTTTTTTCAGTGAAGCAACATCGCCATCGTCTCAGGAGCTGTCCCATGCATGGGCGCCCGCAGAAAAATTTCCGGGGGGGGGGGGTGCAAAATTGTAGAGCCTCAATGGAAGGTCTAGGAGACCCCCCCCCCCCCCGGGAAAGGGAAAACTTTTTTTTTTTTTTTCATCCAAATGGTGTACACTGTACACTTATTAAGCCATGGTAGGTGTATCAAATTATAGTAATAATTTTGACGTGTTTGATATAATGGATAAAGGGACAGCAGGGGGACTGGGGCTCTTGCAAACTTTTGCTATAAGCAAATAAATAGTCCAATCTTATGTGTAGACCAGCAAAAATCACGAAAATCACAGTAAGAAAGCCTAAATTCAGTAATAAACTCACATAACTGCTGTAACGGCAAGATAATAATGGCGCTTCAACGCCGGTATCATGGGAGATTCCTGTCTATTATGTCAGTTTCTCTACGGAAACACAGAGATAAGTCTCAATTTAGATAGGAATCTCCCATGATACCTGCGTCCATCCGCCATTATAAGCCCGATTCTGAGAGTGAATTTCGTGATTTTTTAGTGTGCTCATCGTCATTTGTACAGGTTTTTATGCAAGAATCAACTGTTCCATTCCCTGTAGCAAAATTTTGCAAGAGCCCCATTGATAACAAGGAAAATGTTTAATTCTCCTTTTCCTCGCAAAAAATGAGTGAAAATTACAAAATAAACAAATAATGAAGTTTTTCAACTATTACTCTTTTGATGAACATTGCATTTTCTTCATTCCTTTCATTTTTTACCTTGAAATTTTGACTTTTTTAAATTCCGGAGGGGGAGAGGGGCAAGTGCCCCCTCTTGTCCCCCGCTGCGGGCGCCCATGGTCCCATCATGCACTGTGGCCTGAGATCGTAAAAAAGTGGGAAAAAAATCAGAAAGTAAATTTTTCATCAATGCATAGTGTTTATTAACTTTCAGGACCAATTCAAATCAGAGAAAACTTGTTTAACAAGTAATTTAAACCTAGTATTCAGGGGCGTCATTTCGGATTCGGCTGGGGGGGGGGGAATGTGATGACCTTTTTTTCTTTTTTTTGCTTACCAATATTCTTTTAGACACTCTTATTTTACAGCCCTGCATATTTACGGCCCTAAAGTCCAACAAAACTCGTTAATGACCACCAAATTTTAGTTCAAAACTTTTTTCTTCTCCTTAAAAAAAAAAAAAAAAAAAAAAAAAAAAAAAAAAAAAGGTCACTTTTTCACTTTTGGCCGATCCTTGGGGGGGGGGGGGGGGGGGGGGGGCAGTTGCCCCCCCTGCCCCCTGCCCCACCCCCCCCCCCCCCCCCCCCCCCCCCCCCAAATGACGCTATTGCTTGTATTGTCACTGGAATGTTATAAGTTAAGCTTTTAAGATTGAAAACGATGATTTTTGATGACTTCGTTCATCGTTGCCAGGGCTGCCGGTTTGCGTATAACCAATGCTATTTTTCTATTCACCGATGATTCCACCGGTTGAGAAAAGATTACACAATGAACTAAAATACTCGCATCTGTAATCTTTTCTCGACCGGTGGAGTCCGTTTATGACTTTTAAAAACTTGCGGATTTATTAATTAATTAACGGCGTTTCCACCGATTGAGGAAAGATTACAGATGCGAGTATTTTCGTGCATTACAGTCATACACTGAATTGAACTGTGTAATCTTTTCTCAACCGGTAAAATCATCGGTGAATAGAAAAATAGCATTGATTATGCACGCAAAACGGCAGCTCTGTTCTATGCACCGATTTTTGGCCACTTCTTTTCGATCTCAGACCATAGCGCTATGCAGGGGCGGCTCGTGCAATTTGGCAAAAATGTCATCCCTCCATTTGATTGTATGTAAAACAATCGATTCGGAAGTGAAGCAGTCGATTCTGAAACATAGATTCAACTGGAGCGAAGAAATTGATGCCAAATAGCACGGGTCGCCACTGGCGCTATGGTTTGCTGAACGTTGGAATCTTGATATTAAATCTGTGCGTCGAAACGTGGCGTTTTAAAGTGTTATGACTACGATCGGAATCGGAGGAAGGGATTATCACGTTTCGCGCGAATATTATGGAATATTGTGGAAAAATCGCTGAATCGTACGCCTCGCCGTTTTCATTCCTTTTCTCATCCCGTGTTTTGAAGGGCTGGCGAAGCGGGGTAGGGTGGTAACAGCGCGCGGTTTCACAGCGTCAACCATTCCAATGTCCCCCGCCCCCGCTTTTGACCCCCTCCCCCCTCCCCCTCCATCTGCCCCTCGCCTTGACGAAACGCACGTTCAGAAGATTGAATATCACATTGCACGCACCGGCATGCATCCGCATTGCGCTCCAATCTCAGCGCATTTGTGCACACGCGCGCCGGTTCGCTTTAGTTGCATTTCTCGAGTTATTACTAAAGAACACACTGCACTTTCAAGTACAGCTGCTGCTCGCACTTGCACTCGCGGTCAACAACATTGTTGCCGTATTTCAGGTTAAAACATTCTATCTTACATTGATTCAAATGGGAAGTATGAGTGTTATTTTTCAGTATTCCGAGGCAGCCATCTTGGATTTTAAAATTGGGCTGTTGCACACTTTTGCTACAAGCGCTTTATTAGTCGACTCTGGTGTAAAAACCTCTTTAAATAACAATGGCACCACGAAAAACTTCCGAAATCCACACCTAAACTCAATAAACGCATTTATTGGCACGAGCGTAATGGTGTATATAGGCATATGGCATAGGGCAGTAATCATGGGAGATTCCTATCTTCATTTCCTCGCTCTTTCTATGCTGACAAGGATGATTCACAGAGTAATTAGTCATCAGAGTAGTGATCCACATCCGATGAATGGTACCACGACATCTGGTGACACCGGTGTCAAATGAAAGTCGTCTCTTATTGGGCACTTCTTGATGGAGTGACTGTATTGTTAGATGAGAATCTCCCATTATAACTGCTCTAAGCCAGCATTACGCTCTCGCAAATATTTGCGTTTTTGAGTTTAGGATGAGTGGGATTCGGAAGTATTTAGTGCTGCCATCGTTAATTTTGGAGGTTTTTACATCAGCTCAAAGTCGACCATACTATATCGCTGATAGCGAAAGTGTGCAACAGCCCCATTCTTTAAAACTGAAAGCAACATTGAATTCTGCGACCTATAAAACCCCCCTTCAGTAATTTTCATCGAATTTTGGAATTTTGTTGAAGCTATATGGTTCAACAGCAGCAATATTCTCCCCTTTCTTTTCTTCTTATTTTTTAATTGTCGATCGGATGAAAGTTACATTTTCTTACTCACTTTACTCTTTAGTCTGTAGAATGAAGTATATTGTTTGGCAACAGCGGATCTTGAAAATATTTTCTCGGGAAGTTTTCCGTTATTGCAGTATCCAAAAGTGTGATATATAATGATCTGTTTTTCTCCCAATGAGAGAGGGTAGTACCCAACTTTAGGTACTGCTGAAAAGCGCCGAAAAAAATGTAGGCTTGAGCAAAGAGCTAAGAATATTCTTTATTTTGAGAGGTTTTTCATCAACTTTAGTTCGTAATCCTTAAAAATAGTTTATATTGGTTTTTCACCTGCAACTTATATTTCGAGTGTTTAAAGTTACGCTGTTATGAGTTTAGAATGATAAAACAAAGTGGCAAGTATTGTGAAATATTTCAAAAGAGGCACTAGAAAATAGCTGGACAGCCCGGACAAATCTGGTTCAAAGTCTCCTCTGTATGTACTTCAGGGCATCGGACCGCCGAACATAATCGGTGCGGTTTCGATTCGCGCCTCACAGTTTTTGAAAAAGTCGGTTTGCGGTTCGGTTTGAGTTCATCGTATCATTTGCAGGGGCGTGCCGTGGTTTCCAGGGAGGGGGGGGCAAGAATGCAATCTTGCCGCCCTCCGCGAACAAAATTATAAATTTGATGACTTTTTTTTTTTTTTCTCTCTTCTTTGCTTGTTTCGCTCTGATTTTGCCGCCCTCTGAAATTCATTTTGAAATTTGATAACCTTTTTTTTTGGTTGTTCACCCTGATTTTGCCCCCCCCCCCCCCCCCCCCGAGAGTGCCGCCCGGGGCAAGGGTACCCACATGCTCCCCCCACGGCACGCCCCTGATCATTTGAACTACTATATCACTCGCTGAAACGATTTTTTTTTTTACTCTCTTTCTTTTTGCTGCTGAAAACCCCTCTTACTAACCAAACCACCTTAGAAGTAAAATTACTACCCGTATTTTTTTGTAAGACATCACCAAAAAGTAAACAAAATAATTGTTTTAAATCAAAACAACCCGTTTATGCCTTTAAAACGGAGGTTTCTTCCCGTGAAATTCAGTTTTGTGTTGAATACTTTGGTTTCTGCAATTAGTGATTCGTTTATTAACACTCAATACTGAAATGCGTCCCCACTGAAGCGCCATTCAACACTTGTTCGGAGTTGATTGTCTCGAGCCGGAGAAAATTTTTTGATGAGCGCGTCAACACTTTCTAGATTAACACTAATTAACCATCGACGAGGGTTGATTTTCTCTACAGATTCTTCTTTAAATACTTCCATGGGTTAAGTAACACTAACTTTGATGGTAAATTAACCAATTTCTACAGCTGAACAACCGGAAACGAGACTTAAGTATCAAGGGGGTTAAAAATGGACGACTTACTAGCGCGTTTTTAAAAATTAACACTCATTGGATAAAATGTTCAAATCAAGCGTATTGAAACGGATTTAACACTCATTTGGGTTATTCAAATCTCGTAAAATAGAAAGTCAAGTAAAAAGTCCAGTTTATTTTATCTCGTTCGCAGTTTATTCTCTCTCATTATATTCGATTTTCCGTTATTTACCTATAATTTTCCGTAGTTATAGTGTTTCCTCACTCCCATTTTTGTGTTAACTAACTCTCATATTTTTTAACACCCTCAACACTCAACACCATTATTTTTAACTGTGTTCTTAATCTTTCATCACGAGTATATTCGTTTTTGTGACTAAATCTGCCTCACACTACGTCCGTTTTTTATTCGCTTCAATTGCGACTCCAGAGTGTTAACTTTTGACGAAATAATGTTATTCCTTGATCGCCTTCAATTAAGCGAGTATGCAAAATCATCTCCGCTGCGTAGGAATATTTAACTACCCATTCAATATGAGCGAGCGAACATTTCAATTTGCAATGATTTGTCATTTTGTCATCGTGACCTGGCAGTTGAAAGGTTAACATCAAAGATTACTTATACATACAGATATGGCACAAGCTATCTCGCCTATGTTAAGTGAAAACTGGATAGAACGCCAGCCGTGATACAACCGGTCATACAGAGGATCATAAAGATGACAGATTTCTGGCTCGGAAAGATTACTTGTCCCACTTTTCCTGTGTTTGTTTACGGAACTAGAACAAACATGGAACATGGAACCGTTTTTTAGTAGACAAACATGGAAAAAGTAATCTTTGCAAGCCAAAATTATATTATCTTCATGATCCCTTTTGTATCACGGCCGGAGTCAATTTGACAACATTTTGGCAAATGTCATCTATGGGTATAAGTAACATTTGGTTAACGTATTGCCTGGTTCCATGTATTTTCAAGTAAAAGGTTCGCTTTCAGAGAATATATGGTTCGGATGCGGAGGTATTTTCGGTTCGTGATTCGGAGCTGCTTTTGGTTCGCGGTTCGGAGCGGTTTTCTGTTCGCGGTTCGAAGCTGTTTCGGTTCACGGTTCGGTTCGGTTCGGTTCGATGCCCTGCCGTACATCTGGCAACTCTGGTCAACAATTTGTGCCGAGTCGTTTGGTTTCGATTCGACCTTTCTAGAATTTCTTTTTCATATGGCAGAACGTTTTTCAACCGCATGCAAGTGCAACGCAATTCCGCAGAGCCAGTTGTGATCGTCTCGACTCTCGGCGCGGCGTTCCGTCGCTGATATTTGATAGACCATCGATCCGAGCGTAATTATTATCGATAACGAATCGATACGCGACTGCAAGGTATCCGCGTAGGTACGCAAGTATAGGTACCTATATGCTATTCGCTCTATAGCGATCAAGTAGTCATAGCACTGAAAAAGCGTTCGATCGACAATTTTTCAATGATTCTGACCGACTCAGCGTTTGATTGCTGGTAATCGATGGATTACAGTGTTTATACACATACAGTATACTGCTACGCGGAGACGTCTAGCCAAGAATCCGTCTTTCTTTCTCCTCATTGCCTGTTCAAGCCAAAGAGTAAACAAGAGTCGCAATTGACCTGCGTGCGGTCTACTGTGATAAGAGCGGAAACTAAAGACGGCCTCTGATTGGCTGATAGCCTGTGTCTAAACTTTTTCGACCTTATGGAGATTAACATGGGGGTCATGGGGCTTTTGTTCCGAGTCGTTTATCTCGAAACCTGTGCAAAACTTTACCGTCTGAAGTTTTGTGAACTGATTTCGCAGAATTTTTAGAATAAAATGATGTAAGTAATTGCTATTTTCAATCAGACAGAAAACCTTATCCCATTTGAAAGCATGTGTTAGAATAGGATAAATATAGTGGCTGTCACGTGAAATCAGTCCCTGTTTCTGTCATTTTCTAACAAATGCGTTTAAATGGGCTAAGAGAGAGAAAGACAATATCCTTTTCCTGGTGATTTTGAATCACTCAGATTTCCGCTCTAGTCAATCCTTGTAAATTATATGATCATAGCATGTATTTATGTCATGTCAACAAGTGCTTGGAATGGGTCTGTTACAAACTTTTGCTACAGCGATAAAAATTGTATATTCCAATGTAAAATCGCCCGAAAAGTCCTTTGGTGGCATCATAAAGTCATGAAATACAATATTAAACTCACAAGAGGCGTTTATTGACATCTAAGATGGCGGAAAAATATCGAGGAATCCGAATGTATGCAACGTGATCATCCAAGGATTGCCAACTTTGACAACCATGTGTTTGTTTACGTTGTGATTGGTTGTGATGGATATTGTGAGGTTGGCTATCCTTGAATGTTCGTGGTGCAATTGGTGCATGCATACAGATTGCTCGATAATTTGCCGCCATCTTGGATTTCATTAAACGCCTCTTGTGGGGTTCTTATTGCATTTCATGGCCTTCTGATGCCACCATTTGACTTATCAGGCGATTTTACATTAGATTATACACTCTATAGCGCTGTAGCAAAAGTTTGCAAGAGACTCATTAATTTCTTCACCTATGAACTGGACTAATGTGTATAAACTTTTCGATTGTTTCAGGTGCGTGTGAATATGTCTAAGAACTTGAGGCCTCCCGTGTAAATTCTGAGCAGGTATGTGCAATATGAGTGAATTGTTTACATCCTTTGAGAGTCCTGTTTTTCAGTCGTGGATGTCGCCACAGTGGGCAGAGATTTAAAATTTGGCGGTCTAAAATCAGCATGTTAATATTAGAGTATACTATGAGACGCGAGTATTCCCGATCCATGCTACTTATGAGAGAGCCGATTCTAACTGAAAATGGCTGCGATCAGCGTGTCAGGAATGTAAACATTGAGCGAGCCATCGCGTTTCTTCAGTCGTGTCTTGTTAGTAATTTTTTCGGTGCAAAATTAATCGTGTTGTATGTTTAAAACAGCAAAATGAGTTACTCGGCATATTTTGGTAGCAGGGGAAGCGTGCCTTTTGTCTTACTTGAATGGCGTGCCAAAACTGTCTTCTAATCGCGCGGTCGATTTCCCTAACTGAACATGGCGTCGTCGAGAAAACTCGGGTCTTATAGTACCTATACATACTCTAGTTAATATCACCTTAAATGATTTTATCATTTTGAAGATGAACTGATGCTAGGCTCTCTAGGCATAGCCGTAGCTAGGATATTGTCTTTCTCTCTCTTTGCCCATTTAAACGCATTTGTTCGAAAAGGATAGATATAAGGGCTGTCACGTGACTTCAGCCCCTCTTTCTGTCCTTTTCTAACACACGCAGTTAAATGGGCTAAGAGAGAGAGAGAAACATACAATATCCTGGCTATGGAGTTGACCCAGCCATGTGGCAACCATGAATTCATCCCATTTGAACTTATGAGAAACAATCGATTCTTGAGGGGGTCATGGCCCTGTTACTAATCGATTGTTCCTCACGCATTCAAATGGGAATTACACACTGTTGCCAAATTGTTGGTTCCGCCTTTGATATAGGAGATGGAGATAGAAAAGAAGAAAAATAATTAGACGCATAAAGAAAGTTAAGATGGGAAGCTATACGGATTATTGAAAGTTAATACCATAACCAAACTTTGAATTTCGATGTGTCGAACACGAAAAACGATATCGACCTGCGCCTAAACCTAACCGTTGTTTTGCAATTTTGTGCTCTTGTGACTCATATGATGAAATGTAGGGGTCGCTTTTTTGCACTATTCGATTTATTTAGCGGCCCTTGTGAGGGCTATTAAATTTTCAAAATTTCAATCATGCGCAGTAGAATGAAAATTCGACCACCTACGAAATTTCGTTTTTTTATCTTTTATTTTTGTTTCGTTTTTTAAAATCAATCGTCTTGAAGTTACACGGACGCTGTCGGACTTTTTAAATACACCTTGTATTTGCGTAGTATGGAGTCCAGCTATAATTAGCAAGATTCTATTTTGAGATGTAATTTTAATAAGCACGCCCCTTTCCCACTTGAAATATTAGAATGCGCATTGAAGACGCCGCGTCGTAGACGCCGCTTATCTTATAGAGAAAAGAATGACAAGCGCGCTCTTTTGCGCTGCTTTCAAAAAGGTTTTAGTTTCTTAAATCGCTTCGATTTGAATGAAAATTTCAGAAAGCGCGCTGTTACACGGCATCGGTGAGCCGAATTCCACCGCAAATTGTAGAATTGCCAAGTTGACATTTCTAAAATTTAAACATAACCTTGACCAAAACACCCTCTTTGAAACAGGTTCATTGGTTTTGTTAGAGTCCCTTTATGTAGAGAGTTAAGACAAGAGGATAGTCAACTTCTGATCGGTCGATAAGTTTTAGGCTCTACTGATGCCGCCATTGGATGCGATTTTGCATTTTTGTTTACAATCACAGTTGTTTACCAACGGAGTTTCACAGATATAGAGTTAATTTTCGATAAATCTGTTAATTTTAATCATGATACACCTCAGGAATGTCTTTGTAAATCCCAAAAGAATCTTTCAAAGCGTAAATAGATGTCGATCAACAAAAGCAGTGAAAGATTACGTCAGAAACTCAGCGGCACTGTAATCTTTGCAGTGGACCAAAACACAACGGGCTTCAGAATGTAAACAAATGTGCAAAATCGCATCCAACGACGGCGCCCATGGTTTCACTTGTCTTAACTCTCTATATATAGGGACTCAAGTTTCGTTGACTGTAGATTGGGGAACAGATGACACACCATCCATCGTCAAATAACTCTGCAGTTTGACGGGCCGTAAAGGTTGTCTCCACCTGCGATTTAAAAGCGCGAATAAACTGATTGAGCCAATTAGCTTCTTTGTTGTCAATACATCGGACTCGACCTATCGACTTCAAGGCAGCTCATTGGCTCAATCAGTTTATTCGCGCTTTCTTTAAATTCGCAGGTGGAGACACCCCTTAAAATTGACGAACGGAACATCAACCAAACAAGCAAGGCAACGTTGGCTCACCAGTCGTTTTGTGGTTGATCTCGGCTCATCGATGCCAATTTGACGATCCTACTTTGAGCGTGTACGAAGGGCTTAGTGTTTTTACGTAGGGATCAACCCTCTCTAAAGGGTTCTCTCCACCTGCGAAAGTAAAAGCGCAAATAAACTGATTGAGCCAATGAGCTGCGTTGAAGTCGATAGGTCGAGTCCTATGCATCGACAACGAAGAAGCCCATTGGCTCAAGCAGTCAATTCGCGCTTTTAAATTCGCAGGTGGAGAAACCCCTTTAACGCTGGAGCAAAAGCTTGCTACAGACCCATTCAGGCTGTTACCGATTGATTCCATTCGCTTCATCGATATGGCAACACCTAATGTATCGGAGTATCGGTAAACCCGCTGAGTCCTCACCTCACTCCTCTGCGGAGTCACCAGCCAGCTAGCCGCGCTCCTCCACCGCGCCGTTGCATCTGTAACTGAGAGCGACCACTCACCACTTCGTTCCCTCGTTCTGCACTAGCGTGAGCGTCCGCGTCGGCCGCGTCCTCCTGCTGCACATTCAACTCCGCAGACACTTGTGAGTTGTATCCGCGAACTCGGACCAACAGCGCCATCGCTAACAGTCGCCGCGTCCATTTGCGACAAACAGCACTGCGAACTCCGCCGCCGCCAAACTCGTATATACTCGTATACCTACCATATGAATGCAGCAGTATCCACCTTCCATGGGGCTGTCCTAGAACATGAGGTAAGATCTGCGGGAGGGTAGGAGGGAGGGAGGGTACTGTGCCTACTCGATGGCATCCGGCCGGACCGAGCTCCGATTCCGCGGCCGCGGGGACTGCGGTCGTGCGCGGATTCAGTTCCAGGGATTCGGTTCGAGTCGAGCTTCTTTTTTTTTCTCCTATTATTGTTATTATTGTTTCCTTTTTTTCCTTTTTTTTGTATTCCTCTTCATTTTTATGATGGCCATTGTCATGACTGGAGAGCTACGCTGAAAATTGTCGTCGGTTTTCTGATCTGATGCTGGGAAAAGGGGATTATCGGAATCTGGTCCTCCAGGCCGGATCATCAAATCGGATCTCTGACTGTTCCGCTCGCTTTCCTTGCAGCGACACTCTGCTCGTCGGTGTTGCCGTTTGTGGTCAAAAATTCTCCGAATTTTACATCGATTTAAATGGGACGTTTGAATAATTTCTACCGTAAATGGCAACACTGCTGCTTTATAGCTCTCCGGATGACTCCGGACATTTTCTTCTTCTTTCGTTTTCCAGAGATTGACGATCTGAAAACTCGTTGTTTAAAAATGTAACCGCGAGATAAAACAGAACTGATTTTGTCCGAAGGACGTGCCTGCGTCCGCGAGTCTTTAACTTGCATTGTATTTGTCGCTCGCTAGGAATTTTCATCGAGGCCTGCTGAAACTCATGTGTATCAAGGCTGTGTAAGAATAGGGTCCTACGTTGATAGATAATTATATCTAGGGAGGAAGGACACAAGCTGTAGGAGTTTTGATTGGTTGTTGGTTTCAGGATTTCACGGTCGAAGACATCGAAGGCTCCTCTCAAATGAAGGGAGTAGGAATATTTGGCGAGAACTGTGCCGTCTTTTGGACGAGCTATAAATGCTGCCGTCGGAGGGAAAATACTGAAATCGGGAGGTTCTTTGGATGAGGTAAAAATATAGAATTAAACCAGAAATTAAAACCATTCATGCCAATTTGTATTGTAGACTCACCGTCGACGCGGCGGCTTTTCTTCCAAGTTGAGTATGAAGAGCTCCAAAGGAGTCGACGAGGGGGAAAAAGAGGAAAGGAACGTTTGGGAATAGAGGACTGCGGGGAATGCCGGCAAATACTGTCTCCACCCCTGGTTCACCGTCAAACTTAGCATTTTCAGTGCTGCATTATCAATAGTGTAGTTTCACAAATCTCAGACTTTCACTAGTGAATCGAATGACTTTTTCTCATATAATTTCACGTGCATGTCAATTTTTTTGAAATTACATAAGAATCAATGTTAACAAACGTCCTCTATAAGGGACTAGCGAAAGGGTTAACCTTCGAATCCGTTCTCGCGGTCGACTATTTCCGAATGCATGAAGCGTCTTATTGTCTGTACTCCCCAAAGAATCATCCACCAAGGTCCAAAGGGCTCTAATTTAGGAGTGATTTTAAATTTCTACCAACAGTTATATGTAGACGGTTTTAGTGAGAAGTCAACGGTTAGTCATCAACCATAACAATGCACTCATCGGTCGCAATCGGTTGTGATAAAACTCGCGTAGCGTTCCAAACTATCTCACTCACTCTATCGTGACCCCCAAGTATACCTATCTCTTTCTAGTTTCGAAATTCGTTAACAGGGCCTTGTTATACGACATAATATAATCTAAATCGCGTTAAAATGCTTCGAGGAATGCATTTCATGCAGCCAAAAAATTTCACAAAAGATGTGTCTCTATTTATGATTTTTGAAAATAGAGAGAGATGGCAGTACATGGGGGTTACGTGAGAGCGAGAGAGACAACCTGTCTTTGTTTGGAACGCTCATCACCGGCTACCGCCATCACTAAAACCCTCTGTAGAAAAATTGGTACCTGCCACATGCACTATAATACCAACCCTGCATGACCATTGTCCATGCTTTCGACCAAGTAATTTTTCGCCGTAAGTCAACATTTTTCAGGGACAAATGGACAAAATGAAAACCCAGCGCATGCTATGCTTCCCGTTTGCTGAAAATGACGAGGAAAGTAAAGTAGGCTAATTTTTGTCCGAGGGCTGGGGGGGGAGCAAAAAAACCAGAGTATACTATAAGACCCCTAGTATTCTCGATGACGCCATGTTCGGTTAGCGAAACCGACCGCGCGGTTAGAAGCAAAGACAATGTAGATGAAGACTGGCTCCTAGCGGCGAGAATTGAAGCCAGTTACTGCCATAGGCAGGGCTTCCCGCTCGGGGTTATGGACCAAATTCACATTGCGGCTTATGGAGCTGAGACATAAAACTGTTTCAAAAGAATGCCAATTTCTTCTAGATTTCAAAAGTACTCGGATTTGATATGCAGTTTATGTCAAAAAAGAAGTTGACGAACTTAAAGGAAAGTTTTGGTCAATTTTTCCGCTAGGTATTTACGATAGCAAGTAGGTACGGCAAAAAGTTTATGGGTGCTAAAGTAAACAATGATCGACCGATCGTTAACTTCTATTTTTAAAGAGCTGATGCTTTATATTGATCCAAATTTTTGGTTTGGATGTAAATTATTCTATACTGTACAACATATGTGAGCCTCGATACTGTTATTCGCAAAAGTAATTGACTAATAAAATAGGTTTGAAGAGCGCGAAGTACCATAAGAGCTAATGTTAGATTGGTCCATACGCCCGCGCGGGGAAGTGCCTTGCCCATCAGCCCGTGCATTGACCGGCTTCACTTTTCTCCCGTGCAAAGAGATAGCAGAGGGCAGTTTTCCTCTATAATATCTTTGGTTAGAAGACAGTTTTGGCGCGCCGTTCAAATAAGACGAGGCACGCTTCCCCTGCTATCAAATTATGTTGATAAACTCATTTTTCTGCTTTAAATATACAATCACGATTAATTCTGCACTGAAAAAATTATTAACAAGTACGACACGACTGAAGAAACGCGATTGCTCACTCAATGTTTACATTCCTGATATGCTGATCGCCGCCATTTTCGGTTAGAATCGGCTATCTCATAATTAGCATTGCTACTGCCAGTAGTCACTTGGACGTTTGAGTGGTGAACATTGCTTCTATCAAAATCTACCTAGAATTTCGTTTCGAAGAAAAAATTTATAAGAAATCGTTATCCTGTCTAAAAACCAATTTAAACCACGAAGAGAACCTAACGTATGTCCATCACAGTAGGCGACTGTTGACTGTTGCTCCGATGAGTCCCGACAAGACTTGAGTCTTGAGGAAAATTGGACACCCGTCGCTTGTTTCTCGCTGTGTCTCTATTTGTCTGTCTCTAACAGTTTTCGATAAATCATGCGGATACTAGATAACCTGTTGGGGAACCCTCGCAGACTAAAAAAAAGAAAAAAAAATATGTCTGGTTGCCAAGACAGATATTTGCATTATCCCCAGGCGCAAACCTGAATGTTACGGTGAACATAGGGATACAGTCACCGGCAAGTTGCTGACCCCGCAGCGGTCACATTGTCCCTTTCTGGTCACCTGTAAAGCTTCCCCGACTTGAGAAATGCCTTTTGAAATACAGTGGCGTCTCGTGCAGTTTGACAACAATGTTCTCCCTCCATTAGATTTTATGTAAAACAATCGATTCGGCAGTGAAGCAGCGCTTCATCAGTATTCGATTATTTCATATAGATTTAAATGAAGGGAGAAACATTTTTTGCCAAATGGCACGAGCCGCTACTGATTTGAAATATATGGCAAGGATAAATAGAGGGTGGGAACCAACTGAAGGAAGATACAGGAAAAAATCAGTAAATGGAGAATATTGATTGAGAAATACTAGAATACATAACGAATGGAATTCAACAAGAAAAGGTTAAATTGAAGGAAACGGAATGGATATACTTATATTTATTTATTTATTTATTTATTTATTTATTTATTTATTTATTAATTATCAACGGGACAAGTCCCAATTACAAAACAAAAATAACAAAGAAATTAGCATATTAACAAATGGCACGGACACGAAAGATTAAATTAGAATCCGAAAATATAAAAAAAATTAAAAATAAAAAAAAATAAAAACAAAAAAAAAGGAATAAAATAAAAATATTTAAAAATTATTTATTATTTTTTTTGTTTTTTATTTTTTTAATAAATATTTATTTAGGAAATAAAATATTTGGGATTTGAGGATGGAAAGTGTTGTGATTTGGAAGAAATCTCAAGGCTAGTCTTGAGCAACTTTGAGATTTCCTCCAAATTTCAACAGTTTTCAACCTAAATCACACCGATGGATATTCATTCCATTTCTATCGCTCTAACCTTATTCAATGTATTCCATCCGTTTCATAATCCAATTTTTCACAATTTTCTAAAAATCGCATTTGCCCTCGTCCTTCAGTTTGTCCTCATCTTCATTTGATTCTCTGCGTATTTGAAAAAGCGCTTTTTAAGTCGAGGAAGTTTGGGGGAAAGATCGAGGAATGTTAAAAAATTCGTCCCTGCGGAGATTTTTGGGTCGTCTTCATTTTCTGAGGGAGGGCCCCTGGACTTCTCACTAGCGGCGCAATGGTTTACACTCGTTACAATGGGGCTGTTGCAAACTTTTGCTGTGAGCTTGTGAAGAATCGAATCTGATGTAAAAACCAGCGGAAATCACGAAAATCACTGTTTATTCAGAATAAACTCACATTACTGCCATAACGGCAAGATCGTAATGGCGCTTCAACGCAGGCATCATGGGAGATTCCTGTCTATTATTTCACTTTCTCTAAGGAAACACAGAGATATGTCTCAATTTAGATAGGAATCTCCTATGATACCTGCGTCTCTCCGCCAATAAGCCCGATTCTGAGAGTGAATTTCGTGATTTTTTGGTGTACTCATTGTCATTTTTACCGGTTTTCATGTAAGAATCACTTCTTCAATCCCCTACAGCAAAAGTTTGCAAGAGATCCGCTCCAATAGCTCCATTGGTGAAGTAAAAATAAAAAAGACCTGTTGTGGGCGCCAGGGGAAATGCCAGGGGGGCTTTTCTTTCACTCCCCCCCCGTTTTTCTCTTTTTGACATCGTTGAGTCGAATGTAGCTTTGTCGGAAATGCCAAAAAAGTCGGACCGGTTCCGGTTTAGTGATGACGTCACGATCAAAGTTGGTTCCAAACAAATGCTCTATCTCGCTCACTCTCTAGGATTTACCCATAAGAAATCAGATCCAAATTTTCGAACGCAAATTCATGCTAGTTCACCACCAGTTTTCTCAAATTTTATTGCACCATTAGATTCCACGTACCTTAAAGTATCTTTTCACTCTAACATAATTCCTACAAGATCACAAGCGAATTTACAATCACAGTTATACCGAAAGATGTTCTTTGTTTTGTCCTGGTCTTACTCACGGTCTCTTATGGGAGTATCATTGCCATGACACTCAATCATCCTAACCTCTCTTCCTATCGAAGCTTGTTCGAGGTATAACCAATACCGCCTCTACTCATACCATGCTGCTTCTTTTGAAAAAGTGAGGTCAGGGTTCGTCTTGGTACATGTAAGCTTATGGAAACTGTGGAAAGCTTATGGCGTTATCAAGGTTTTGGTTCGTTTTTTGAAGTTCAACCAAAATTGGAAAAGTACGTCAGTACTGAAAGTTTTACTTCCCCAAAGCAGTATAAGAGCTGAAAATCATGTTTTGAGAGGATAAATCTCGATTTTGCATTTCACCAAGATTTCATTCTCCATGAGTGTACTTATACCAAGACGACCCCAACCCCAAAGAAGCAGCTTGGTATGTTTAGAGACGGTATTGGTATAATGATGTGATGGTGCCGATGAGCCTATATCCTAGAATTTTGTGCCCATAAGAAACTGTGAATGTGACAAGGACAAAACATAGGACTTCTTTGATATAACTGTGATTGTACATTAATGCGCGATGTTTCAAAAAATTTGTCGAAGCGTGCTCATATTTTAAGGTACGTGGAATTTAATGGTGTAATAAAATCTGAGAGAACTTGTTGTTTTCTAGCACAAATTTGTATTTGAAAATTTGGATCGTGTTTCTTATGGGAAAACCCATGAGAGCGAGTGAGATGGAGCATTTGTTTGGAACCAATTTTTTTCGTGACGTCACACTAAACAGGTCTATTCTTTGATCCTCAAAAAAATCTAGCCGGGTTCCGAACAAAGGTACGAAAAGTCCGGACGGTCGGTAATCTTAACCTCACCAACACACCAACACAAACTACGAAGACAAATAAATAAAATAGAAGGTGGGAGCATTTCAAATCTGGTAGACTTCTTGGTCATGCCGGTACAGTGCCATTTGAAACTGTTGGAGGCGGAGTCTCCCCCCCTTCCCCCCACTCACGCCTCTTGCCCCTCGTACATCGGCGTACTGCTGTGACGTCATGCAGGCTTAAATATCCATGTTATGCCGGCAAAGAACTGCTCCCAGCTCCCACCCTTAATTTTTCCATCTTGCACCAACATCTCCAAGGCGATGGACGGTGCTGTGCGAGACTGGGTGAGACTGAGGGTTCTGACTATAGTGACTATTGCTCGTTGATCCGCAAAGCGCACTCCAGGAAGTTTCCCAGAAAGTCCAGACCCCCTGGACCCCCCCCCCCCGGCAACGCCACTGAATTTTGCGTGCTATTGCTAAACGTTTTAATTTCCCGCTAAATTTGGCAACTCTGTGGTAGCGTACGGTGAGTCATTTCATATAAGTGCGAAGCTATGGCGAACTTACGGTTTATTATCGTGAACGTCCTAAGTGCCTTCAATTTAACGGATTTGCGAAACCATTCCCCTCCTGTACGAATAGTTAACTAAAGGGGTCTCTCCACCTGCGAATTTAAAAGCGCGAATAAAGTGATTGAACCAATGAGCTTCCTTGAAGTCGATAGGTCGAGTCCAATGTATCGACAACAAAGAAGCCCATTGGCTCAAGCTGTCAATTCGATCTTTTAAATTCGCAGGTGGAGAGATCCCCTTAACCCCTTATGGACCAAGCCCGAGTATACTCGTTTTTATCCTCTAGTCTTACAAATTGTTTCCGTCCTCATTCCGAATAAACGCAAATATAGATGAAAGCACAACACTACAAGATGAGGTCTCATCGGGAGCCTTCAATTCGTCGTATAGGCAATTCCAACTCCACCGAGTACGAACAGTTAACTACCTTCCTCGTATAAGCGGAGAAGTGGCGTTCTTTTTAAACTAACCTGGTCATTAAAGGGTTAATCAATGTTCGATGTGACGGCAGCCCTTAAAAAGGCAACTAACTGTGATTAAGTTGACAGTTATAGCTGGAATATTGATTTAAATGGAAGGTAAATCATCACAACGATTTCCTTCAATTTCTTTGATAGGTAACACCATCATTGCCATGCAGGAATATTTAATGATTCAATTTTACTAATATCCTCCTCGTTCATTGAGAGTCGTCAAATTATAAAGTTATCGAGACGATCAGTATATATAGCGGTCAGTATATACCTTTATCATATGAGTTAAGGAAGGTATATTTAAGTCATCTTGCATTATTGAAATTAAATTTTGATCGTTATCTCGAAAGTTCAAGGGATTAAAAAAAATTACAACTTTTGGTTACCCGACTTTTTAATTTCTGCGAGAAAAAACTTTGCTAAAGCGGCGCTCAGCCAGCCTGCTTTCGCTGACTGCCGGTACGGAACTGTTTATGAACTTGTGAAAGAGAATATGTTTAATGTATTATAACCATTTCTCACAATGCCTCTTACTGTCAGATTTTTCTTAGTAAGCTCAGGAAATAGCGGTGATAATGTGGCTGTTGCACACTTCGGCTACGGGCAAGTTAAGGGTCAATGAGGCAATTGCAAGGATCTTAAATATTGTGTTTTTTATAAAGAAAATGATAGTACTTGGTGAGCTGAGAATAGCGGTGCCATTGGTTTTTCCCTATGTGTCCCATTTTTGGCAATACACACTCGTAAAGCTATAAAAAATCGTGAGCGTAGTGACGTCACTATGCGGAATTCCCATTTAAAACAATGCATTTTGGGCAAAAATCTCATCTTCGGAACAATGGGACTTAACCGGAAACCGAGAGCATCTTTGTCCTCAGCTCATTAAGTACTTTTTTCATTTTCTTTATAAAAAACAAGAGATTTCAGACCCTTGCAACTGCCCCATTCATTCAGACTCAGATGTTAAAACCTCCAAAAATAACGATAGCACTGATAATTTGTGGCAATCACTGAAGAAACAAAGTTTATGTAAAGCCAAAGCAGCCTTTTAAAAAAGCTTCGCAGAGCAAAAGCTCAAGTTGCACCAGCCAAAGTTGCAGGAGTACCAAAGCACTACTTCTTTAGAGAAGCAGCCTCTTTTCTTGCTTTGGCTTTACCGAAGTAGTGCTTCAGTACAACCGCAACTTGCTCCGGTAGAGCTAGGACTTTTGCTCTGCGAAGCTGTTTTAAAAAGCTGCTTCAATTCTACTGAAACTTTGTTTTTTCAGCGATTTTTTTCGATCTTAGACCCTTATGTGGTGACATAACGTAGCAACTCATTAGCTGCGTCGCAGTGAGGGAAAAGGTCTGTGGGGGCGCAATTTGATACAGAAAAATCGATGCATTAGAAACAAAATACAGAAGTAATTAAAGACAGAAAGAGCAAAAATATATTTAAAAGAATTAAAGCATTTCAAAAGGTTTTGAAAGTATGGGAGAATGTCTGTCCACTTGGACTTTCTGGAGGGTGGTGGAATTCAGATAAAAAGCTCATTCCTTTATAAATAAGAACGAAGAAAATTACGATTTTTTCTCAAATTACTGGAGAAGGCCCCCTCCTCTTCCGAAGGGAGAGAAACAGGAGACTGGCGTGCCTCTCCTAAGTTTACTTCTCTGATGGGAGAAGAGGTCCAGGGTGCTCGCGGAATGAACGAGGAAAATCGAGTCAGTCCTCAAACACATTTTTAAAGGCGTTTAATCAAATGAACCGCTAATTGCGCTCAAACCAAAGTAATCCACACAAAACTCAATTTTACGGGAGGAACACAAAACTGTTTTAAAGCCAAATTGGCCGTTTAAAAAAAAAAAAAAATCAAAAAGGTCTGATCTGTTTTTTCAGTGGTCTTGCAAAGAAATACAGGTGGTCCTCTTTCGGTTAAGTTGATCCGGTCCGTTAGAGGAAGGATTTTCCGTATAGGGGGAAAAAATTAAATAAAAATAAATACATATCCTGATTCAGCATGATCTCTGAAGTGTAAATGGAGGGGACCGGGAAAGAGGACTAAATATGAAGAATGAAGAGAGGAGGTACGCTGCGAGAATTCTTTTTTTAATCCAAGGTGTATTTCGTCTGTGTTAAAGAAACTGCCGAGTGAAATATTGACTTAGAGTGAATTCCTTTAACCCAAGGAAAATGTCTGCTGCTACAAGAAAACGATTCCTTCTTTTGACAGTGATTCTTCTTTATGCAACGTAACTTTACTTTGCGCAAGGAAAACTGTCACAAGTAAACGTGTTTCCTTGTTTTTAAAGAAGTGATTTCTCTCAGTGTACTGGAGAGAAGGAGGTGAAATAAAGGGGGCTCCAAATTTCGACTCGCAGTGAGGCGTCGGTCTTTATCCCGCCGCATGGTACGCCATTGTTTCTGACCAACCCTCATAAAACGATTTTAGTGAACGTTACCATTTTCCATTGCTACGATAATCTTCATTCCCACTGTCCATCAATTTTTACCTCCCAATCTTTGTGTTATTCGCAGTGGTTGCGCGTGAAATCTGGCAACAACGCATTTTTTCCATTTAAACCCATGTAAAATATCGATTCAATGGAGCGTCTTTCGCACCCTCCCCCCTCCCCCAGTATTGCGACCTTTTTCGTGACTTCAGATGGACTGGCTCTTCAAAGATCCGACAACGCTGCTCAGCCTCAAAGTTATGGGAGGTGAACATAACAGCTTGAAATCAAAACAGAGATGAAACACGTGACATTGCTCTGCTACCCGTTTAGAGCCTCCTAATTCCATTTTTGTATGTTTTCTCTTTCAGGTTTTCTTTATTTTTACTTCGATTTCTTCTCCCTGTATCCTCTAATAATTCCGACTGGTATCCCTCTTTTTCTGTCACAGACTCTCGGCTTTCATGTCCTTATTCGCGGCCCATCTTTTTTCTTCTCTTTTCTTTTTTTTTTTTTTTTTTCGCTCAGTCTCTCGAACAGGTTCTTTCGAGTCTCTGGTATTACATCAGTGAGCTAATAAATCTCTATTTTTTTCCTCTCCTCTCTCGATTGCTCTCGCTCTTACTCTCCCACTCACTCACTCACTCACTCACTCACTCATCTCTCTCTCTCTCTCTCTCTCTCTCTCTCTCTCTCTCTCTCTCTCTCACTCTCTTTCTCTCTCTCTCACTCTCTCTACATCTCTCCTCCCCCTCCCCCACTTTTTTTCTCACTCATTCTCTCTCTCTCACTCATTCATTCTCCCTCTCTCCCCCCCTCCCTCTCTTTCTCCCTCCCTCCGTCCCTCCCTCCCTCTCTCTCTCTCTCTTTCTCTGTTTCTTTCAGTTCACTTATCCCAATCGATCTGAACGTGTAGCCCCTCCCTCCCCCTCCCGTCTATTTTAATGGGGAATACAGCGCGGTCAGTCAGGTTGTTTCCACTCAATTTATTCAAATGCAAATCGGTGCAAGGGGCTGGAGAGTTGGTAGAAGATGAGAGAGTCAGGCGAGGCGAGGCGAGGACTGGAATAAGCGCAAGCAGGATGGAATAAAAAAGTGATTAATATTAAGATGTGTCAAGTATTTTATTTTATCGGCGTTATTCGCCTGGTTTTCACTGGTGCAATGTAATGTATATAGGTATGTATTGTTGGCTAAGTTCTGTTTTTCCCGTCGCCGAAGAAACACCTTCAGTGTTGAGCGCCTGAACGGGGCAACGGAGGGTGAGCGGGCTTGGGCTCGCAGCTCGCTTGCTCCATGATCCTCTACGCTTCGTTATGAGATTGGCGATGGTCCACGGGCCCATCATGGAAGAGGCGGGTGTTTCGCTCATTTCATCTCATTCCTCATCTCCTCGGTCCATAGAGCGGAGCGGCACGGCGCGGCGCACGGTAGGCAAATTTTGAACCGCCGGCTATCAAAAATCTATGACCATTCTGAAAATAAAAAAATAACTTTAGACTTCCAAAACCCTGTCTTATAGGCAGAGACAGACAGAGACGGAGAGCACTACGCTAAAATTCATAGGGAAGATTTGAGGTGCACTGAATTTTTGAGGATTCCACAAAATAACTTGTAAAACAATAGTCAACACCTTTTGATGTCGCATGGTGTGTTAATAAACGGTGACGTTCGGTAAACACAGGGGAGATAGGCTGGGAAGTGTAGAGGAGGGTGCTCAACATTCAACTCCCCGTGACAATGACTGTTGTTTTGTTGAATCCGCGAGAATTTATCGTGCATCTGCGCTGCAGCCGTTAGTGCTCTGTCTCTATTTGTCTCTGGTCTTGGGCATCTAAAGGGGTGTCCCCACCTGCGAATTTAAAAGCGCGAATAAACTGATTAAGCCAATAAGGTTCTCTGTTGTCGATACGTCGGACTCGACGTATATGCTCATCTGACTTCGCGCCTCAAATTCAGTGGCGCGCTGTTCAAAATCACTGCAGGCAAGATGTCCGACAAAAGCAGAAAAGTATACTCTTTGCAGAAAACATTGGGTTGTTTTCTGCTTTCCTGCAGAGGGCAGCCCAATGTTTTCTGTAAAGAGTATAAGTTTTCTGCCTTCGTCGGCCATCTTGCCTGCAGTGGTTTTGAACTGCGCGCCACTGAATTTGTGGCGCGAAGTCAGATGAGCGTACCTCTTTAATCTATAACCTTGGTTCCCACCCGTGCCGTCGCATGCAGCATGGCAACGTTGCCATTTTCTCATTTAAATCCATGTGAGATGTCGAATAAAGGGAGTGCACCGCGCATCTCCAAAAGTTAACCCTTTATCATGCGTTTAAATGGACAGAATGCAAGGTTGTCATAGTTCACGCGACGCTACCGGTTTCCACCCACTAGAGTTACAGGGAACTCATAAACCTTTAACCTTACCTTATTTTCAGGATGTCGCATAAGTTACGTGAATCCTTAGTTGAAAGTCGCTTACCCGGGTCTTATGATGACCACTACATATTATGAGCCGAGAATATCCTTTTACGATTGGGCGGGGGGGTCATTTGCCCCCCCCCCCGATCACGTCCGGCCCCTGCTTCTATCTCACTAAACAGAGATACAAGGGATTCGCGCTCTTCAAGATGATTCTTCTCACAATCAGTCTCGGAGGAATTTTTCTTATCGTCATCATTTCGTTTCGTAAGCTAGTTGTTAGAGGTTGTTTCAGAAGAGTTTGCCATTCACAGCTTTTTGCACTAATTTTTGAAGGGGTTGTATTTCCTTCCTCTTCGCAGATGGAGCTCTTGCAAACTTTGCTACAGGGGATCGAAGAGTTGATTCTTGCATAAAAAACCTGTAAAAACGACGATGAGTATACTAATGAATCTCGAAATTCACACTCAGAATCGGGCTTAATGGCGGAGAGACGCAGGTATCATATGTGAGATTCCTATCTAAACTATGAGACACATCTCTGTGTTTCCGTAGAGAAAGTGACAAATTAGACAGGAATCTCCCATGATACCTGCGCTGAACCGTCATTACGATCTTGCCGTTGTAGCAGTTTTGTGAGTTCATTTCTGAATTTTGGGCTACATGAGTGTGATTTTCCTGAATTTTGCCGGTTTTTACATCAGATTGGACCATTAATTTGCTCATAGCATAAGTTTGCAATTGCCCAATTCCATTGGCGGCTCACCGGGTGAGGCAAGTGAAGCAAGTGAGGCACTGCCTCACGGCCTCACCTGATTCAGAAGAGGGAATGGAAGGTAACATGTAAAGCATTCTTAAAATCACGTAGAAAGTATAGTCATGGGCGGAGCCAGCAATTTGGCAACTGTGGCTTCTTCCCATTTGAATGCATGAGAAATAATCGATTCTTGATGGGGCCATGGCCCAATTTCTAATTGGGCCATGCGTGGGCCATACGTGGGCCATGCGTGGGCTCCGCTCCGCCCATGAGTATAGTTAACTATTCGTTTTCATTTGTGCCGTTTTAGTCTATCTTTAAAAATGAAGGCGCACCGGAGTATGTGAATCAGATTGCGTTAGTTAATTGTGAGTTGTAAAATAGTCAACTATTCGAACGCGCCCGTACCGTTTTAGTCTACCTTAATAAATGAAGGCGCACCCATAAAAGTAAGATGACTTTCTGATCTAATTGCGGGATCTTCCGTTTAGTATATTTGAAGCGGATACTTGCTGGAGCTGTGCGTCGACATTACGTCAACTTATGACCCCTGTCCACATTTCCTCCCTTTCAGACAAGGCCCGGTCTCCAATAAAACTGGTCTGTTCTATAAGATTTCGTCCATTCGTCTCTCTATTTCTCATCTCTGTCCTCTTTTCCCTTCCTCCCTTTCTTCCTGCCCTTTATTCATTTCACGGTCAGCTGACTCGAAATGGACAGCAGCCCACCGGGAAATTTTCCTGTTTCCCGGTAGGTCAGCCCCCGCACCCGGTGCCTATACTGCCGTGTTACCGAAAAGAGCAGCAAGTCACACATTTTCGAAATTGAGATTTCTTCAAAATTCAATGTATTTAAGTCTATAGAATCTATTGAACCTAAAGAAAGTTGGAAAATATGCCTTTTTCGCAATAAACGAGACCTGTCGGAAAGCAGTACGTACGTGAAAATTGCTGTTAAGTTAAGCAAGAGAGCAGTAAGTCTACGTTATCACGCAAGACAGCAGTAAGCCGCGCTTCAGCTTGCTCCTGCCGTGTATTTCGGCGTATTCCACTGTCACGGAAGAGAGCAGTAAGAGCGCGAACGCAGCGCCATCTACCTTGATTTTTCCATTGGTTTTATAGGACTTACTGCTGTCGTGCGTAACATGAAAGGAAAAACGCATTTTTTTATAGTTGAAGACAAAATCTGTCGATTTTTGATCATCTCAACGATTTCAAACGCCCTAAGTGATGTTTCCTGAAAGTTTCATGCAAAACGGAGGATTTTGAAAACATTAATTTTAGGTTTGATACTTCATAGTCAGTTTTCTCAAAATGTCGATTTTGCTCTTACTGCTCTCTCCGGTAACGCGGCAGTGGCAGTGTAGGTCTTCTTTTTTGTTGTCTCTCCTTAATGAAATGGGCCAAAAAAACCGGAGTGCAAATCGGAACAAACTTAAAAATTAGGGTAAATTTTACTCTCATGCGTAGTAAAAATAGGGTGTACTGGTAGTGAAGTAGTGATAATACTATCGAGGAGAGTGTGTGCACCTCCTCAGTGGAATATCGTCATTTTTTAACTCCGTAGAAGTGCAAATTAAGACTATCTATTTGTTCTCTTTCCCCCTTTTCGCACCACTTTCTACTCCGCAAATATCTTACTCCAAAAACTATGTACCGGGAGAAATCATGGATTTAATTTAACCGGAGTCGAAGTAAACATTTCTAACAGTGCGATTCTGACGTTCACGAGCAGCTATTGTACCACTCTGGTGACAGTCACCGGACTTCCGGTTATTTCTACAAGAATTCCGGTTACTATAACAAGAATGGGTCTGTTGCAAACTTTTGGTACAGTGCTACAGAGTGTATAGTCCAATGTAAAATCGCCTGAAAAGTCCATTTGTGGCGTGAGAAAGTCATAAAATGCGATAATAAACTCACAAGAAGCGTTTAATGAAATCAAAGATAGCGAACAATTATCGAGCAATCTGTATAATCATGCACCGTGAACATCCAAGGATGGCCAACGTTTACAACTTCACTGGAGGTAGAGGTCATGTGTTTGTTTACGTTGTGATCGGTTGTGTTCGATTTTGTGAGGTTGGCTATCCTTGTATGTTCGTGGTGCATGCATACAGGTTGCTCTATATTTGTTTGCCATCTTGGATTTCATTGAACGCCTCTTGTGAGTTTATTTATCGCATTTTATGACTTTCTGATGCCACCAATGGACTTTTTAGGCGATTTTACGTTGGATTAAACACTTTGTAGCGCTGTACCAAAAGTTTGCAACAGACCCATTCTGTTTAATACTTTATAAACGGAATGCCGGTTGAATTGACAGAAATATTTTCTCTGTGAACCTGCGCAGAATACGAGAATACGCCCTTCTACGCTTGTAAAGAAAAAACCGCAAACGGCGGACTCTCCTGAAACGACCTCTACCATCCCATCTACGAGTATGTTTAGGTAGTTAATAGAGTCCCTATATACTATGAGAGTTGCGCCATTGCTGAATCCATTTCTGATTGGCTCTCAGATTTAGGCTGTCAAGAAAGCTCCAAGAGGCAAATGCAAATGGCGGATGGTTTGTTTACTTTTCGCGAACTCGCTTTCATTACACATTTTAAGTACCTAACAGTGACCGCGGTAATTTTTGTCAACTTTTCCTCTACCTACTTGAATGTTATTCTGGAGAACATTTATCTCTTTCAGTAACGACCGTTTTTGTTGAGAATCAGAACCTAACCTGTAAGAGATAGCGAAATAGCGGCAACAGCGCAGAGGCAAATGGCCATCCGCCATTTGCAATTTGCCTCTTGGGGGCTCCATTGATCCGCTTCTTCTTCTTCATTTTGAGAGACTTCGCGCAACTCTCATAGTATATACAGGGTGTCCCAAAATTGATAGTAAATATTTTTACCACGTATTTTTGGGGCCAAAGTAGGACTTTTTTTTCCTATAAACACGTGTCCGAAAATGCCCCCCTGGGAGCTACAGCCCTCCAAAGTTTTAAAAAAAAATCGGTTTTTCTTCGATTCTAGCAACGGATCTCCGTAAAAATGGATGAAAATTAGTTTCGCATGGTAATTTTAGGCGTTCTTTCCGATTCCGGGGTCAAAAATTTCCGAAAGGGTCAAGAAAGGGGGGTTTGAGGGGGGTTCAAATTTTAAATTGAATAATTTATTAGTGCTCCGTAAAAAAATGAGAAAAATAACAAAAGAATCTAATGGAACAAAACAAAAGGAACATTTTTGATCTGTTGTGTTTTTTTCATAAGACGCACGGAAAACGAGTAAAATCGATTTTTCGCCGGGAGCGCACAGCCCGATAGCGCTGTTTCAGTGCCGCGTTGCGTCGAGTCGATCGTTGAGTCAGTTGAGTGCACAGAGCAGCGCTATCGGGCTGTGCGCTTCCGGCGAAAAATCGATTTTACTCGTTTTCCGTGCGTCTTATGAAAAAAACACAACAGATCAAAAATGTTCCTTTTGTTTTGTTCCATTAGATTCTTTTGTTATTTTTCTCATTTTTTTACGGAGCACTAATAAATTATTCAATTTAAAATTTGAACCCCCCCTCAAACCCCCCTTTCTTGACCCTTTCAGAAATTTTTGACCCCGGAATCGGAAAGAACGCCTAAAATTACCGTGGGAAACCAATTTTCATCCATTTTTACGGAGATCCGTTGCTAGAATCGAAGAAAAACCGATTTTTTTTTTTAAACTTTGGGGGGCTGTAGCTCCGAGGGGGGGCATTTTCGGACACGTGTTTATAGGGAAAAAAAGTCTTACTTTGGCCCCAAAAATACGTGGTAAAAATATTTACTATCAATTTTGGGACACCCTGTATAGGGACTCAAGTAGTTAAGACTTGGCAACGCAGGGGTAGATGTGCATACCGTGGCAACGCTGGACTGAACTACATATCACCCTTGGCAGCCGAGATGACGGGTGTTTATTTTTTCCGCCTACTTTTCGCGATTTTATCCGGCCAGTGGCGTAGCGTGCAATTTGGCAACGTTGCAGTTCGTCCATTTGAACCCATAAGAAACATCGAAGTATTGGATGTTTGGTGAATACCTTCGCATTCGACCTTTCACATGGGTATAAATGGACACAGTACAGCGTTGTCATATTGCACGTTATGCCACTGTATCCGCCCTGTCTCATCGGTTTTCATTTCCACCCATTTTTCACTTTAGCACCATTTGCCAACAATCATGGTTGGATATATACACTTTAAAAAATATTTGTATATAATAATAACAAGAACAAAAAAAAAACAAATATTAAAAACATTGTTGAATTTAACTATTTACATTGTCAAAAGTATGGACAAGAGTTCAACATTGTTAGTTTTATTGTATAAAATAATCTCCGTGTTGTGTTAATTCAACTGTGTGTATTAAATAGTAAAACTAACAGGTTTTAAGCGATGTCCATATTTAGCTATGTATATAGTTAAATTCACCAATTTTCCCCCTATGTTTTCAGTGTTTGCTCACAAGTTTCTTAACCATATGTGGTAGGGAGGAGTAAATGCATACAATCTCTGTGGCGTCCGTCTGTCTGTCTGCCTGTCTGCCTGCCTGCCTGTCTGTCTGTCTGTCTGTAGGTGTGAAACGTAAAACCCAGGATAAATTTTGAACCATTGATCCATTTGCATCTAAATTTTGCAAAGATGTTGCTATTAACAGTCCCCAGAGGGACTTTTTTTTGCTTTTTTGATATTTTAATTTTTAGGTTAGTTATGGATGATAAATTGATTCTTAAAATCAGTGGGAAAATGGGTCAAAAAAAGGAAAAATTTAAATATTTCAAGAATGGATCTTTGGATTTGAATAAAAATATCAAAGGGGGGTCTCACGTCTGGGGATCTCCCCCAAAATATTGAAGGGGGTCCCCCAGAATATTAAAGGGGGTCTGGGGCAGTGTTGCTGCTTCCTTTTCAGTTTTAGGAGCCATCTTGACCGGCACGTTTGCTTTTTAGGATTTTTTTGCATACTTATCACGGCGTATGATGTTTCATTGAAAAGAAAACACGCGTATTGTAATGTTAGTAAATAAGCCCAGATAACTAAGGTAGATGTTTCAGAATAAAAAACTAATTTTCTCTTATTTCTCCACGCGCTTTAAGCGTTTTTTTAAGGAAAACGTCAACTTCATATTTTTTCGCGGCAATTTTTTGGATCTTTTTTATTTTACGGCTTGTTTCATCAGCGGATTGTGCAGTTCCATTCTAATTTTATAGCTGTATTTTTACATGAACTCAAGCCACAGGTGGTCAAAGCCACCATCAATCGCGTCTTTCACCTCGGTGAAAGACGCGATTTTTACGAGTTACCTCGCCAAATTTGCCGGATAGTCGATTACGCGGCAACTTTCGCGAAATTCGCCAATTCCCGCAGAATTTCGCTGGAAAACGCCGATTTCGCAAAAATTTGCTGTACAAAATTGAACCCAAGTGGTCACGACTGATACTCCTGTGAGGATCAGATTGCGATACGACCGTTTTAAAAACTTCTCGGCATTTCGCAGCAGCGAAATTTTCCAAGCTCTACAGGCATGAGCATGCGGACGAACATTCAATTAGGCGCCACGTGTGACCGAAGCAACTGTTTTTTGGGCGCCAACGCCGAATTTTTAGGCGCAATTCGCTAGTGGCCCCCGAGGAAATAGCAACATTGTCTGGGGGTCTCCCCCAGATTTTTGATGTGAGAAAGTGTTCGTAGGGTAGTCCCTATAGTTTTTTGTTTTTTTTTTGTTTTTTTTTTTTTGTTTTTTGTTTTTTTTTTGGCACGACCGTGTCGTGAAAGCATTAAAATAATGAAATATTGGATCTATATTCTTTAGTCACTGTCACGCACTATTCCTATGCGCAAAAATCGGTCGTTTGGCAACATGAGGGAACGAGGAACATGCACTGGCCATGCAGCCATTGCAGTCCATGCATTTGCTCTCTCTCTCCCCAATGGACACCGGACAAAAGCGCTCGATGTGCACTTAACCGCAGCGCAATTGGAACATAGAAACGTGAAACGCTAACAAGAGCCAAAGCAGCAGTGAGAGAAGGCGGTCCAAGAACGCTCGGTGGGGGTGGAGGGGGGGGGTGACCGGTCGGCTCGAAGGAGTGATAATCGAGGGAGAGAGAGGGAATGAAAAAGAGAGGAAAGGAGAGAGATGTTATTATAAGCAGACGGCGCCTCCATGACCTTGTATCGGTACCACCTGTTGTTCAAGAGTGAGAGAGAGAGCGAGAGAAAGAGAGAGAGACGGATAATCTCGGGAATCTTGCGCACATAATCCAGAATTCTTGTCTCATTCCAGCTTTGGGTACGCGAGTGCCCCGTGTTCCCCCCCCCACCCCTCCCCCGACCCGTGTCCCATCAGGCGGAGGACCTGCGGGACTTGAAGGACCCTTGCGCGAGTGTTTGTTGGGGAGGGCAGGGGGAAGCTGTGTCGCGGAGCGACAAATCGGATTCCGGTGCTCTTCTGTGATTTGCTCTGTTTCCTCTCTGTCTCCGATATCTTCGGACGTTTTCTGGCCACTTTCCTAGTCGATTTTTACGCTTTAACGACGTTGATGTACGCCCCCTATGAACACAAAACAAGAGTACCTAGACACAAACATGGAGTTTTTTCTTATTACTGGACCTCTTATCGCGTTGATAGCGTGTTGACAGATGTTAATTGACCTGCCGAGTTCGAATTTGGCCTTAGTTTTGATCGAACTAATCTAGTTTTTCCACAATTTACACTTTATCGCGAAACATGCCTGAAAGTAGAATATGCGTATTATCAGGACGATTTACGTGGAAAAAAAAATCATTTTTGACATCAGCGTCTCTAATACTATGGAGTAGCACAATTTTCATGTAACTAACAAGAAAAATCATTGAAAAACATTAAAATTTAGTTTAAAAAACACTGATGTTTGGTGCTTGTCGCGGACAATTATGTCACTAAATAGGCCTACTTTTCATAGTCGCGGTCTGTAACCTCTCTTAAAATAAAGTTCAATGCGCGACTTTGTGGACTTTGTAATTCTTTATTTAACGGACCCTCCTCCCCCTAAAGTCAAAATTTTGGAAAACATTGTAAGTTTCAAAACCAACACTGGTGATACCTCGATGAACTCAGCGCGTCAATCGCTAATCAACCGCGAATGCGATAAATGGGCGACTTTGAAATATTTAATTCAGGAACTGATGGAATACCTTGAGAAAAGGTTAATTTGATACAATAATGCGATGGCTATTTACAGAGAAAATTAAAAATTGAGTAAGTATGGATGGAACGTGTCGAGATTTGGAGGCAATCTCAATGCCCGCGCCAGTGCGAACCAACCTTGATATTTCCTCCAAATCTTAAAATTTTCGACCCTCAATTTTCAAGTTCTGGAAAGTTATCAATTTAATTTTTACTTTCTCACTCTAATGAAGTTAGAAAAATTGAGATAGTATTGCGATGGCGCAGAGATTTTCAAAGTATCTTGTTTCGATACTTGGCCCGCTGCGACTAAGTAAATCATGATAATTATAAAATAATTGGCTCTCATCATGCCTATACTATTTTAAAGTACTTCCATCCTTGAATTTTCAATACCTCTTAACCATATGCGATAGGGAGGAGTAAATGCATAAAATTTCTGTGGCGTCCGTCTGTCTGTCTGAACGTGAAACCCAGCATAACTTTTGAACCATTGATCTATATGCATCTAAATTTTGCAGAGATGTTGCAATTAACATTCCCCAGAGGGGCTTACTTGTTTTTTTGACACTTTAATTTTTAGGTTAGATATGGATGAAAAATAGTTTCTATTGAAATCAATGGGAAAGTGGGTCTAAAAAAGGAAATTTGTTAATATTTCAAAAGTGGATCTTTGGATCTGGATGAAAATATCAAGGGGGATTGGGGGTCTCCCCCAGAAAATAAAGGGAGATTTGAGGGTCTCCCCCAGATTAAATTTGATGTGAGAAAGTGCTCTTAGAGTATCCCCTACAGTTTATTTCTCAGTGTGTTCCATTAGTTCCATAATCAAATTTTTCCTATTTCCTGGCTATCGAATTCGCCATAAATCCTCACCCAGTTTGTCCTCACCTTCATTTCATCCTCCATGCACTTCAAATGACACTTTGCAAGTCGAGGAAGTTCCGAAGCAAAAAAGTCGAGCAACGTGTTAAAACTCGACCCCTGGAGGCTTTTTTTTCATCATTTATCGGAATTTTATCTGAAGTTTATTTCTAACCTCATCCTACGCGAGGAATCTTCTATATAACACATTGAATCCGCACTAGCAGAAGTGATTTGCATTTAGTATCGACTGTCCTCAGGGTGAGAGGTGTGTAGACCACTCAATACCTGTTGAATTACGGGTGTTGGTGAAATGGTGAAGCTGCCTCGGGTTGAACCCATCTCTCGCAATCAGCTCAACTTCAACCGACGGAGATTAAGAAAACTCGTTTCACGTACTCCAGCTTCAAAGAACGAGAATAAGTGTGTAGGTATGTGTGAGGGCGGGATTTGCCCCCCCTTCTCCCCCTAATCCATCTCCCTGTACCCTCTTTGCCTTCCCCCAAACGAGATGTCAGAGCGAAATTCTTTCTGGACCTTGACTCACCGCAGCAATCTAGTTAACGCGTGAAGATTTAAGGGAAGCTCTAGGGCCAAATAGCTAGTAGAGGACTGAGCAGACGGTCTGCAGCGCTATTTTTAAGTCGGGTACCCTCGCTTTTGATTGGTGGAGACACAGCTTGCGCCCTATTTTACACATTAATTGGAGGACTGTCCGTCCGTCCCTTGCTCTAGTTGGGTCCAAGGTTAAAGATTAAAGAGGTATGCTCATCTGACTTCGCGCCACAGAATCAGTGGCGCGCAGTTCAAAATCACTGCAGGCAAGATGACCGACAAAATCAGAAAATGTATACATACTCTTTGTAGAAAACATTGGGTTGTTTTCAGCTTTCCTGCAGAGGGCAGCCCAACGTTTTCTGCAAAGAGTATACGTTTTCTGCTTTTGTCGGCCATCTTGCCTGCTGTGATTTTAAACTGCGCGCCACTGAACTTGTGGAGCGAAGTCAGATGAGCATGTAAGTACCTGAGTAATAACTTTGCCTCCTACCCGATTAGATTTCAGCTTGAAATTTTACCTTTGAACTCCATCATTCCGAATGAATACAATTTGTCGGCTGCATCCACTCAACGCCAACTGTTTGCAATTTTGCAAACAGGGGCGGATTTACATCTCTTGAGGCTGTACGGAACCTTGAATTTGAGGCCCCCTAGCAGCAGGATGGGGTGTCTGGAAGATTTTTCCTCAAGAAAAGGGGGGAATAGGAGGCCTCCAATTTGTCAGTGATTGAAAAGCCCCACCAAACTTACAGGTCTGCTCGGAAGTCTATTTTTAAATTTAAAATTATATTGGCAGTGCCCCGGAAGAGCAGAGGGGACGTTTTGTGAGCCCTGCGCCTTGTCAGCGATTAAAAGCCCACCAAAACTACAGGTCTGCTCGTAACTCTGTTTTCCCATTTAAAATTACACTGGCGGTGCCCTGGAAGAGCAGAGGGTACGTTTTGAGAGCCCTGCGCACGGTGGGCCAGATGCATTTCGTAGCGTGCCAAAAGTCCGAAAAACGAGGTGCTTTGTTTTGACCGATAATGGCCTTAATGTACTCCATATGACCCACAGGTAAGGTCATTGTACGGATTTGTCTCCAAATTAACTGATAACCGAGATACGGGGGTCGAAAGATGCATCTATCCGCAAGGCTCGCCCGAGTTGAAAAACAGGTTCTCGGTCATGTGCTTCATGTTTGTTTACTTTATGGGTTTCAATGCAAAGCTACGGCAGATCTGGCTAAGGAAGTGACTTCTACAGAGCCTGGTGAGTATTTTTTACTACTGACTTTTGATTTTTGAGCAATTATTATACATTCTATGGCAAATTTTCATCTTGTTGTCAGAAAACCTCGAAAAACGTAAAAAGTGTCAACTTTGTTAGACCCGGAAAAAGAAATGTCAAAAAATGTCAACCCGGTCTCTTCATTTTCCAGTTGCACATATGCTGAAAAACGTGGGAAAAAATTCCCAATAGGTAGATATAGGTAGAAACCTTTTTTTTTTTAGTTTTAAAATCACTGTTTTTACTGAAATATCTAAACAGATTCAACAAAATGCCAATATTTCGGTAAAAACAGTGATTTTAAAACTAAAAAAAAAAAAGGTTTCTACCTATATCTACCTATTGGGAATTTTTTCCCACGTTTTTCAGCATATGTGCAACTGGAAAATGAAGAGACCGGGTTGACATTTTTTGACATTTCTTTTTCCGGGTCTAACAAAGTTGACACTTTTTACGTTTTTCGAGGTTTTCTGACAACAAGATGAAAATTTGCCATAGAATGTATAATAATTGCTCAAAAATCAAAAGTCAGTAGTGAAAAATACACACCAGGCTCTGTAGAAGTCACTTCCTTAGCCAGATCTGCCGTAGCTTTGCATTGAAACCCATAAAGTAAACAAACATGAAGCACATGACCGAGAACCTGTTTTTCAACTCGGGCGAGCCTTGCGGATAGATGCATCTTTCGACCCCCGTATCTCGGTTATCAGTTAATTTGGAGACAAATCCGTACAATAACCTTACCTTTGGGTCATATGGAGTGCATTAAGGCCATTATCGCGGGCAAAACAAAGCACCTCGTTTTTCGGACTTTTGGCACGCTACGAAATGCATCTGGCCCACCGTGCTGCGCCTTGTCAGCGATTAAAAGCCCACCAAAATTACAGGTCTGCTCGTAACTCTGTTTTCCCATTTAAAATTACATTGGCGGTGCCCCGGAAGAGCAGAGGGGACGTTTTGAGAGCCCTGCGCCTTGTCAGCGATTAAAAGTCTAGTAAAATAACAGGTCTGCTCGTAAGTCTGTTTTCCCATTTAAAATTACATTGGCAGTGCCGCGGAAGAGCAGAGGGGACATCTTGAGAGCCCTGCGCCTTGTTAGCTATTAAAAGCCCACCAAAATGACAGGTCTGCTCGTAAGTCGCGTGATAAGACGGATGATTCAATATATGTCTTGTTTAGTTGTTTCATGTTCGCAGTCGTTCACACTGATTGATATGGAGTTTCGCGAATGGTGTGAACCACTGCGAGCGAGCTTGTTTGCTCTAATGAATTTGTATTCGAAAAGGATCTAATTTCTTTTGAGTAAAGGAGACTGAGCGAGATAGAACATTTTTTTGATTTCCAATTTTGATCGTAGCGTTATCACTAAATCGGTCTATTTTGACGGATTTATTTATTGGAAATTTTTATTCTTGGATATTATTTTTTTTAGAAGTATTTAAACCCTTGGACTGAATGTTAAATTGTACCAAAAGAGTTTTTGGACAAACGGTCTGGTCACCCGTAAATTGGAGGGTAGAGATTGATAGATATATCTTTTATTCAATAAGTGTGATTTTCTTACTAAAAATCCACTAGAATTTTTAAAAATTACCGATTTTTTGTTTGTTTGTTTCAGGAATGAGTTGCAGAGCCAGGTTCGCTTAATCATGTTCCGATTTCGGATGTACTTCGATCTCGATTCTCAGTCATACAGTATGATTAAGAAAACTCGTTTATTGACCGTGCTCCAGCCTCGAAGAACGAGAATAAGTGTGTAGGTATGTATGAGGGCGGGATTTGAACCCCCCCCCCCCCCCCCCCCCCCCCGGTATCCCCTTTGCCCCCTTCCCTCAACGAGATGTCAGAGCGAAATTCCTTCTCGACCTGGACTCTCTGTAGCAATCTAGTTAACGTAATGCGTGAAGACTTAAGGGAAGATCAGAGGTGTTTTTGATAAGCAGCCTCGCAAGATCCCGGTGTCTAAATATGTAGTGGTGGGGAGGGGGGTTAAGGGGTGTGATCGAGGAGGGAAGAGGGAAAATCGGGAGCAGGAGAGGGAGAGAGCCACCGCACCGCGACCGGGTCGCGACTAAAATGCTCACAGAATATCTCACAGTCTCTTTCGCTGATTGCGGAGTTGCCTGACCGTCGCGTCGAGTGAAAATCAGTGTTTATCAACTTGTCTCGAATGGAAGGATCGGTAGATCGTGCATTCTGGCAATGCTGCATTCGTCCACCTAAACGCGTGGTAACTATCGATTTGAGGGAGTGCAGTGTGTTTCCCCAATAGTTCGACCTTTTACGGAGGTTTAAATGGACTAAATGCGGTGTTGCCGACTTGGCACGACGCTTCTGGGAAGGATGAAGGAATGCAATTATTATGATCTGAATGCCGAATAAGGATGTGTCTATTTTTAATTGATTTTGGACGACAGCTATTTAAGCTCATCAGGAAAAGTCTCGGTACATCGTTACTTTGGTGTATACACATATGTACTCGTTGAATCCGATTTTGAAAATTTTCCTGTTGTTAAATTTCCGATTGGTTGCTCTTTCTTTTTACTTTCTCACTCTAACTAAGTTCAAAAAATTGAGAAAATATTGCAATGGCGCAGAGGTTTTTCAGGTGTTTTGTTGATGTGTCCAAATTTTTAAATCCAAAACTTTTAATTCCAAAAATAATGTCCAAAACAAACATTAAAGTCCAAAAAATTAGGTCCAAAGAGGAAACGTCCAAAAAAAGAAAAGGTCAGTATAAAAATGTCCACAAAATGAAGTCCACAAATTTTGAAAGTCCAAGGGGCAAATGAATTTTGCGAGCGATCAGTATGCAAATGTATCTGAACATTTATTTATCTACTGAACGATAGGACGGAAAATTTGCACAATCTTCACAGGAAGATTTATTTAAGCTTTCTATAGAAGACGAGAATACAAAAACTGTCCTGTCATACTTCTGTCCATTAAATATGAACCTTTGGACATTTTTTTAGACTTGGATTTTTTATTCGCTGACATTGTAGCTCATTGGACATAAGAACGTTTAGACGAAATAACATTGGACGAAAATATAACTGGACAGATAAAATTTTGGACGAAAAAGTTTTTGGACATAAAGGCTGTGGAGTGTGGACATATCATCTGGGAACCGTTTTGTTTCGATAATTGGCCTCTCACGACTAAATCAACCATATTTTTTTACAAAGTAATGGCCTTTCATTATGTCTGATACTATCCAAAAGAACATCCTTGCATATTCACATTTTTTTTAACCCTTTCAAATTTACAGGGTTTTTGCAAACAAATTCTGGGGCGTCTGTCAGTCCGCATAACGGACATAACTTTCAAACCATTGATCCATAAGCATATAAGTTTTGCACAGATGAAGCTTTCTAGATTCCCCAGAGGAGGTTTTGTTGGTTTTTTAGAAATTTCAATTTTAAAGTTAGTTATGGAGGAAACCCGGTTTTCATTAAGATCAGTAGTGGGTAAAATTGAGGGTCTGGGGGTCTCTCCTAGAATTCTAAAGGGGATCCGGGGGTCTCCCCCAGAATTCTAAAGAGGGGTCTGGGGGTCTCCCCCAGCATTTTAAAGGGGGTGTGGGGGTCTTCCCCAGCATTTTAAGGAGGGGTCTGGGGGTCTCCTTCAGAAAAAAATGGTGTGAGAAAGTGTTCGTGGGGTATTTCCTACAGTTTATTTACTGTCTCCGTGGCACTAGAGAGTTGAGGAATTAAGTATTGTGATTGTAAACAATTAAAAAAAATTTGAGTCAGCTCCATTTCTTGGTATTTCACGACTCCTGGATCCCAACAACCAAATCATCCCAAAAAAGTTTCCGTCTTTCTGTCTGTCTGTCCAATACAGATCATATTTCCTCAGCAATTAGTGCAGCTGAATAACAGGAGAATGTTCTAAACAGAATGCTTCTCTCAGAATACCTACCTATTTTTTTTTCGTAGGTAAATATTCGGAAAAAAATATCGCAGGAATATTCTCGCTAGAATGTTCTGACTGGAATATTTTGAAAACACTCTCATTGAGGGTTTTGCCCACAGGGTAGAGATTGAGAAATATATCACTTTATTCAAGATTTGGAAATTTCTTTTTAAAATTCCTCTACAGTTTTGAAAAATGTATGATTTTTTGTTTTTTTCAGGAATGAGTTGGAGAGCCTGGATCACTGAATCATGTTCGATTTCGGATGTGCTTCGACCTCGATTCTCAGTTATAACTTCTTATTTTTTGCCTTTGGAGTGTCAACTTTATCTGCAGGTTAGTGCTTTGAGTTCTGATTTACTTAAAGTGGCATACCCAGGCCGCGATGTGCGTTCTCACTGAGATAGTCTCAATTAATTCACAGTTTTTAAATTTTGCAAAATGTAGACATCAATGTATGCATACAGAACTGACATTTTTGAACTGCCTGCTTTTGAAAGGTCAACTGTATGACCTCATAACTGATCCCAAATTTATAAGAAAATTTTTCAATGTAAGTTCAATGAAAATTTGTTTAATGTATCAAAACATTTGTTTCACGCCCATGAATTTTTGCGTTGCATTAAGAAATTTTGGGCTATTTTCTGTTGGAAAAAGGCAAAGTAAGACTTCTGGGGAGGGGGGGCATGCAGCCGCCACCAACGCCACATACTTGTCTGAATTCAATCAGTCGCCTAATCATTCTTGTCAATCTAATCTTTTTAAAAATCACATTTTTGCTCTCAATGAAAGAGGCTAATTTTTGTTTTATCGGTTTGTTCCTTGTCACAGAGTGGGGAGCGGGGGGATCAGAAAGTAGCATTTGGTTTAGCCGCTCGCCAGAACCGATAGCAGCTCCTCTTGGGGATGAAGTGAACTTCCAGTGCACCTTAAATATTCAACCCCAAGAATACCGATGGAAACATGGGTCGGAACTTTTGCCTCACAACAAATCTCAAGATCTTTTGAAAGTCCAGTTCACTAATGAGAGTCAAGTCGGTGATTATCAGGTAACTTCACATTTCTTTATTCTTGTTACCGCTCATAAAGTCATAAAAAAAAACACAAAGAAACTCTGTAAGTAACCAACAGTGTTTCAACAGTCGGGAATATTTCCAGCTGAGTAAATATTCAATTCAGAGCTGCCTTTTTGCGGATAATTAATCGCATTTTTCAATTAACCGATGATTCCACCAGTTGAGAAAAGATTACACAGTCCAGTTCAGTGTATCACTGTAAAATGCCTGAGAATATTCGCATCTTTAATCTTTTCTCAACCGGTGGAGTCATCCATACCTTGAAAAAACTTGTGGCTATTTTAATTCATTAACTGAGTTTCCAGTGATTGAGAAAAGATTACAGATCAGAGTATCTTCGCGTATTTCAGTCATACACTGAACTTCTGTGAAATATCAGCATAACGAACCTCCGTATTTAGGCGGGCTGAACTTTACTATCACTAATTTTTTTTTATTTTTACGCAAGTGAACGAATAAGTGTTTTTTTTTTTAGGAGTTTCTACTGTTTTAACTAGAAGAGTGTTTTAAAATCCTGTTTTAGTTTCTAAAAATTTATTTTGCTAATATTTTATGAAGGTTTTGTTTTTGTAAATTTTTTTTAATGAAACTAATTTTAATATTGCTTGAAAATTTTTCAGTGTATCGCAGTGTTTCATAGTAAGTCAGCTCTGGCATCAACTGCGGCCCGATTAAGTCTTGTTGAGTTAAAGCCGTTTCCTCCACAAAAAGAAGAATACTATGAAGTAACGCCAGGGAACACTTTCACAATTAATTGCCCGCCTCCAGTCAGTAATCCTGCCGCTATAATTCACTTTTTTAAGAATGAGACTGAGTTACCTGCCAACACGCCAATACAGTCAACGACTGGATTACTGCTTTTATCAAACGTAACAACCAAAGATGCGGGAACGTATTCATGCTCAGCGACTAATTACATCACTGATGAAACCATCCAGTCAGGGCTAAAAGTTAATGTTAAAGTTATTGAAAACAAGCAGCTGTCACCACCGAAATTCCTGCATGAGCCACGGTCAACCTATGTTGTACAAGCAGGTATGGTAGCTTTGTTTCTCAATTCTGCATTTCTCAATGAGCTCCAGCGATAGAGAGGATTTGTGGGTGATGGTATTGAAACTTGACGGAGGCAGCCATGATCAAGATCTCTCATGGACGTTTTTCACACAGGCTCAGTTTGTTTGCCTCCCTCCTTTTAACCTTTAAATTTAAAAAAAAATGTGACAAATACATTTGAAATTAGTTTTGAACAAAAGTGCAAGTGTCTTAAAGTGGCTATTTGGACACAGAAATTGATATAACTGTTTCTTATGGAAGGATTTGCACAATAAAGAGACTGATATAACAGAAGTATGCAATATTTTCTTACCTGGATAGTTGTATTAAAATTCTGTGTCCAGATAGCCACTCTTAAACACTTTCACTTTCGTTTAAAACCAATTTCCATTAGATTAATAACAATTTTTGATTTTATGTTAAAAAACTCTTAAACACTTTCACTTTCGTTTAAAACCAATTTCCATTAGATTAATAACAATTTTTGATTTTAGGTTAAAAAAAGTGAGGCAGAGGCAAACAAACCAAATTCAGAGCGCCCATGCTGTTACACTTTGAGATAGGACTTATAACATGTATCAGCCTCTCTATCGCTTTAGCTCGTTGGCATTTCCTGTTCAAAAAGTTTTTCCATCAATATTTAGATTGAAGACATTATTTTGCAGCAAAGACAAAACGTTTGCTAGAGAGGGCATACTTGCCGTTGGTGCGGTTTGCAATCGTTTATTTTGGGGCCTCAACAATATCCAAAAGCCTCAATGCTGGGATGAACAACAAAGACTTCTAATACTATCTAGACTGGATGTAATTCCTGCCCGTTGAAGGTGGATTGGTAGGCGACTTGATTTACATACGTATGTGCTCGGAATTTCTGAAATACATACATCGAAGTAAATGGGAAAATGAGTCAACAAAAAATGACAAACTTACAGGATAGGTAGATCAAACCCTTAATGGAAGGCGCTAAGATAGACAAGTCTGGAAATTTTCAAACTGGAATTTGCCTGGCGCCCTGGTTTAGGAAATGATTTTGTGACGCAGCAGTGCTGCCATCAATATCTGTGCTGGTTTTTACATTTGTATCTACCCTTAAATGGCCTGTAGCAAAATTTTGCTGGTACAGAAAAAAAGGAACAGATTACATGCTGTTTTTAAGCTCCTCTATTCTTTGGAATGCAGTGCTGACGTTGTTCTATGTAATTTTGCAGTATCTGTCCTGTTCGCCTCACTATGTTCATCATTTTATTGCATTTATTTACCTTTTTTTTTTGTATTCTTTTTTTTGTAGGATCAAATATTACCGTGGAATGCACTGCTGTAGGAGAGCCGGTTCCCAAAGTCGCTTGGAAGAAAATTGGAAGTTCTCTGCCTGATAACCGCACAGAAATGGTACCTGGTGGTCTAACTCTTTGGGATATTGTTCTAGAAGATGCGGGAGAGTATTCCTGTGAAATAAGCAATGGTGTTGGTTTACCTTTGTCCCGAAATATACTTGTTCAAGTTCAAGGTATGTTCAAACAGATTTAATCTCTTGAATAAATTCACCTTTTGTTGCTCCATTAAAACCCATAAACTTCTGAATTATTACACTTTTTTCAAACTACTTTCATTATCAATCCTTAATGAAGTAACCCCTAAACCTTAAAACATTTTCTTGCAATTGAGGAGTTCTTCGGTAAAAGGGCGGAAACGCGTATCCGCCCTTCTTGCGGAGATCGCTTTACTGGAATTCTTAAGCCCTAAGCTGCCAGAATATATATAGTGTGTACATGTTTCTAATGTTTCCCACAAAAATAACAAGTAATATTTGCTGAAAATCACTTATGATTCGGAAAAATTTCAAATGCAGACTCGGGTCTGATGATTTTTTGTTTGTTTTTTTTTCTTTCTCACCCTTTTTACGAAGCGTTTGAAAACAGGGAAAAAGCATACAAAATATTTGTTGAAAGTTTAGCGAAAGTTATCTTAATTGTAAATACATTTGGTAACACTATTGTCGTTATGCACAAATTAAGTCACTATTGCACCTATTGCATCAACGATACACCGCGCACCAGGTACGCATGGTTATCAGAAGATGCGGCGGAACAACATCAGTAACATTAAGCTTCATTTCTTTTTCAAACTCTGCTTTAAATGCGAAAAAAATCGTTGTAAGTCTGAAAAAAATTGATCAAAAAATCGATCACCAATAAAAGAGCGGATAATTTGTTTTTTGAAAAATGCAACCGTGAAAAAACTGTAAGTGCTAGAGATTTGCGATTTTTTGCATTTTATCCCTACTGGCTTGATCTATGCAAAAAACTTTAGTGTTTGACAAAATTCCGTAAACTTTTGAAAGTACAGGCTTTTTTAACAAAGAAATGCGTTTTTCTCACAACTATAATTTTGCTTATCTGCTCATTTACCGAAGAACTTCTCAATTCTAGAATGCCCAGAAAAGGCTGATGCCAAATGACTTCTAATCTATGACATCTGATTGTCAATCTAATTTAAATACCCCCAAAAATAAAAACTACCCTCTACCATTATCATATGGTAAGTTAAGAAGTGTTATGGGGTTAGGAAATGAATATTCTAGTTAATGTGAAGAACGCTGAGGGTAATTAAAACTGTCAAACTTGTCATTCGCGCGCCGGACTCTTGACTTCGCTTCATGACTCCCTCACGTGTGCAAGACGGTTGGGTGAATAAATAAATAAATAAATATACAAATAAATTAATAAATTAATAGACAAATAAATGAAAGATAAATGAACATTTTATGTTTGAAAATGCTTTAGCTATTCAGTTCAGAATACTTAAAGACTTCAACTACTTTCAGCTACTGATGACTTGATGAGCTTACAAAAGGAGCTCCTCAATTAATTCCCATTTTAATCTATTTTTATGAAGAGAATCAAATGTTGGTGGTAATAAAATCAGCAATACCAATTTTCTCTCTCTAGCTCCTCTGTCTAGTTAAATTCTGATTTGCAGCAGAATCAGGTTCAATGAATCCATCGCATCATTTTTTTAGCTGAGAAACTTGACTTAAATTTTCAGTCTCATATTTTATTTATTACCGCGTAGGATTAGTTTTACGGTTTCCTTCACAAATTCAAAGTGTCCTATGTTCTTTTCAGAGCCACCACGCATTTCAAAAGGTCCAATTCAAGACACGAGTAGCCCGGAAGAAGGAGGAGAATTGACTTTAAGTTGTGATGTGTCAGGCACTCCAGAACCTACTGTCAAGTGGCTTTTAAATAGTGAGCCGCTGGACTCTGATGAAAGTATTCGAATTTTTGGTGAGTCCTACAACTTGTGAGCAGTATTATGTACCTGAAACGAGTTCAGTTTGTAGAAAGACAGCTGATCCTGTGAAAGCTGGTCGAAAGACTTGAGGTCCAAAACAAAGAGAAACCAAAAGAGAACTGAGGACAAAGACAAACCATGAGAGAAATGAGACATGGAGGAATCGTAAGAGAAACGAGACAAAGGAGGAATTGAAAGCAAGTAGAATACAAAATACGGAAGCAAAAAAAATGTACAAAATTAATTCTAACCAAGCAAATTCTATGCTTAGTTAGTCGATGATTATCAGGGGGTAGTGATTAACTGTTTAATGTGCAGAGTCATGAGTTCTAAAAATTACTCATAATTTACTGATTTAGCGACGATTTTATTTGCAGAGTTTTGATGTAGGGAATAGTCCAAAAGAAAACATTGCTCTCAATAGAGAGTAATCAAGCTGTGAATTGGTCCTCCTAATAAAGAAAGTCTGCCATGTATAAGATTACAATGCAGTCTTACTACTAAAACAATGAGAGTAGCAAGATGTAGTGAAATAAAATTGAAGTTAAGTCATAAAAAACAACCTCATTTTATCAGTGTATTTTACATGTTTTCATTCAAAGCTTGTAATGTTTTCATTCTATAATATTTTCCTTCTTACTTTTCTATTTTAGGAAGTATGATAAAGATTTCCAATGTAGGAAAACGCCATGCAGGAATATACCAATGTTTTGCTACAAATCCAGTGGGGTCTGTTTATAGTGCAACCATGGTGAACGTTTTCCCTAGAGAAGTAACGGCAACAAAATCAGGATCAGACAGAGAAGGTATGTTCAAGTCATCAATTTCTCAGATCCCATCAGATCTGAGGTATGAAATGAAATAAAATCTCCTTTTTTTCCTCCGTTAAGTTGACTAAAGGTGGTAAAACATTTTTTAGAGACTGGACAGAACTTCTCATATTCTGTATGAAAATCCAGTCCCAATAGATTCTTAATCAAATTACCACCCATCAATGCACAGTTTCATTTCGCAGCGGGATGAAATTGTGCGTAAAATTGTCAATTTTGGAGTTTTTTGGCTTCTATGGTTTTTATGAAAACATCAGGTTCCATCCTCAGATAGGGCAACCGGATTGGTTAAGGAGCCGTAAAAGGCTGATGTTTTCATTCAAACCTGCTGTTGTAGAGTCCAATCATTCTTGGGACAGCCTCTAGTAATCTTCATAGAATCTCCTAAAAAAAATGGCCCAAAAAACTCGATTTTGATTTGGGACCAGTTAAGGACCATTTGTTAGTACTTAAGGACAATTTGGGACCGTTTGTTAGGATACATTTTCACAATCTAATTATCAATCAATCAATCAATCAATCAATCAATTCAATCAATCAATCAATTTAAAGTGTTTTTGTTATCCTCTGCATTGAAGACATGGTTTGCAAGTTGTTATATAATACTAATTGACCTTTTTAACAGAATCTTCGACGAGACTGCCTCAAAATTCTGGCCATGGCAAACGCGACAGAGGCCGTGGGAAAGGCCATAATAAAGGACGAAGAAATGGCAAAGGAGGTTCAAGAAAGAAACCACACAAAGGTAATTTATGACTCAATTTTGAATTTGCTTTGAACTTGAGTTTCTCTGTGACCTTTAGTTTCTCTCTGAATTTCTTCCGCAATAAAATCTCATCTTTAGTTGTGGACTAAAAGCAAATCCTTACTTCTCTTCTGCAGAACCCTTTCCGCTCCACTTGATTTCAAGTTGGACCTTCCTGTACTTTACTTAAAAATGGGGGGGGGGGAAGCTGTTTTTAAGAGTTTTCGAATGATACTACCTTTTACTGCTTAATAAAATGTATTTTTTTTCAGAAATTATTTATATATTCTATAAATTATATTTCTCTAAATTGAGAGAAAGTGAGAAAAAGATGGAAAAAGGGAGAGAAAGATAGAGAAAGATAGAGGAAGATAGAGAAGATAGAGAAAGATAGAGAAAGACAGAGAAAGAGAGGAAAAGAGAGGAAAAGAGAGGAAAAGAGAGGAAAAGGAGAATATTTAAAGGCAAATAGATCAAATAATAACAACTTTGCTGGAAAAAACAGTTTAAAACTGAATTTCAATGTCCTCTTTTTTATAAAAAATTCAGTTGGAGAACCCCCCCCCCCTTCTTTCTGGTAGATGCCCTCAGACCCCCAGGTATCCTACTGTTTTTCTTGGGGGGCCTCAAATTCAAAATTGCATAGGGCATCAAGAGATGTAAATCCGCCTCTGGAGGAAAGTTTCAGCCTGCATGACCAAGATAATTTCTTCCTGTTTTTGGATAATATTGCCAGTAAATATTACCCTGAACTGACACTTTCTGTTACAGACAATATGCAGGAAGCTACAAGACCAAATGTCACAAGATTCTCAGATTCTTCATTGATGGTTCGTTGGAGTCTCCCTGAAAACAACGGTCTAAATGTGTCATTTTTCAAAGTCCAGCACATTAATTGCACCACCACTGGAGGATCTTGTAAACAAAAGACTGAAAAAACGTGGTTCACCAGCTCGGAAATCCCGAGTCATGTTCATACTTATGAAGCAAGAGATTTGCTGCCTAACCAAAATTACAAGTTCGTACCCATTCATTTCAATATCATAGCTCTCATTTAGGTGGCAAGACAGATTGTCCAATACATTTCATCAATTAACTACTAGTCTCAAGTCTGAAATTTGTTTTTCTTTATTCACTTTTGTCCAATGCTTCTTGTCCAAAAATTCATAGTCCCTTTTATGTGTATGTTGTCCAACCTAAACTTAGGCATGATACGCTTTTGTCCGAGAGGGCTTATGTCACTCTGTGAAAATAGGCAAGAGCTTTTTTCGGCCAATGCGACAAAAACCTGTTGGGTCAAAATAAAGAATGTAAGATCGATTTTAAGAAGGTGATTTTTCTTTCATACCAATGGACCTTGTAAAATTTAGACAAAACTTTTCTGAGAAGAAAAATTTATCTTAATTTAGATGTAGGTACTCTACTTTTGGTCAAAGGAATTATTGGCATTTTACTCTTTGGACATTTTATTTTATGGTCATTATTTTTTGAACGAACTATAGAAACCAAAATGACTTTGGACCACTTGTGCATTTGAACTGCACCAATAGAACGAACTGTCTGAGTAAACGAGCAAAGCCCAGTATAAAATTACAAGATTACTTGCAAAAAAAAAAAAAAGTTACAGAACTCTTTAATTTTTTTTTTTTCCCCTTTAGGATTTTTATTTATTTTCTTTCCAAACTTTCTGACTTTAGCAGGATGTATTGGAAATTAGAATAGAACACAAATAATATGTTGTCGAATGTACGCAACAACAGAGGGTTAATCCCTCCATAAGCTGTGTCTCTTTTCACAATTCCTTCTAATTTTAATTACCATTATACCACAGGTTCAGAATAGCTGCTGTTTATACGAATAATGACAACAAACTCAGCCTACCTTCTGGTTGGTTCAGACTGAGTAAGAACGATTCAATCAACAAACCTCCTCTCAAAGCACCTGACTTATTGAGCGTAGAGCCTGCCAGTGAATCATCTATTAGACTCCGGTGGCAGGTAAAGCTAACTTTCAATAACTAGAAGTTTGAAGATTTTATTTAATAAAATTTCCCATTTTGTCGCCCAATCCTCATTTGGGACCACAGGCTTGGTATTCTCATCTCAATCTGCTTCCTTTTTTTAATTCAGAAGGGGCTATTTGTGCAATGGGGCTCTTGCAAACTATTGCTACATGGGATTGAAGAGTTGATTCTTGCATGTAAACCTGTCAAAATGACGATGAGTGCGCTAAAAAATCACAAATTTTACCTTCAGAATAGGGTTTAGTGGCGGAGAGACGCAGGTATCAAGGGAAATTCCTATCTAAATTGAGACATAGCTCTGTGTTCCCGTAGAGAAAGTGACAAATTAGACTGGAATCTCTCATGATACCTGCGTTGAACCGCCATTACGAACTTGCTGTTACAGCAGTTATGTTAGTCTATTACTGAATTTTAGACTACATGAGTGTGATTTTCGTGATTTTCGCTGGTTTTTACATCGGATTGGACCATTCATTTGCTCACTGCAAAAGTTTGCAAGAGCCCCATTCTCGAATGGATAAATTTTTTAATATCACTCTTATCTCACTTTCCCATTGTGTTAAAACTTTTAGAAGTTTGAAGTAAAAATCTAAGGAGGAGTCAAGGAAGGAGAGTTCATGCCAGTCAGGATTTGTGAAGTTGATGCACACCTTTTGATGTACAAAAAAATTCAATGCCAATTCTTAACTGTTTTCAGTATTTCACTATGCCAGAAAACCCCATCGATGGTTTTTATGTGTTCTATCGCCAAAGTATTACTGCTGGAGATTACACAGTGGTCTCAGTTCTTGGAGAGGATACTCGAAATTTTACCATCACAAATCTTGTAGGAGGTTCCTCGTATGAATTCAAGATGGTGGCTTTTACGACTCTTCAGGCCTCGGACTTTAGCTCAATTAAAGTTAAAAATACATTAAGTAAGTTTGTACCTCCTTCCCATTTTTGAGAGTGTTTGGCATGTTGCTGTATCTCTCTTCTTTCCCATTATTGTTCGAGAATACAGTAAAACTTTGATTTAACATTTTTCAGGGGACTGAGAGTTGTCAACTGAGGTTAATGTTATATTAAAAAACGTGAAAAAATGAGCTTAACATTGCGGGACTTTGGTTCCTATTGTTTTAAATTACATTATGCAACATTCCATCCTCCCCATATACTTACGCAGCTCTTCGGAGGCTTTTTACCTCAGTAGCGGCAATCGGTCGGAATACGCTGACTCTGCCGTTATCTGCCGAAGAAGCTCTCGTAACGTTGCAATCACCGGCTGCTGCGCTACGCTAGTGCCGCCAGACCATAGGTTTCTGCACGCGACCAGCACGTGATGCAGCTCAGGCACAGTCTGCACAGTGACGACTGAGGGTGCCGAGTTGGACGCCAATGCTGCGCACTGCAAATGCAACAGTCGCACAAGTGGCAACTAAGCCAATGTAGTCATAAAACTTCAACATTTTAACCTATGATAAGCCTTGAATGTAAGTCTTGGTTATATTAACATGATTTGTACCGAAATTTGCATTTAAAATAAATAAATCTCAAAAATCATAATTATTTTGAAAAGAATTGATAAAAAAACAAAAAGAAATAAAAAATAAATAAATTCGCCTCTGCATTCATCACGGAAGGCCAAGCCGGTCACGAGCTATAAGGTCGAATACGCCTCTCGTGACCGGCGGCCCCAGAAATGAGGTTGGAATCGGCTTGCCCAAGGACCGGTCACCATGCGCGGCCTCAGCGGGACCATGAAATGCCGATCATAATTACTGGCTTGGCAGTCAACGTGTTAAGAAAAAATATACTTTGCTGCCAAGAGATAAGATCAAACCAGTTGTAGCCTAAAAATTTATCGTGAGAAATTGCTTTAAAGAGCAGAGAATTGGCGGAGGGAGAAGATATCAACGTCATTAATCTTATTTTGTCTTTATTATTTTTCAGAGAGTATTGAAACAACAAATGAAGTCGACACTAGCGATGATGATAAAAAAATCAGTACTGATAATCCAAGTCCTGCAAATCCTTCAAGTCCGCTCTATCTCCTCATTGGCGTTGCTGTAGGAGGATTTGGTTTGTTGATCCTCATATGTTTTTTGTGCTGCTGTTTTCGTAAGCAGTCCAATTCTTCTTCTGATGAAGGTAAGTCACTTTTAAGTATTCCTTATCTATTGAGTTCTCTGGTGTGGGTGCATCTCTGCCTATGAATGGTCTGGGAGGAAGAGAGTAGATTCTGAATGGACCAATTTCAAACAATTTTTTTATTGTCTTATCGTAAAGTACTACATGAGCTGAGTAAGAGGTATTTTTTACAATTTTTTTCGGGTACTGGATCATGGAGGAAAACCGGTTTAAAGTTGTGAAAACTAGGTGTCCTATGACGTCAAGGTATCCCCCATTTAAACACATGTACTCTTGTCGATTTGAATAAAGCGCCGTTTCTCAGGAACCACTTGTCCAAAAATAAAACCAAAAATATCCCTGTTCTCAGTTCACCTGGTACTTTCATTTTTCCAACTAAATCAATCAATATTTTGACACATGCAATAGGTCCATTGCTCTGCTCCATTGAACACCATTGCATCAAAGTTAAATCACGTCGTGGACAGTTATTTATCAAGAAATGCACCTACTTAACAATCATGACGCAATAAAATTACTTTGAAAATTCTGTTTGAAGTGCTCAAGTACTAAATAATATTAAAAGTTAGCTATTGAACTGGAGAAATTTGGATTTTAATGAAGAGCTAAAGACACACTTCATGCCTGAAATGTTTGCAGTGAACTCTCTTGATGTACAGTCGGAGACAAAAAGAATGTCAGACAACCAGTGTTGCCAGATTGGGGTGAAAAAGCCGTACGTTTTACATTGATTTAAATGGGGATGATACGGCTTTTTACCCTCGATCTGGCAACACTGCAGACAACTCCTGTAGGTAGGCCACCTGTAATACGTGTCTCAATGAATTTAAGCGTTGCGGTTGGCCTACGTAAGCTAAAATCTAAGGAGTCGACTGACATTCTTTTTGTCCCCAACCGTACATGAGCCAGCGTAAATCTAAAAAATCAGAAACCAATTGTTAGCGAGTGAAGTCAAATGGTTATTAATGGTTTTAAGCAATTTCTTCCTTTAGTCGAAAATGTACAAAATTTCAGGGGCTACAAGAAACTGTATCATGCAATGCTGATTCCAAATATATACAACACTTGAGGGTTTTGTTCTACGGTTTACTAGAAATAGTTGTCAACAAGTCGCGATTGTCATGAAAATGCCTAAATGAGCTGTTGCGTGTGTAATAAGTGTTCACGGTGCCCTCCAGGTTGCGTTTTCTAACTTGGCGTGGGCGGCTACTGCCACTTATGATCCAGCTCGACTGTAAAAATTAAGTATCCTAAATTTTTTATTTCTACCCTCTAGATGGAACTGAATCCTGCAGCAAAATTGGAGATACTGCTTTGACTATCCAACAGTTAGAGCCTGTTACAATGAATGGTTATGGAAACCATAACGGGAAAATGTTGAACGGACGAACTCCACAGCGCAACGGGGGGTTCAATTGCAATCATGCAATGACCATCACCAACAACCCTTTAGCAGAATCAGAACAGAGCAAGGTAATTGTAATTTTTCGCCTATCCTCAGATTTTAGCTGATCAATTAATCAATGCAATTTAGAGCTCATACGAAACAATCAGAATGAGAATGTATTGAAACAATGGAGCTCTTGCAATTTTTGCTGTAGGGGATTGAAGAGTTGATTCTTGCTTAAAAACCTGTAAAAATGACGATGAATGCCCTAAAAAATCTTGAAATTCACTCTCAGAATTGGGCTTAACGGCGGAGAGAGGCAGGTATCACGGGAGATTCCTATCTAAATTGAGACATATCTCTGTGTTTCTGTAGAGAAAGTGACGAATTAGGCAAGAATCTCCCATGATACCTGCGTCGAACCGCCATTACGAACTTGCCGTTAATGCAATTATGTTAGTTTAATACTGAATTTTAGACTTTCTTAGTGTGATTTTCGTGATTTTTGCTGGTTATTACATCAGATTGTACTTTTATTTGCTTATAGAAAAAGTTTAGAGTTTAGAAGTTTAGAAAAAGAGCCCCATTAATCTCTAAAATATCAAAAAGTAGCTCCCAAATAAATGAATTCTAAATAATGTTTTATCCTTTTATTTAAGAACTGAACTAATTGAGGTGGCATGCGGCAGCCGAAAAATCAGCTCATTAAATGAAGGGCTGTGCCAAAAAATGTTTCACCTACAAAGGGATTATTGTTGCTGTCATTGTAATGTTATTTTGGCAAAGTCCTTGAAATGTTCGGTCCGCTTCTCTGTTGCATTCCTAATACGGGAGCATCATCACCGTTCATCAAGCATTAGGGAAACCTGAAATGGTCAGGGAATTATACCTATTAGGCGAAACATTGAATTATTAGGGGATTTAGGTTACTGGCCAGTTTTATCAGGAAACTGAAGCAGTGTATTAATTTTCTCAGAGATGTCCAGCTGAATGAAGTTTCAGTCCTCAAATATATTCAACTTCCTTAAAAGAAATGGCTTCTGTACATCATGGAACAATCAAAAAGTCCAAGGGAAAATCAGGGAATTCCAAGTCTAAAATTACCAGACTCTCTGTCATACTCTACCCAATGTTCGTACCTCAAATTTCTTTTTTCAATTCAGTGACTGCTTCAATAGCAAATCCAGGCAAAGGTTTACATCCCCCCCCCTTCAGCCTTCCAAAAAAAAAAAAAAAAAACTGAGAAATGGAGAAAGAGGAAAAAGTTACAGGAGTATTTATCTGAATTTCCCAGCGACAACGCAAGAGTTGTGCTCTGTGTGAAACCATTTCTGGGACCAATAAGGCAATAAATGTTCGGTCCAGATGGGCTTTAGGTTCGTACCTAAAAATGGCGATTCCAACCACACATTTCTTTAACGGCACATCGGAATATTGGGAGCGCTCCCAACTTTACGGTACTTAGGACGGGTCTAGAGTCAACCTCACACCCTAAGTGCTGCGTTTCGTTGGTTTACGTCTTGCGATGCATATTTTGAGGTTAGTTTGTGATGTTGCCATTTTTAAATGGTCCGATGTGGTCCGTTGAGTGGTGACCGATGCTTGTCTGAGGTACTTGGGGTGGACGTGGGACCGATGACCGTTTGTACGGAACATTTATTGGTCCTTGATTGCCGGCAAGGCAAAAGGATGGCTTTCTCACAAATGGAGACTAAAATATTATTTGTTGATGGTTGGTTCCAAAATAATTTTCTGTTTGAAAGTTGAGATCCCTAAAATGTACTTCCCACCAGTCTTGGAAATTGTTTTCAAAACTGAATTTATTATTACCTGTTGCCTGCTTGGTTCTCATGGAGCTTACAGGTAGGGGCAAAAGTGAAGAAGAAGATGACTGGTCAAAATCATAACCCTTTTCTTCATATGGACTCTAGAAGCTCCGACAGTGGGTAGGTTAGTTTTGAATCGACAATGTTGCTCTCGGGTGAAGGAACTGCTCACCCAGAACATTCAGAGCTCACTAGGACACCAAATTTGGGATCAACAACAGCCTCCTCACAAAGAAAATAGATACCGCCATCTATGGATACTTCTAAAATTGGAAAGGTTTGGATGAGATTTTTTGCCAACGGACGCCAAAGAGTCTCAATGTGCAAATTTTGGAGGTCTCAGATGTTTCATTGTCTAAGGTAAAGAACGGCCCTTTTACTATAACATCTGCCTCCATGGTTGTTTGCCAATTGAAGAATTGCCTATTTTTGCCTGCAAATTTTTGGGCAAAAGCACAATCCATTTGCACAATTCCACCTCCCAAAGTAATGCAACCCTTACTGCTCAAATTGTTTTGCAAGCTCATTTCGCTCCGCTCGTATTTAAATCGGTGAAATCGGGTTTAAAACCAGCGTAGTAGCGCTTATTTTGCAATCTACCTACCAATTTGTGAACTAGGCGTACACTAGTAGCTCAACATATTGCCGCTAAGGTGCCAGAGCGCTATAACACATTTTTCAAATGTTACTCCGGAAGCGTGAACAGAGTTTGCCGAGCACTTGACGCACGAGAGCACATCATAAAGCAATTTTGTTGAGTAGGACTCGACGCGAAATTAGTTGGGGTAATTCAAAAGATAAAGAGAGGTTTTTGTTATTTGCTCTACACTTTTATCATAGCATACTACTGTCAGAACGGATCAATGGAAACTGAAACTCATTTTGAAACATTTTTTCCTTCTGTTATCCTTGACCATGTTGGAAGAAGAGGATTTCTGGCAATCTATTGCGGGAGTTGTGATTGGTTGTGCGCCACCCCTGATTATTAATATAACCTTGTAGTAAAGCATGTTTGCCATCACGAAAAGTGAGCAGGATTGGTAACCAGTTTGTGCGGGTAAATTCCAAATCTTGTTTCCATTGGTTCTTATCAGAGTTTCCATCCTGATTGTAGTATTCTATGCTTTTATTGTTTTTATTCTATTGAACAGTTTTTGTGATGGTTTCTATTTTTGCAGAATGTGATGGAATTATCTTACCTATCAAGTCAGAATAACAATTGCTCAGCTGAAGGAAGCAGCAATCCTTGATTTCGAATGGATTTCAGTCACTGCCATTTCAGTAGCTGCTTTCTCCGTTTGACCTCTGTAATGAGAGCCTTACTGCCTAAAATTTGCTACAAATCCTGTCGACTGATGACTGTTTCTCAATCATAGAAAAACTACTTACTGAACTATCATGATTTCTGTCTGTTAATTTTAAATTTTACGAGCTTAAGTTGTAAAATAGTTTTTTTCAAACATTTTGATCTTATGTTAATTTATTTTTAAAACTTTTAACGTGTGATTTAATAGTGACTATGTAAATTCCTTAATACTTGTAAATTTCCTTGTAGGTATTATTTTTTTTTTAAACTCTACTTAAATTTTTCCAAGGTCTACTTATTTAAAGGTGATTTTGGCAGAAATTGCCTGTAATTATGAACAAAGAATTTATACACTCCTAGAGTGCCTTAGAATTATTTCCAATTATTTGGAAGAAAATTGACTGTGATATTTTTGATGGAACTTTGTTGATGATCCTATTCAATTTTTGAAGTTAAGTAATCATTTTGATCCAGACCAAGGACACAGCGCTTTGCTTGTGGAAACTGGCTCCCAGTCAATACGAGAATAGAATACGTATAGAGAATACAAAGCACCGGGAAAATAGTTTCCCAACTTTAGACGCGAATATCTCGAAATCCTGTCGTTATTTTTTTTTCCGCCTGTGAGAGCTTTTTCTCAGGAGACACTTTTACACAACATTTTTCAATTTCAAAAATTTGACTGGGAGCCAGTTCCCTTAAGCAAAGTGCATTGTCCTTTGAAACTAAGTTAACTAAATTAGCTGATGATATTTTAGTTGTTGATTTCCTGGATCATTATGCATCGATGAAAGACTGTGGATCTTTGTCCTCACAAAACTTTAACAAAAAGACTTTCCTATCTCCAAGTTTGGAGTGGAGTAGCATTTGCTTCTATCACTAATTGGGCTCTTGCTAAATTTTGCCGTTATCGATTGAATAATTAATTCTTGAGTAAAAACCACCAAAAATGATTATTATAGTACACTAAAAAATTACAAAATTCACTCACAGACTCATAAAATAATTTTGTAATCATAAGTAATTTTGCTATAAGGAATTGATTAGTTTATTCTTGAGAAAAGCCCACCGAAAATTACAATAAGCTTTTTAAAAAATTATGTTCACTCACAGACTCACAAAATAACTTTAAAGTTTAAGGCGTAATGACGGAGCTAAAAAGGTGCAATGAGAGATTCCTATCTAATTTGAGGCTTTATTCTGTGTGTTTCAATGGAGATAATGATAAGTTAGACAAGAATCTCCCATTACACCTGTGTAGCTCCGTCATGTAAGAGCAAAGATGACGCAGCTATGCAGGTATCATAGGAGGCTCCTATCTAATTTGTATATCTCTGTAGAAACACACAGAGGAAAGCCTCAAATAAAATAGGAATCTCCCATGGTACCTGTGTTGCTCCTCCATTACGTCTTGAATCTAAAAGTCATTTTGAGTGTGTGAGTGAATTTCCTGATTTTTTTGTACTCATCGCCATTTTTGCTGGTTTTTACACAAGAGTTAGCCATTTAATCGCATGTAGGAAAAGTTAGCTAGAGCCCCATTGCGTGTTCTCACAAAAAACTTATTTTATTCTGATTTAATGTTGAACGTGACATGGTTCTCTTCTTTTTTTTTATTATCCAGTGCATTATATAACTCAATTTCATGTGCATTAATTTCTGTGCCTTTCTCATAATACTTATTGCATTTGTTAGCACCTGTTCAGTTTAGAACCATGCCATTTGAGAGTGCCATAAGTTGAAAACGCAGGTAACAATTTTTATTTTTTTGTTGCAGGAATATAAATGTATTTTTTATTACTTGCTAGAATTTCTGTTAGCTGTCTGAATGTACAATTTTTTAAGCTCTTGTCTCCTTTTTATATGTATAGAACATCTCATTAGGTGATCAAGCTTTGCACATTGAATGTCATGCATTGTCCAATCTTTTTTATGTCAAATGAAATCACTCTAAGTTTTTGAACAAAATGTGAATTTGTTTTTCTTCAAGCTCCACTTATCCCTTAATGGAAGTTTTCCACAGCTGATTGTAACTGCCTAATTATCGCAAAAGTGATTTTTATTTACACCATCATTATTTGCACACTAGAAACCTCAAATTCTCGCAGGGGGTATTTTTACTGAGTATCATATACCTTACTTTCAGTTTTTTCAGTTATTCTTGCTATCAAAATTCAAGAATAGTATCAAAAGCCTAGTTTATGCGAGAGATCTCAACTCGGGTTCTAGAACCTAGGTTCAGCCAAAACTGGGGTGAAATGCTCGCATAAACACTTTCACACACCGGTTATCGCTGAACTCGGATTCGACTCAACCCCGATTCAAACCTGAGTCGAGTCGGTGAACTCGGGTTGAAATTTCACGCATAAACACCTTGAAGTTCCAAACCCGGGTTCACGCGGCATCGATTTCACCAAAATGTTCAACGGTTCATTGATAGGCAACGTAAATTGATACAATGGGGCTCTTGCAAACTTTAGCTGCAAGCAATTGAATATTTAAGGTAGATGTCCCAATTACCGCCACCCTATTCATTTACTCTTTAAAATAAGCCTACATTAGCAGGGAAATTTAAGAGTACCTATATGGGATAAGTGTTTTTCATAGGTTGCTGAACTGGTGAAAAAGTTTGAAGTTGATATTTAGCAGCACTGGGCCCTTAAAAAATCACAGAATTGGACAACTTCCCAGCACCACCTGTTCGTGCCGATTTCTTTTAGTAGTTACTTAATAAATATCTGTTCTCTTTACTTTCTGCTTTTTACTTTCTCACTCTAATGAAATTAGAAAAATTGAGAAAGTATTGCGATGGCGCAGAGATTTTTATATTATTTAATTTCATTATTTCCTGGCAATAAATTCGATGATTTGAATGAAAGCCGGTGAAAATATATATGGCGGTAATTAGGACAACTGATATGACAATTATTGGGACAAAGCCACTTTTGGGATGGCAATAATTGGGACATGGGCCATTTTTTTGAGTTTTATTAATAATTTTTTCCTGATTGATCACTCCAACTTTTTTTTTTATTTAAATGAAACTGGAATAATGTATTTGAGAGGTTCTAGTGCAAACAAATCCTAGATTTGATAGAAATGAACATTTTTACAGGTACGGACATTTTTTCTTAAGGGTGGCGGTAATTGAGACATCTAGGTACCCTAATTCTTGAGTAAAATTTAGCAAATTTTACTATGAATATATTTAAAAAGTATGAAATTCATGCATAGACTCTCAAAATAACTTTAAAGTTTACGGGGTGATGGCAGATTGCGACAATATATAATAGAGACCACGCATTATCTATCTTGCCCATGTTTGCACGCGGTGGCAACTTTTTTTTTGGGGTCTCAACAGAACACCGAAAAACATGGACCATACGTTGACTGATGAGAAACGTCGTTGAGATTTTTGCCTTGTGAATCCGAAGCATTGAAATTGCGTCAGTCAACGTATGTTCCATGTTAGATGGTGCCTCTTCATGCTCCCTATGTTAATTTCTGTTGAGCTCTGAAAAAAGAGTCAGCCACTGCGCGCAAGGCTAGTGCGTGGTCTCTATTATATATTGTCTCTGATGCAGAGTTGGGCAAAAAATTATTCGGAGATTATTTGGTGAGTCAGGCAACGCCGAGTCAATTGAATTATTCAACGAATAATTCTACAATTGACCTATACCTTCTGTGTGTTTCCCTTTCCTCAGCTCAGGTAGCAAACCCAGTTTTCAAACCCGGGACCTTGTGTGCGACGGTCGGCGACCGCACCGTGCGAGGTAATAAGCAATATTCATGAATGTTATAATCTTAGCCCTAGAGTGGGTCGGCTTCCGAGCCTGCGGGGTGACTTGAAAAGCCGGGCCGGGAGTTTGCATTTGCTCTGGTGTGGTACGGTCGTACGGACTTTAGTCGTATGCTATTGTATCCAAAGCAACTACTAGGCGGCTGGCGGCATCTTGCCTAACTTTTCTCGCCACAGATGATTTTTGGCTAGACGTATTGCAGGAGCGGAGAGGAGCAGTTTAAAGTCCAGTTTAAGGTGGTAAAAACTGTAGAGAGGGTCAGATACCCCCAATTTCTGCGGAAATTCCCCGTTTTCTCAATATTCCCGGTTTTAGGGTCTACTGTGCCTGAGAGCCCCTGAAATATCAGTGTCTTTGGCGGGATGTTTTGCAGGAGGGGCGGGATCAATTAAAGTCCAGTATAGGGTGGTTAACTCTATATAGGTACAATTTGCGCCATTCTTCATAATTTTTATTTAATAATTTTTTTAGGAGAAGTTCAAGCCCCCCTCCTCCCTACCGCACCCTTAGGAGGGATTTGGGGGTAGGTAGCTCAAAATATTCAAATGCCACCCCCTCCAGTCCCGTGAATTCTCCCATAAGAGCAATGTTAAAATCTTTTGACAAACAATAAGTCGAACTTGAATGTGTTCAAATCACATTTATCTCGAACTAATTTTCGGTCCCGAACCTTTTTTTTATCCATCAGTCAAACGAAACGGAAAAAATTCCCCCTCCGCGTCAAAACTCGCGATCTCTCTGTGGCTGGCCGCGCAATCTCGCCGTTGGCCGTAGGGTTGTAAGACTTTTCATCCTGGACATTTTTTATCCCTGATAATTCGTCCTGTTGAACATTTGGTCCACTCATGGTTTCGTCCTTGACTGCAACGTCCATTACGCCACGCTGTTTGACGTCTTTAGTCCAATTATTATTAGGTTCAGAGCATGTCTTTAGTCCTGTAATTTTAGTCTTGTCTAATTCTCCGCCGCTGGCCGATCCACCACTGTCTACTCCCCTGCTGGACGATCTCCCAGATCCGCGGATCGGCCAGCGGCAAACTAAAGCCAGTGGCGGATCGGCCAGCGGCAAACTAAAGCCAGTGGCGGATCGGCTAGCGGCAACTTCAAGCTAGTGGCGGACTAGCTAGTAGCGCACTACCCAGTGGCGGATCGACCAGCGGCGTAGGCGGGCAGACTAGCCAGTGTTTAAGTTCGAGGTGGCGATACCAAAGTGTCGACAAGGGACCTCCCTATATATGTATAAAAAAAATAAAATAAAAAAAAAAACTAGAAAGGAAAATACTCTTTATTCGCACGGCATGGCACACGGCTGATTGTGAGTTCGTTCCAGTTTGAACTTCGCGCTCCTTTACCCGGTGTCAAGATGACGGATAATACATGGTCATCAGCTGAGAGCGAGGTCACTCAAATCTGTTTACATTGGTCTAATGGCAGGTTTCTTTCTAGTGTTCGTTGCCTTTCTCTATCTGGAACACATACTTTTTTGACTTTTTTATTCTATGATTCCGGATTTGGTTATGGTTTCAATTTGTTATCGTTGCGTGAGGTGGAGTGCTTTTTGTCATTTTTTATGATTTCACTTGAGATGTCCCATGCGGCCCGTACTCCGTTTCTCTACCCTTTGTGTCTGTAATCACTAATCAGTGATTAATTTTTGCTGCTTCCTAATTACATTTTCTCTTTGGTTCTCGTTGCAGTTGTGAACGTTATTTTAATTACTTGGATTACTACTCGGCTTGATGTCTGACAGTTCTGTCCGGTAAAGCTTCTGATTACATTCTTTCCCAAATTGTGCGAAAAAGTTGGCTCGTGTGCCCAAAGTGTTTGTCGAGATCATCATTAATCAACATTAGTGCCTAACATCTAAGTCATGTATTTTAAGTGAATCAAGAGTTCTTCGACCAGAATTCATGGGAACTCAGTTGCGAGAAGTCGGTAAGTCTGCTTGCTTAAGTTGCTCATATCTAATAATATCCTCTGACTATCAGGTCCAGAGAATGGACAGGGGTCTGCTCGCTAACGCCTGCGTATTTTGATTATTGTGTTCTGACTCGTAATAGAATCTGCTTCTGAATTGCATCAACACGCATCGGTTGACCAGCGCAGAGTTTTGAATCGTTGCCAACTGTAGGCTGTCCCAAGAATGATAACAATATTGTAATGGACAACTGTAGGTTTGAATGAAAACATCAGCTTCCATCTTTAAAAGGGCAACCTGATTGTTAAAAGCAGTAAGAAGCTGATGTTTAATGAAAACCATAGAAGTGTCAAATCCAATATTTTCTGTGATGAGCCATAACCGCTCTCTACTGTGTTTTGATGCATTTTGAAAACAGTCGCTGCTACTTGTCAGAGCCTGTTACTCAATACACAATTGCTCTACTCCTGTACCTTGCACATTTTGCCTTAGGATAGTGCTGATCAGTAAATTAGTTCGGTTCTTGAAGTTTGGATAGGTACATGGATCTGGGCGTTTTCATTCCGGATTTATTTGCGCACGATGCCGTGTGTCTGACGGGCCAGTAGGCTGATCCCTAACTTTCAGACAACATGACTCGAGATAAGATAGCAGGAATGGATCAAGCCTATTATCTCAAACAGAGTCATGTGACTTGGTAAGCAAGATTTTGAGTCATTCTTTTCAGACCAAATTAATCCAAGTCAAATTATTACCAAAGTCACACCTCTGTTTAAACCAGCAGGATTGATTGATTCCTGTTATCTTATCTCGCATCATCTGACAGTTTGGAACCAGTTTGCTAGGCAACCGGGCAGCAGTCGCAGCCCACTGCAGACATGAAACAAAAAAATTGATTGAGAGAAGGAAAAACACCGTAAATCGTCTAGTGTATGCGACGTTTTGTAACCCGGGTTAACCAACTCAGGTTGGGCCTAACCTGAGTTCAGATGCGTGCTTAAACTATTCGGTTTTTGCTCAACTCTCATTTGACTCGGCTAGGGTCCCAAACTGATTGGAGTCAGGCAAACACAAGTTGAAATTTGCATCTAAACACCATGGTGTTCCAAACTCGGGTTGGCGCAAAATCGTTGTAACGAAAACAAGCTAGGTCAAACAGGCATCGTATGCGGCCCTACATTACCGAGCATAGTTGTCATTTTTATCAACTATCTAAACAAAAACAGAAGAAGAAGAAGGAAGATATCCATCTATCTCGAGTTCAATTCACAAGTGTTCATACGCTAACCTAGGTTGAAAATTAACCCGAGTTGAAAGCTCGCGCATTAACTAAACTTATAAGATATATCCGAAAAAGATGAATCCACGGATCAATTATGGATTGAGTTTGGCCAAGCTTGCCAGTCCATGGTCGGGGAAAACAATTTGGCAGTCCCAAGGTCCTTGACAGGGTGATGATGGGGCCTCTAGGTCCTTTTCAAAAGCATTGAAAGCATAAGCTGGAACAAAATACATAATATTTAACAGGAATAAAGAAAAAAAGTATGACAATTCGGTTGGATGAGTCGTCTCAAGGTTCAGTGGGCAGATTGGACCATTTTTTTTCTAAATTGCAAGTCCCAAAACTTGAACCAGTGAAAAAAAAATGTCAACCTCTAAAACTGATTGAGTTCCCCAAAATCTTTATTTTTTACTTTTGGCTGATCTATAATAAAGATGAATTTTTGATTAAATCCTTGATTGAAAAATTGCTAATTCCTCTTAGCCCCATTGTATGAAGTTAAAGTTGACCACCCTACGGGGCAAGTGGACCATTCTCCATGAGGCTGAGTAAAGTCTACTTTTGAATAATTTTTGGCAACTACCTTATTTTTTTCCTATAAGTGCTCATCCAGGATGCGTTTTTTTTTTTTTAAATCTCTCCCCTCCCCTCCCCTCCCCCCTTCCCCCTGATTTTTTCTTGCTAATTGAAATAAAGAGTTGAGGTTTGGACAGTTCTGTTTTGGGGTCAAAACCCCCCAGCCCTACTGGGAGAAGCCCCCAGGGGCTATCTAAAATTTTTCTCATAGCCACCCCTATCTTGTGGTACTTCGTTTGAAAAGGGCATAAAATTCAAGGAATTTTTGCGCAGATTGGAAGTTGATATTGTTTATCGTTTTCGATGTATCGAATGTCAAGTTCGATTTGGACCCGTTTTCAAAAATTCATCACTCCTATTAAAAGAGTCAGACTTAAAAAAACTAAGGGTCAAAAATACTCCATAAAGCAATTAAGTACTTTTTATTGAAACAAAATGGTTTAGGCATAAATTTTGTCAAAAATTGATTTTAGAGCCCCCAACAATTTTTAAAAATTTTTGTCCCTCAAAGGAGCTTTCTCAAAAATTCTGTTCTGCGACCCCTATTGAGTGATACATCGATAAAAGTGCGGACAAAACTGAGCAATTTAGCGCAATCCGGAAATCGCTTTGATTTTTCGTATTCGAGTTATCGAATTTCGAAGATGGGTGCCTTTGACTATGTGTACCTATGTTCCAAACGCGGGGGAAAATGCCCTTTCTTTTGACTTTTTGAATAAACAAAAAATCTCAATCAAAAACTTGCACTGTGCAATTTGGCCTCGAAAATAAAAAAATTGCGAAGTGCAAGTTTTTGATTGAGATTTTTTGAAACATGCAGCTTCTACAGAAAGGAAATTGTTTTCTTCATTTTAACGTGCAAATTGTACTTCTCAAAAGCTTGCGTTAGCAAGATATTTAGGTTTGAAGGTTCCAACTTTGTCACACCCCCTTCCCTGAGTCCCTCCCACCCCAAATCATCTTTAGATCGCGATATTTTTGGGATCCGCTACTATTGTTAAAGGTTTTATAACTACGGACTTGAACTGAACTGTAAACCGTGATTTTTCCGAACCTCCGCAGGGGCGGATTTACATCTCTTGAGGACCCACGCAACCTTGAATTTGAGGCCCCCTAGCAGCAGGTTGTGGTCTGGTAGATTTTCCCCAAAAAAGAGATGGAATAGGAGGCTTCCATCTTGTCTGCGATTGAAAAGCACTCCCATAATGACAGGTCTGCTCGTGAGTCTGTTTTCCCGTTTAAAATTACATTGGCGGTGCCCCGGAAGAGCAGAGGGGACGTTTTGAGAGCCCTGCGGCCCTGCGCCTTGTCAGCTAGTAAAAGCCCACCAAAATGAGAGGTCTGCTCGTAAGTCTGATTTCCCATTTAAAATTACACTAGCGATGCCCCGGAAGAGCAGAAGGGACGTTTTGAAAGCCCTGGGCCGTGTTAGCGATTAAAAGCCGACCAAAAAGACAGGTATTCTCGTAGGGCTGTTTTTCATTTAAAATATTTTTGGCGGTGCCCAGGGGCGGATTCACATCTCTTGAAACACGATTTAACCCTAAATTTGAGGCCCCACATAGGCAGGGTGGGGTGTCGGGTAGATTTTTCCCCAGAAAGAGGGGGGATAGGGGAAGGTTCTCCCCCGAAAATTTCAAAAAATATCAAAGACTCAATTTTCAACTGTTAGTTGAGCTAAAGCGGTACGTGCTTATCCTGTATTATCACTATTACTATCACTCCAGTGGCGTAAACTTGAGATTTTGACTAGCTTTTCACCTCTTTATAGACGCTCTATCGGAAGTCTGGGGGATCGTTCCTCGGAAATAATTGGGAAATTCGCGTTCTCTTAGACGGTATCTTAAGCAAATTCTTTGTTTAATAAAACTTGCACCGAACATACAGAAGTTAATATTGGATTTGACGAATATTTTCTCTGTTTCTCAGAAATGAAGGCATTTTTTTATCTACATCAAGATAAAGCTGACATTATTCTGAGTCGTAAAGGTTGATTAGGTGTAGGTAAACTGTTCCTCACAGTTGAAAGTCACTTGGAAATGTAAAAGGAGAACAACTCTTTTCTGAAGTCCATGTGAAATTCTCTTTCAGGGGGAGGGAAGAGGCAAAACAGCCTCTAGATAAATGTATTGTGTACTATGCGCGATCTACGGGTCAGTTCCTAATAAAAAGGAGTCTGGGGCCCTCCCCTTGGAAATTTTGAAAAGTCAGATTCTCTCGGACGATATTTTAATAAATTTCATTTTTCAAAGATCGCAACAAGAACCGCGATGTCTTTCGCGCGTCATCGTTGTTGATGAAAAGCCTACCACTTTTTCTTCAATATTTTCGGTTCTTTTGAAAGCCTGATATGTTCTTCTCAATACGTCAGCATCGAGAAGGTGGGTCATTCCCACCCTATTGCTGCACACACGCAAAATACCTTCTATTATTAAAAATCAATGAAATTTTTGCCTCTTTTTTCTCAAAAACGGTGTACATTGACACACCTTTTCGATACATACTTATCGAGAAGGACACCTCGCGGGCTATCAAAAGAACCCAAGATATTGAATCAAACGAGGTAGGTTTTCAAACAATTCGACCGGCTTTAGAAGCCGGACTCTTTGCGATATTTTATTTTACTCCTCAAACTATGAAGCCTCTCCAGTCTCCGTGACGGTAGATATTCAGGGGCCTGGGCCCTGGGCGCATGGGCAATGGTCATCGTCATTGCAGGTTTGGAGAGGGGGGCCTCAAAAAATCTAAAATCGAATCATTTTGTTTCCGTCATTTTCCCCCTTCCCTTCGCTGTTCCTTTCTTTTCTCTTCTTCCTTTTCTCTCTTTTCTTCCTTTTCTTCTTTTCCTTCTTTTCTCTTTTCTTTCCTTTGAGAAATGAAGCCCCCTTTAGGTGTGAGGCCCTACGCAGTTGCATATTTTACGTAATGGTAAATCCATGCCTGGAACCTCGAACGGAACCGCGAACCGTTTTCTCCAAAGCTGTCGAATCACTAGCCGAACAGAGCGTTTAAAGGATAGACCCTACTTGTAGGTATCGGTACTTAGAGCTAAAGTACGAACTTTTCTGCAACTTGCTTCATCCTAAAATCCGAGCTAAGTGGGGTGGGCTGAGTGAGTAAGGTTGGAGATTAGCAAGCGGAAGCCACTGGGGTAAAGTAAATTTCTACACAATTTGGATAGCGCATTCACAATCAGACCAGAGTGAAAAATAGCCCAAGATAGGAGTTCTCTGGAAAAACCACGTATTATACAGAGGGTTACGCTCGTCCTCAATAATGCACTAATCAAAACTATATTGAGTGCGTTTCTGATTACTTAAACGGGTAGTCTTTTACGCTGACGAATGGAGTGAGCTCCAACTGTCACATGCAAAAAAGAATAGTCCGTCCAACTCATCAGATGCACACACAATAAAGCTTTGAAATATGCACGATTGAGAACGAGCGTACCCTTTGTTTTATACGCGGTTTTCCGGAGAACTCCTCGATTATTACCGATACCGTTCTCTGGGATATCTCATAACTCACGAGAAAGACCCTTTCTCGGCGTTTAAGGAGAACCGAAAACCGTTAAAAACGGATTATTTCTATGTTCTACTTAAAGTTTAAACACGTTTTTGTTTTTCCTGGCGAGGCTTCCCGCGGAATGGTAGAAGCGGGGATATACGGTCGGTCGATACGGCGGGGAGGGGTAATAAACTGCTCAAAAGGAGCAATTCGTAAAATGTTGGGAGTTTTATAGCGCGTTTTATTTCCGCCTTTCCTCCTCCTTTACTCCTTAACTCCTCCGTTTCTCTTCTCGATTTGCATGCTTGCGACTGAGTATGCGGGGGAGTATAGAAGAAGCCGTGGAGCCCGACTCAGCCCGAGCCGAGAAATCCGTTCCTGGAAAAGTTTGAAGATGAACGGGATTTGAAAGTCCCACGAGGGTATGCTTGCTCAAACAGATAAAAATTACTGCCATTAAACTTACCATCCGCTTACTGCCACCGCATCGCACCGGAACGGCGCTGCACCCCCGCAACCCGCTCGCCCCTGCCCACATCCTGTACGCGAACCAAATTCTACCCTGTCAGCTTCATTTTGTCAGTGCTAGCTTACAACTTGTCCTTAACGTTACCGACTGCCAATTTTCAATAGCTGGACATTTTCAGGGGAAACCTGGAAGTTTCAGGGAATTTAGGTTACAAGCTAGTTCTATCAGGGAACTAGAATCCAAAAATGGGTACATATATAGTATAGATATTAGTTTTCTCCTAAATTTTCAGCTTATAATGAAGTTTGAATCTTAACACCGAGAGAATTCTTTTTTTAATCCAAGGTGTATTTTGTTTGTGTGAAAGAAACTGCGTAGTGAAATATTGACTAAGGGAAAATTCCTCTAACCCAAGGAAAATGTCTGCTGCTATAAGTAAAAGATTCCTTGTTGTGACAGTGATTCTCCTTCATGCAACAGAACTTTACTTCGCACAAGGAAAACTGTCACGAGTAAACGTGTTTCCTTGTTTTTAAATATCAGTGCAAGATGTCTAGCACCAGGGAAAACATGGAAGTTTCAGGAAATTTAGATTACAAGCTAGTTTTATCAGGGAACTAGTATCCAAAAATGGGGAGCAAAAATTGTGTAGCTATTAGTTTTCTCCTAAATTTTCAGCTTAATGAAGTTTGAATCTTCAAGTTTGTTTCAATTTTGATTTCGAGTTGATTTCATGGCATCATGAAAAAATTGAGATGTATCATGGAGAAGCAGGGAATTTGAAAGTTAAAAATAGCTAGGCACCCGGCACCGTATGACGTCATAGACAAATTAATAAGTATCGTTTAAAACCAGGGTGCGTGAATTTATCAGATAATTTTAAGTAAAATAACTTAGCAACTTGGCCTTCTATGGTATCACCATCTTTGTAAGCCATAACAGAATCATGGATGTTCTAATTGTTTGCTGTTCTGGAAACTGCTTACACTCTCCAAGGAGTTTTGTACAGAGAATGACTTTTTAATTATAACGGTTTCATATTTTAGGTTGTATGCAATTTCGGAAGCTTCATATAACTATGGCTATTGTAAGTAAAAAAAACTCGGAGACTTTTGGCGTTCCGATATCAGCTCCTTTAGGCGCAGCACTAGTAAATGAAGTTTTCTGAATTTTCCTTCCAGAAACTGAGCTTTTGGGCGAAAGTCTTTCGGTGAAATACTGAACACACTAAAGTTTTTATTCGTACACGCTCAAACAAATTTTTGAAAATTCTTTATCGAAATACTTGTTTCGTTACCTCGTTTGAAAACTTATTGGCATTGTTTTTTTTTTTTTTTTTTTTTTTTTTTTTTTTTATATAAATGTTTTCAGACACAAAAATGTTTAAAATCTAGTCCCCCACCCCCAGTTAAAATAAAAGACCTCTTGCTTCTCTCTCAATCCGCTAGCTCCTAGTTTTCCATTATCGACCTATCTTGAGTCGTAAAAAATGACTTCTGCTTTTTTTTGTGTTTACTCCTCTTCAATGGGGCTGTAGCTAAATTTTGCCATAAGGGATTGAACAGCTTATTCTTGAGAAAAACCCACCGAAAGTTATACGATAAGCTCACTAAAAATTTATGAAACTCGCTCGCAGACTCACAAAATAACTTCGAAGTTAATTCGTAATGACAGAGCTACGTAGGTACTTGCAATGAGAGATTCCTCTCTAATTTGAGGGTTTATTTTGTGTGTTACTATGGAGAGAATGACAAATTAGATTGGAATCTCCCTTGACGCCTACATAGCTCCGCCATGTAAGAGCAAAGCTGGCGTAGCTATGCAGATATCATGGGAGATTCCTATCTAATTAGTCTCTCTTCCTCTATAGAAGCACACAGAAGAAAGCCCCAAATTAAATGGGAATCTCCCATGGTACCTGCTTAGCTCCATCATTACGCCTTAAACCTTAAGTCACTTCGTGAGGATGTGAGCGAATTTCGTGATTTTTTTATATTCTCATCGCAATCTTTGCTGATTCTTACGCAAGAATTAACTATTCAGTCGCATGTAGCTAAAGTTAGTATAATACTCATTGTACTCGGATTCATCATATTTTGAATGTGCTCATCATTTCCTTCTTTTTTTGATGTTAGATGTATTCTACATTGCTCTTTCTGTTTTGCAGGTAAATGGCCGGACCGCAAACATGTCTGCAACCTCCTGTCCAAACCCCTATCCTTTTCACTTTTCATCCCATGTACAACAAGTTCAAACACCTTTGAACTAGCGAAACACCATCAAAATCTATTCAATCGATCTTTTTAATTATTTTTGTTTTAAATTTTAATTATCTCATTTAGGTGCTAAATTATCTTACTAGAATTATTCTTCGATGACCGCATGGGTAGTTATTTTTTACGTTCACTGTGAATAGATCTGATTTTCTTTTTTAGTTCTTTAGAAATTAACATTTTAAATTTCTGGGGCGTATCTAACTTTTCGTTTTTCCTCTACTTTGTGCCATGAATAGACTGTTTTTCTTTACATTATTTTCTGTATATCATTGTAAAAGTTGATTTGCTGCCAGGATATAAATTCTCTCTGTAAGGATTTCGTTTTGTAGTAGGATCTGTGATTCATCAGTACTTTTCAAGTATTGTTCGTTTTATTGTTATTGCGGTTCTTTACCGATTATCTTCGTTTTTTACTACTGACGCCGGTTCTCGTCTTCTTTTCCTATTTCTTTGATAACGCTTAATTTTTCCTTGTTCTACTTTTAGTAGTTAAAAAAATAAATAATCAAACTAGTAAATTTCTAATGCCTTGGTGAAAATGCAACAAAAAGTCTGCGTAGGTTATAATTCTCCTGACGATCTGTATCAAACTTTATTAGCTTATTTTAATTGCTTCAGTTCTAAATAACTGTATTTTAAATCGTTTTATCTTTGTCACCTTAACGCTTAGCGTAGACCCTACTTATTACTCTCCCGACTTTAATCATCACCTTTAGCTTTGAGCAAGTAAATTTATACTACCATGTACACTAACACTTGATCACATTTAATGAGACAAGACTAACGTTCCAAAATGTCAAAGATCAGTTGTACTCGTAAATTCGTTAATTTCAATGAATCGGTTCCCTCAAATTTCTGCTCGATATCAAGTACCGAATCAATTATCTTCGAATTCGCTTTGTTGTATAGTAATCACAATTTTATCAGAATTGTTAACTTACAATTTTGAAGGTAATAACCGGAGGTTAACTTGATCTTCTTTTCAAAAATCTCGATCGGATCTGTGAAGTTCACTCTCATGTTGGTAATTTTGGTTTTTTGATTTTTCTTATTTACTGGTTAAATAACCTCTTTATTCATATTGATACTCCTCAATAAAGTAGCGGAGTAAATACTACTAATACTAGCCCATTTGAGGATTTTATGAGCATTTTTATTACATTCATCCGAGCTTTTATTCTCCATTCCTCCCTTCTTAGTTCAGGATTTTGAAAAAAGTCTAGGTTTCTTAAAACCTAATTCAAGTTATTCTCTACAAGGTCCACATTTAATCATTCCTTTCAATTTGCGTTTTTCTGTTCTGAAGTTTTTCAATTGCATAGTTTTGTTCAGTTTTGAACTGTAGGTCATGTAAGATTATAGCAAATCCGTGAATATGAATAAAATGGTTTCATTTCCATTAAGTGTAAGGAACATTTTCTCTTAGACTGTTTTTCTTTGTTCTTCGTGTGTTTATGAAAGTTTTATCTGGTTGATTTGTATCTCAATTTTCGTCACGTTTCTATCTTTCTGGAAAAGTTTGTTTTGAATTTCGTATCTCGTTTCGTTCTTTTACTCTTTTACATTTACCGTTTATTTCCCTATGAATAATTGTCTTGGAAGCTTTCCTGAGAAATATAAGGAAAGTATTCTTGGGTAATGGACGATGATGGTGAGACCCTTTCCCAAATCTCCTCTCACGATCCCTTGGCGAGGTTGTCTGATTCCGCGCCCAACTCCCGTGCTTCCTCTTGGGGCTCCGGCTCCATCCCTGGTAGTCCGCGCCTTGATTTCCACCACTTCAGCCGACCTGGTAGCCCAACCACCACTCCGGCGTCCGAAGAATGTTATCGCTGCACGGAGCTGCAGTCGGAGTACTCGCGGTTCAAGCACCATGCTACCAGAGTCAAATCTATGCTCCACACGAAGGTAAGTCAGCAGTTATTCCTGCCGGGATTACTCCCACTTTCATATTTTTTGCTACCGTGTTTTTTCTTGCGACCTTTTCTCGCAGTTATTGTGCGAGTCATTCCCCTTCATTCCCAACTACGCGTGTCCATCACCTTTAGAAAATAACACACATGGTGTTTTATTTGCCTTTCTTCCTGCAAAGTTCTTAATGACGAAAGTTGGTTTAAGTACTTGGGACTTCCCTTTTCATTCCATAACCTGGCACCAAGTTGGACTAGCGTGTCACAAAATCTGGTGATTCGTTGTGGCGTAGATAAGGCAGAGATTGTCCAAGACGGGCAGCCTAACCTTTTCTCTCCATTCAAATGGCTCTTAGATGGATTCCATCCGATGCCCATCGATCCAGCGACCTCCGGAGACCGATTGCACCGATTAGTTAGGCTGATTTGTTTACATCTATTCATAAGCGACGAATTACCTAACATCTTCAATCTCAACCCTTCCATCGGGAACAGACGGAAACAGGTCGCTTGAACAGTATACCGTCTGCACCAAGCTATGCTTAATCTAAAACATTCCCGATGAACCAATCCTAAATGATTTTCCCCAATCGATGCGTTTGGGGGGGGCGTCTTTAGCTACTTCCGCTATTTTAGGTCAGGGGATACACCCGGGAATGTAGGCGTTTCAAATAAAGTTTGAGTATTATTTAAATGCAGTTGAGTTGAAACGTCCACGTTGATTTCATCAGTTTGTTAGTATTCACCAGCGACGTTTAATGAAAATCGAAAAGAGCTCTTTCGGCAGTCCTTTCATTTAGCAGATCTTGTTAAGCAATACGCTTCTCGGAGCTTTACGGAGAGGAGGAAATTAGAAACGTGAGGTGTTAAGCGCGGGAGAGCTGACCGACGTCCTGCCGCAGCATAAATCCCTCCCATACTCTTTCACTGTTTGTTTTTGGACTGCCCGGTGCCATGAACCCTTCCTTTCCTTCCAAAACTTGTCTCTCTCTAAGGGTGATGGAAAGGATGAGCAAGGGAGGGATTTACTCGGCCGCGGCCGGCGCGCGTGCTCTTGTCAACGACAGCCCCGTGTTACTGACATGGTGCGTTTACTTATATCTCGATGTTAATTATACTTCGGACTCGGAAAATTGCCGAATCGAAAATACAATGCGAGGGTGGTTATGTTTCCGCATCGAAACTTTTTAGATCGATACTCAGGCCGCTGCAGTTACTAGATAACTGAAGGATAAACTTTCAACCTTCGACAGTTTCCTCTTGTACAAAGCAGGAGCTATACTGTATACAGGGTGTCTTGCGAAAGATTCTCGATCGTACCACACTGAGAGAATTCTTTTTTTAATCCAAGGCGTAGGTATTTCGTTTGTGTTAAAGAAACTGCACAGTGAAATATTGACCAAGGGAAAATTCCTTTATCCTATGGAAAATATCTGCTTCTACAAGTAAAAGATGACTTGTGACAGTGATTCTCCTTCATGCAATCAGAATTTACTTCGCGCAAGGAAAACGGTCACAAGTAAACGCTTTTCCTTGTTTTTAAAGAAGTGATTTATCTCAGTGCAGAGCCCGACAAATACTGGGGCGAAATAGTCACTCTACTTGGGTGGATGGTGAGGACTCGAACATGCTATTAGATAGCTTATGTCTTCACCGTACATCGAGGAAGAATACCGTTTTGTCCCGCCATTTTTCGGTCTCGGGGGCCGACAATGCTTCCCCTTTGAACAACGATTGTGAAAGTAAGGTAAAGATCTGCGTTCTTTAAAATTAGTGGCTACTGTTGTTCTAACAATGGGTCTGTTGCAAACTTTTGCTACAACGATAAAGAGTGTTTCATCGTTTGTAAAATCACCCAAAAAGTCCATTGGTGGCATCAGAAAGTCATGAAATGCGATAATAAACTCACAAGAGACGTTTAATGAAATCCAAGATGGCGTAAAAATATCAAGCAATCTGTATGCATGCACCTTTAACATCCAAGGATTGCCAACGTTGACAACCTCACAGCCTCAGAGGTTATTTGTTTATTTACGTTGTGATTGGGTGCGATCGATATTGTGAGGTTGGCCATCCTTGGATGTTCGTGGTGATTGCATACAGGTTGCTCAATATTTTACCGCCATCTTGGATTTCATTAAACGTTTCTCGTGAGTTTTATACTGCATTTTTTGACTTTCTGATGCCACCAATGGACTTTTCACGCGATTTTACATAAGTTTGAACACTCTATAGCTCTGTAGCGAAAGTTTGCAACAGACCCATTGAACCAACATTTGGCTCTTGTGGTTGATTTTGGCCGCAACCAAACTGCATGGTAAACTTCACTGGACATTTGAGTAACCTCATCAAACGATCTAGTAAATTGGACCGAACTTTGGGAAAGTATACGCAGACGTCTAGTAGAGTCTACCATACCTCTTGGTCGGGGCAAAAATCAAACACAAGTAGGGTAAATGTCATAAATCTTTTTGTTCTGTGGATGAATGAATTTGGGCTGCTTTTGCTGTACTTCCAACAGATTCCAATTTTGCTGGTTTATTCATGTGTAAAACGCCGAGAAAATTACCCGGGGCTCAGCGCCATCGCGATCCGTTCATTTATCAACCGAGGTGTAGTTAATTGACAAAACAAACGACCGGATGACGTCCAACATGTTCGTCCAATAGTGTAGCATACCCCGTCTCTTGAGTCCCTGTATCACAGAATCCTGTATGTAGAGAGTTGAGACGAATGAAACCACGGGCGCAGCCATTGGATGCGCTTTTCCACATTTTTTTACATTCCGAGGGCCGTTGTTGTGTTTTGGTCGAACGCAAAGATTGTAGTGCCACAGGGTTTCTAACAGTGTAACTTTCGCTGCCTTTGCTGATCGACACCTATTTTTGTTTCTAGAGATTCTTTTTGGCATAGACCTGTTTAGTGATGACGTCTCGATCAAAATTCGACACAAACAAATGCTCTATCTTGCTCACTCTCGTCTCGTCTTGTCCAAAAGATCGGAATCAGCTTAAAGAGGTTGACTTCCCTTTTGTCTTAACTCTCTTCATTACAGGAACTCTACCCGTCTCCAGTGGCTTACGCAAGGGGGGATAAAGAGCTGCCCCCTCCCACACCACCGCTTTCTCTGGGTGTGGGGGGGGGAGAAATACTTTATTAGGAGCTTCGTAATCCCCGCATAGATGATTAGATGCAACCCGCATTACACGCGAAGACAACATGGTCTCTTTCATTCCTTTTCTTTTTTTTCTCCAAACCAGGGACCAAATAATGTTGCGGTTTGACGGTCCCCGAAAGACGTTGGACGATGTGTAACTGCTTGTGGTTTTAACCCCTATTAAGTACTCACCGATCATTTGCGTGGGTGCGGGACCCTGAGGACATAACATTATTGGCCCCAAGAAAGGTTCAGGTTACGTGTCTTGCGGGTTGCGTCGAAATCGTCGACGCAGAACTGATGCAGCTGCTTTGTACCGTTTATCCGGGCTGCTTTTTTCTCTCCGCTATCGGTAACTTGGGAATATTTTCCGCTCCAGCTCTCACCACAGGAGCATATTTTAATATTTCCTTATTATTTACATTTCTCGTACGCGCAGAATTGATTGCAGCGCAGCGACGTGCGATACGGGCCTCTTCGCTCCGCTCCGCTTCGAGCGACTCTGGTCCCGCGTGTTGCGAGGGTTAACGCGCATGCTTTTTGAAGGCGTCTCGGGTCAGCTTTTTGTCGATGCGTCGGCGCTTCCGAGGCGGCCACGGTCGCGGTCGTCGACGTCTCTACGCTCCCCCGTTAATCTGTAAGTCAGTTCGCGGTCTCATGCGTTTGTGTGTGACGGAATCCCCACGTTCCTTTCCCGCGCCCACAGTTCGTTTTGATGGACGCTCTACACGCTCACGTTTCCTTCGACGTTACTCGTCAGTCAGATTACACGCACGCGTCGTCAGTATGATTTTCGCACACTTCGATAATTTTTTTTAGCTATATTTTGCTTTAAAAGTGTGGTGATCCCTTTGAAAAAAAAAAAAAAAATCTTTGTGCGTTTGAAGATTTGATTCGAATCTCAACTGTTGCTCTCTAAATCAAAAGCAAACGTATCATTCATGAATTGATTACTTTAGCCAACAAGTTTAGACATTTTAGCGGACAAAATATAGGATTTATTTATTTTTTACAATATTTTAAATTCTGACTGAAATCTTTGTGCTTTTGAGGAGTTGATTCTAATCTCAACTGTTGCTCTAAATCAAAAGCAAACGTATCATTCACGAATTGATTTCTTTAGCCAACAAGTTTTGACATTTTAGCGGACAAAATATAGGATTTATTTATTATTTACAATATTTTAAATTCTGACTGAAAACTATTCAAGTTTTTGGTTTTAGGAAATTTTGTACAATGTCTTTCGTCTGAAGTAATTTTGGCCGTTTGTTTAGTCCATGAAGTTGTCCAAAATTTTTTGTTCGTTGGTGTTATAGTCCAATTTTAATCTTGCACAATTGATAAATGATGTCCTATTTATGGAAAGTCCAATCCTAATGGGACGTTGATAAGCCTGCCCACAATAGGTACGCGATGGAAAAATGCACGATCTCGACTTCTTTCTGACTTTCAGGAAAATTCTTAAAAATTGCGAAATTTCGCGAAATCGACTATATAATTGAATAAAATTACACTTTTGGACAACAAATATTAAGACTAAATTTTTACTTTGGACTTTTGAGAAGACTTGAGGATGTAACCCTGTTGAACATCTTAAAAAATTTTGGACAAAATGAAAAAATGGGCAAAATTAGTAAAAGGTCAGAAAAATTTTTGATTTTTACTTTGAACTGAAAGCATTGAACTGAAGCTGTCCTGAAACCCAGTTTTTCGTTATACACAGACCCAGATGATCCATGTGATGGATAAGGCTGATTTCTAGTAAAAGACAGCTGAAAAAAATTGGTTGCTAAATAGTCGCGGTTGTGAATGAATGCAATTTTATTCTTTATTTTGTATTGCGATTTCCTTTCTGGGAATAGCGCAGATGGAATCAATCTAGCTTTGTTTATGGTCTCAGAGAGCGCAACTATAAATCAACGAAGGTTTTACTGTGACGTAGACCTTTACCAAACGAAACATGAATACAATCACTCTAATCCTATTTTCTCGCTTAAAATGCACTAGCACAAATCTGCAATGGTTTTTTCGTAGCATCACACTTTTTGAAGGAAACTTTTTTGCAATCAATGTAAAGATAGTTTTTCGCGCCTTTTTAATATAATTCTATTAGAATGTAGTTATCTACTCTTTATTTCCTGCCTTTCAAGAGAGGTGCTGTGAAAGCAAGCCTTGCTCTGCATATTATATGAGCCATTCGAGTTTTACTCCATTAAAAATTATAGAATCGTAGTAGAATACGGTTAACGTTAGGAAAAAAATCAGGCAAAATGGAGAAAATACAAAAAGGTAAGGAAAAATAGAGAAATAGGCGAAAGTTGGGGAAAATAGGGAAAACTATGGATAAATTGGGGGGGGGGGGGTACTTTGGAAAAATAAAGAAAAGTAGTGGAATATAGAGAACGATATGAAAAATTAGGGAAAGTTAGCAATAACTAGGGAAAAATATGGAACAGCAGAATAAATCAAGTCCTTGCACATTGTGTATAAGCCACCTCTAGTTTTACTCAATGAAAACATTGTAGAACCTCAGTGGAATAGAATTATTTGTATGATGTAGAATTGGGATATATTGGGGGGAAAATAAGGCAATTAGGTGGAAGTGTATAGAGAAGTAGGGAAAAGTTGGGGGAAATAATGAAAAATGTAGATAAATTAGCGAAAAAGAGAGAAAAAATTATGGAAAAGTATTGAATCACAGAGGTTAATATGAAAAAGATTGGTAAAAGATCAGAAAATTAGTGGAAATTATTGGAGAGTATAGGGAAATGAGGAGAAAATTAGGAAAAAGTTTGGAAAATTAGGGAAAATCAAGTCTTGCTCTTCTTAATGCACATTGCTTAGCCACCGCGTTTTACTTAATCGTAAGATTGTCACGAGTACAGTTATATAATCAGTGATCAGTGATTTTGCCAGAATTTACAACGGATAGACGTTAGGTAATCTTCAGTGGTGCTAGATTTGGTGAAAAATGTACACATTTTCCCTAAGAATTAATAGTGTTTCCGGCTATAGTTAAAGACTATCACCGTTTTCTTTTTTAGTGGCGAAGCGTGAAATCTGGCAACGTTAAAGTTTGTCCATTTAAACCAATTAAAAAGATCGAACTATTGGGTGTTCGCATTCGACCTTTTACATGGGTTTAAATGGCCACGATTCAAAAATGTACAATAGTACGCTACGCCACTGCAGTCATTTACTACTTTCCACAATGTTCGAACCTTTATAAGTTTGAATCTTCACATTTGTGCGTTTTTGATTTGTCAGCAAAGCTTTCATATAAATAGTGAATAAATTAATAAATGGTGTTTGCATTTTCGCAAGGTATCCGTGTTTTCTCGTCGGAAAGTGATAGAAGTGATGTGCGTACCCAAAATGCCAGCATCCATATCATTGTGGGAGTAATTTTTGTAATTTTTTCCAATCCCTCGGTCTGTTTGGATATTCTTTGTTGTTGGTTTGGCGGATTATTACACCAGTTTTGAAAACACAAAGAGAAAACGCTAAGTGTTGCGAGTCGTAAGCGTTTGAAGTTTCGTGGTAGTTGGTTTATTGGTTGAGTGGAGCTGTCGAACAGCAGCTCAAATAATTGATGAATGGTGCAACCGGACGAAGGACGTGTCGATGATAACTTCAATCCAACCTGTGCGACCACTGAATTGGTCGTTACCAACATGGACATTAATCCGACCATTCAAGAGTTGGTCCAAAAGGTAAAAGCCACGTTTATAAAATTATACGTGTAAAAAAAAAAAAAAAAAAAAAAAAAAAAAAAAATTAATTATTCTTTGATGTGATTTTCGCTATTTCTCGTGTATTGCATACGCATGTGCTCAGTTGCCCTAAACGATAAAAGCATTTTTCCTAGCGAAGGGCTCAGTAAAGCATAATTTTTTTCTAAGCGAAGTGTTTTTAAAGCATGCAATAGGACTGTTGCACACTTTTGCTGCAAGCGATCTAATATAGTCGCGATTCTGGTGTAAAAACCTCCAAAAATAACGATGGCAGCTCTAAAAATGTCCGAAATCCACTCCTAAACTCAATCAACGCTTTTATTTGTGCAAGCGTAATGGTGGCTTAGAGGGCAGTAATAATGGGAGATTCCCATCTAACAATACCGTAACTCCATCAAGAAGTGACCCATAAGAGACGGCTTTCATTTGACACCGGTGTCACTAGATGTCACGGCACCATTCATTGGATGTGGATCATTATACTCTGATGACTAATTACTCTGTGAATCATCCCTGTCAGCATAAAGAGAGTGACGAAATTAAGATAAGAATCTTCCATTATTTCTGCCTTAAGCTACCATTGCACCTGCGCAAATAAAAGCGTTTATTGAGTTCAGGAATGGATTTTGGAAGTTTTTACCTAACGCTGCCATCGTTATTTTTGGAGGTATTTACACCAGAATCGACTATTAAATCGCTTATATCAATAGTGTGCAACAGCCCCATTTACAAAGGCTGTTAAAAAAGTGCTGGGACTAATGCTTAACTTTCGAATTAAACTAGCAAGCAACTTTATGTTGCTTTTGTTTTTAATATCAGCTTTTGTCATCAGCTTTTGATTGAGTCCAAAATGAGCTCATTTAGTAAAAAATTGACGTAGTCATGACACTTTGAAGAAGAAGTAAAAGTAGACTTCCTAAGGTTTTTACGAACATTTATTTTTTTTTACCGAAATTCTGAAGTTTTAAGGTGATTCTTCAGCGTTTACTGTCGATTTCTGCCACTAGAGTGCTACCGTTCGATTAAAGTCAAATTACAGGCCGAAAGTAATTTATTTTTAAGAAAACGGAGTGTCAGTTACTAGATAATCATCTGAAGAGTGTCTCTCCAAAAAATCTCGTCAACAACTTCGAAAATAAGGCTGAAAGTATCAAAAAAGAAATATCGTGAATCGATTCTTGTATCGAAATGCGAATTTTCATTTGTTGCTATACTTTCAGCCTTATTTTTGAAGTTATTGACAAGATTTTTTGCAGAGACACTCTTCAGATGATTATCTAGTAACTGACACTCCGTTTTCTTAAAAATGAACTACTTTCGGCCTGTAATTAGCCTTTAATCGATCGGTAGCGCTCTGGTGGCAGAAATCGGCACTAAACGCTGAAGATTCACCTTCAGCTGCGTCTCTATTTTCTTCTGACTCCGCGAGACTTTCCTTTTCTTTTCCAAAGTTTCCTTGGAATCTGATGTAATTATTCTCGCTCGCTCTTGCTTTTTTACGAGGGTCGTTTTCTTGAATTCTTCTTCGGGAATAGGGAGAGAGATTTTTGAACTTCCATTTTGATTTCTGCTTGCGATTCGAATTTTCGACGACGCAAACGCTGTTTTGAGTTGAGGAAACAGCCTAAAATCGCATGGTGGCAAATCAGGACTGCAGGGCGGATGACGAATTTTCTTTTCTGTGGTCGAAAGGCTTGACAGTGTTGATAAGTAATGTCTGCAATGGCGGATCCACGGGGGCACGTGCCCCCCCTCTCCCCAGCAAAAAATGGGGAACAAATGAGATCTGAGTGAGGGGGGAGTACAAAAATGGGTCGTTACAGAAGTTTGTTGGAAATATTTTAGATTCATCTTACAATGTATTTGAATAATCATAGGGGAAAATCGAGAAAAATAGGAAATATGTAGTAGGAGAAAAGAAGGAAATGTATGAAAGAGTAATGGAAAAGTGACGAAAAACTAATGAAAAAGTTGTAAAGAATAGAGAGCAATAAGCAAAAGTGAAGAAAATTACGGAAATGTTAGAAAACAGGGAGCTAGAAGTAGGGAAAAATAAGGAATAGTAGGAGAAAGTAACGAAAAGTAGGGACAACTCGGAAAAAAAGGGAAAACCATTTTTCCCTTAAAAGTATGACCATGCATCCAGTCATACCGTTAATGGGGCTCTTTCAAACTTTTGCTGTGAGCAAATAAATAGTCCAATCTGAAGTAAAAACCAGCAAAAGTCACGAAAATCACGCTAAGAAAGTCTAAAATTCAGTAATAAACTCACATAACTGCTTCAACGACAGGATCGTATGGGCGGTTTAATGCAGGTATCATGGGAGATTCCTGTCTAGTTTGACCCTTTCTCTATCGAAACAGATATAATTTAGATAGCGTCCGTGGGACCTGCGTCTCTCCGCTATTAAGTACAGTTTTGAGAGTGAATTTTGTGATTTTTTCGTATACTCGTCATTGCTATACAGGTTTTTATGCAAGAATAAACTCTTCAATTCCCAGTTGCAAAAGTTTGCAACAGTCTTCTTTTCCAGGCAGAGCGGAACAGACTCCCGCATGTGCTTCGCGTATTAAGATCAGGCAGGTATAGCTAAAGTCAGGGTGCGAAGTTACCGTAACTATAAACTCAAATCTACCCTTTCTACCTCCCTCAGCTCCACATAGGCTTTTCTTAATCAGTTCAGAGAGGAGCTGATGGTTCCAATTTTGAGTGTTATCCCGGTGTCTTCTTTATCAAGCTCAAGGTTGCTAGATCGAGGGTATAAAGCCGTATCGTCCCCATTTAAATCAATAAAACGTACGGCTTTTTCACCCCAATTTGGCAACACTGATCAAGCTATGTGGCGAAAGGAAATAACGTGTAGCAAGGGGATGGAGCGATAATTTCCTTTCGATGTTGCGAGTGACTAAAATCATTCCAATGAGCTTTCAAAGTTTGCACCTTCGTCCCGTGAATGTCGTTAATGCAGTGGCACTATCTGCGGTAGACGGGTTGAAGTTTACACAGTAAGATAGGGAGAGGACCGTGCTGCACTCTATTGTGTTCTGTGGAAATCTGCGGACCCATCTTTCCGATGTCAAAGCTGTAATTAGTCTGCAAACTTTTGCTACAGTGTTATGGACGGTTGATTCGTAAGTATAAAATCGTGTGAAAATCAGATTGGAAGTATTGGAGAAAGTATCAGAATCCATTAATTAAACTCAATAAATACATTCAAGAAAATTCAAAGATAGCGGTCGCCCAATGAGCAGGTCACAATGGAAGAGTCTCAATTTAATTGCAGCTTTCTCTATGACGGGACGGGTCACTTTTCTTAGCATTGAAAGTCTCGATTAAATAGAACGCTCCCATCCAGTGGCGTCGCGTACAGTTTGGCAACACTGTATTCTACCATTTAAACTCATGTAAAAGGTCGAATTCAGGGGGTGCACAGTGCACATGGTAAATTCGATGTATTGAATGCTTTTAAATGGAGGAGGCACATTGTTGCCAGGTGGCACGCGACGCCACTGCTCCCATCGTGACCTGCTCATTCGACCGCCATGTTTTAATTTTGTGAAACTCATTTTTTGAGTTTTTGGGTGGATTCTAATTTCTAAGACTTTTCGATGCTTCCAATGTGATTTACGTTCACCCAATTTTACTTACGAATTGACCTTCCTTAACGCTGCAGGAAAAGTTTGGAACAGACCAATTTTCATCCCCGTAGCTTTTATGAACCCCCCTGTCACGCAGAAAGATTGCACGGAAGAACTCAGTCATGCATTACTATCTGCTTAGAGTTTTTACCTTTTTCCTATCCATTTTTTTCTCCTCGCAAATTTAAATTTAAATGTAAACTTCAGATTGTAAGGGACCGACGAATTATGCACTGAAGAAAAGAATTCCTAAATTCTAGTAATATTACTAAAAGCGCAACGTTGTGTGAACCTAGGAAAGTCTAGTATTTCTACCAGAAAATTCTAGCGTTACTATCAGAATATGTTCATAGTACCGGAATTTTCTAAAAAATTTCAAGAACTATGGTACTAATATCAGAATTCTGGTAATAGTACTATCCCTTACAGACCTAGATTCACATATCACTGTGCTTCTGATGGTATAATCTTTCTTTTTCAGTGTGCTTTGTTCAAGCAACATATATATATTGGTGATTGGGGGAGCGGTGGTGTCGTTTTGTTCAGAAAGAAGGATCTCTTCATCTTTATAAGCTTTTCCAAGTGGCTTCGGTTGGGGGGATGCACTCTCTCGATTGACGCCTACCCGATTTTTCATTTTTTTTCCTTCCCTCCAACCAATTATGAACTACATTTTCTGTAGATTTAGAGACGGCATCACATTTTTCCGCTCCAAGTATCGATCACTCTTGCCATGCCAATGGTTTTGACCCAGATAGAGTTCATTCTCCGTTCAAAAGATGATGTGAACCGTAAGCATAGGCGGATTCAGAAAGTTTTTCGAGGGTAGGGGGTTCCTCCTTTGGAAATGGCTCTGTTTGCAAACTTTTGCTACAGCGTTTAGGAAAGGATCTATTCCTGTGTAACATCGCGTGAATGTCACATTGAAAAGCATCGAAAGTTTTAAAAAATTGACTCAAAAACTCAATGAATGTGTTTAACAAAATTCCAAGATGATGGTGAAATGAGCGGGTCACCATAAGGCAGTAGCGGCTCGTGAAATGCGATATATCGATGTATACTCCATTTAAAACTATAGAAAAGTATTGATCGTTAGGGGGTGCAACTGAACCCCCGAGAAATCGATACTTTTCTATAGTTTTAAACGGAGTGGACATCGATGTATCGCATTTCACGAGCCGCCACTGCAATAAGGGAGTCCCATTGCGACTTTCTATCGTGTAAGGAGGCAAACGCTCTTCCGAACACCAATTAACGTGTAAAGGAGCAAACTGGTTTACAGATTATCGAAAAATTAGTCCGTGTGAATTATTCGTCTTGTCAGCTGCCCCTAGATCTTCAACACTAATTATCTAATAAAAAACGGGGGTCCCCATTCGAAGTATTGGATTTAGGGGAGCGGTGCCCCCACTGAGGCCTCCCATTGTGGGCCCCAAAATCGGCGACCCTCTTTAAAGGTGTCCCCTTGAAATAATTGAACATATGTCTTAGCAATTTTCGAAATTCGCAATCGTTTCCGAGATACCTTGATTGAAACCTGTTTTAATTAAAGGGGTCTCTCTCCACCTGCGAATTTAAAAGCGCGAATTGACTGCTTGAGCCAATGGGCTTCTTTGCTGTCGATGCATTTAACTCGACCTATCGACTTCAAGGCAGCTCATTGGCTCAATCAGTTTATTCAAGCTTTAATTCGCAGGTGGAGAGACCCCTTAACACCCTGTAGACACGTACTCGAGGAAGCGTGATTATCGTCGAACCCGTGCGCCTTCATTTAGGAATGATGCAATTCCATATCCATAACGTCGGAAGAGTTGTATTTCTTAACACGGCGCGGCGCGGCGTAGCTGTCTGTCTTCCTTCTTTCAATTTATTTACCTTTATTTTTCTTAGAAATCTCGAAAAGTCCATTGCTCTGCGGGATGATTGCAGGTATAGAGTCCCTATACAGGGTGTCCGAGAAATGAGTTCACACTTTTGCTGTGAGCGCCTGGTTGATTTAAAAATCTGAAAAATTCAGGAACAATGTATTATCCCTAAGCGACTTCAGAGAAAATATCGGGGGGCTCCCACCCTCCTTAAGGGGCGGCGTAGGCCCCAAAATGTACCCCGTGTTGCCAAAATATCGCATATTTCAAATAAGCCCAGATAACTAAGGAAGATGTTATACATAGAATAACAGGAGGTAAAGAACTAAATAAAGTTTCTCTTATTTCTCCACGCGCTTTTGGCGTTTTTTAAGGAAAACATCAACTTCATATTTTTTTGCGGCAATTTTTTGGATCTTTTTTATTTTACGGCATGTTTCAGCGGATCGTGCAGTTCAATTCTAATTTTATATCTGCCTATTTACATGAACTCAAGCCACCGCCTCTTCCCATAAGGGGGGGATTTCACCTCGATAAAAGACGCGATTTTTACGAGCTACCTCGCCAGATTTGCCGGATAGTCGATTACGCGGCAATTTTCGCGAAATTCGCCAATTCCCGCAGAATTTCGCTGGAAAACGCAAATTTCGCGAAAATTTGATCAAAAAAATTGAACCCAAGTGGTCACGACTAATACTCCTGTGAGGATCAGATCGCGATATAACTGTTTTAAAAATTTCTCGGCATTTCGCAGCCGCGAAATTTACCAAGCTCTACCGGCGCGGCACGAGCATGCGGGCGAACACTCAATTAGGCGCCACGTTTGTCCGAAGCAACTGTTTTTGGGCGCCAACGCCGAATTTTTAGGCGCAATTCGCGAGTGGCCCCTGGGGAAGCAGCAACACTGGTTGGAATTGCCTGATACATTGAAGGCGCCGGACGAAACCTCATTTTGTACTTACATGTTTTCATCTATAATTGCTTTTATCCGGAATGAAGATTGAAACAACATAAAATAGACTGAAGAAGAAAAACGACAATACTCGGGCTTGGCCCATAAGAGGTTAATTTTATGATTTTAATCAATCTGAAAACCTGCTCTGTATTTATTTACTAATTTTTCTTCTTTTCATTGTTTTTTGTCATAGCTCTCAGAGTTGGAGCAGAGGGTCATCGAAGCCGAGGCCAGGGCGGAGGAAGCCGAGGACAAGGTAAGAACCCTATCTACTGTCTTACAATAGCCTCGTTTATGCGAGAGATCTGAACCTGGGTTGAGTCAACCCGAGTTGAGTTTCAACCTGGGTCCAACTCTGGTTAGCGCATGAACACCCGTATATTTGAACTCGAGTTCAAATCATTTCTTTATTCTTCTTCACTGTGTTTGTTTACATTTTTGACGAAAATGGCGGCGATGCTTGGTGCGGTACGGACAAGTGCGACCGCATAAGACGCGTGTTTAACCTCGCTCGGATTGGTGACATCGATGCCGCGTGAACCCGGGTTCTGAACTCCGAGGTGTTTATGCGTGAAATCTCAACCCGAGTTCACTGACTCGACTCGGGTTTGAATCGGGGTCGAGTCGAACCCGAGTTCAGCGAGATCCGAAGTGTTTATGCGAGCATCTCAACTCGGGTTCAGCTGAACCCGGGTTCTAGAACCTGGGTTGAGATGTTCGCATAAACGAGGCTAATAGTTATCTGACCAACTAACTAACTAACTAACAAGTTAGAAACTCGGGAAGTATGATGGTGCGGGAATTTTCAAGGCGTTTTGTTTTGAGAGCTGGCCTCTCAATGACAAAGTCAATCATGATATACACAGGGTGTATCAAAACTAAATTCATCAATTTTCAGGGCTTATTCTAGCTTCCCCCCTCCCAAACCTACAAACAAATGCATTCGAAAATGCCCTCCTGCTGAGCCAGAGCTCTCGATATTTCTGGAAAGGTTTTGCTTTTTTTGGATTAAGCGACACTAGCCTTCTGCCTTCACAATTTTATTTTAGTCTAAACTCGTGAAAATTCATCTCCCCGCGTATTTTGTTACGAAAAATCCACAAATGGCCTTGAAAATTCCACAAATCAAGTCTGATTGTGCAATGTGCATTGCAGGTATAGGTATTCTTATACCTTTGACGGTAAAGATTTTATGTGAAGTTTTCCACCTAGCGTAGGCGGTGATTATCTCTCTTACAACTCGTTTGAAAGTAAAAGATCCAACAATCTTTCTAACGAGAAAGAACTTAAATGGGAAGCCTGTTTATGGAAGGTCTGGCGGTTTTCCCCTGCACATAAAAGTGAAATTTGTTTAAGGGGATGTCTGAGGGTCTCCCTCTGATAGACTTCGGTGCGAGAAACTGAGAATGTTTTGGTGGGGTGTACCCAACAGTGTATTTTATCTTCATCAGTTGCTTGTGAATAGTGATCTATCGCTACAGCCTATAAACTTATGCGAGAAAGAATCGATCTCAAGGGAGTTGAATTGAAACTCCGAATAATCGTTTCTTGCTTTTGAGTTTCAATTAATGAGCTATAACCGTAGATGAGTTTTCTAAAGGACATATTTTGACAGAGCTGCCGTTTTGGATATAATTAATGACATTTTTCAATTCACCGATGATTCCACCGGTTGAGAAAAGATTACACAGTTCACTTCAGTGTATGACTGTACTGCACAAAAATACTCTGATCTGTACTCCTTTCTCAATCGGTGCAATCGTCGTTCAATTTTTTAAAATATCCTCAAGTTTTGTAAAGTCATCGACGACTCCACCGGTTGAGAAAAGATAACAGATGCGAGCATTTTCGTTCATAACAGTTATACACTGAACTGGAGTGTGTAATCTTTTCTTAACTGGTGGAATCATCGGTGAATTGAAAAATGTCATTAGTTTTGATGACTCTTTAGAGACAGCCACGATGGAGAAAAATCAAGAAGCGCATTATTGAAGCAAAATATTATTTCGAAGATGATGAAATGTTCAATCTTTAGATAACGAAAGAAGGGGGCGAAGAAGAGAGAAAAAAGTGTGCTGCAAAATAATTATTTCTTATGCAGTGTCGGCTTGTGAAATACGATATATCGATCGATGTCTACTCCATTTAAAACTATAGTAAAGTATCGATCGTCAGGGGGTGCAATCGGACCCCCGAAAGATCGATACTTTTCTATAGTTTCAAATGGAGTGGACATTGATACATCTTATTTCTTATGCAGTGGCGACTCGTGAAATACGATTTATCGATATCTACTCCATTTAAAACTATAGTAAAGTATCGATCGTCAGGGGGTGCAATTGGACCCCCGAGAGATCGATACTTTTCTTTAGTTTCAAATAGAGTGGACGTTGATACGTCTTATTTCTTATGCAGTGGTGGGCTCGTGAAATACGATATATCGATGTCTACTCCATTTAAAACTATAGTAAAGTATCGATCGTCAGGGGGTGCAATTGGACCCCCGAGAGATCTGCGTAGAGGTGGTTTCTGAAGTGTAGGCGGCTAGGCGCACCCAGACTGATAATCTTAGTAATTTGTCAACATTATTTATCTTGTTACAAAATGAAAATTAACGGAAATGAGTTTGAGCGTTGGCTTTTTATTCAGGAACACTTAAAAATGAAATGTTCAAAGACGGGGGCAAGTTTTGTTCAGATTTGAAGGAATGAAAATTGACAATTCGGGAAAAATTGTGGGAAGTCGTACCCATGGACGAAAATGGTCAATTTGGCCTAAAAATTGTCCAAAACCGTTGTAAACTGCAAAAAAATCCACTTCCTTCCACCAGAGCCAATGTAAAAGCAGACAACCTAATCCTAATGGGTCTGTTGCAAACTTTTGCTACAACGATTAAGAGTGTTTAATGTAATGTAAAATCGCCTGAAAAGCCCATTGGTGGCATTAGAAAGTCATAGAATGCAATAATTAACTCACATAAGGCATTTAATGAAATCCAAGATGGCGGATAAATATCGAGTAATCTGTATGCATGCACCGTGAACATCCAAGGATGGCCAACTGTGACAACCTCACTGCAGGTAGAGGTTATGTGTTTGTTTACGCTGTGATTGGTTGTGATCGATATTGTGAGGTTGGCTATCCTTGGATGTTCGTGGTGCTTGCATACAAATTGCTCGATATTTCTCCGCCATCTTGAATTTCATTAAACGCCTTGTGTGAGTTTAATATTGCATTTTATGACTTTCTGATGCCACCAATGGACTTTCCAGGCGATTTTACATTAGATCAAACAGTCCTAATCGTTGTAGCAAAAGTTAACAACAGACCCATTACACAACCTCAAACCTGTGAGCTATGGTATGGAATTAGATGGCATTGCACCAAGCTGTACCGACTAGTCCGACTAAGTCCGAGTAAGTTCTGGAAAGTTGACAACAGTGTTCAGCGGTTTATCAACGGATTAGATGGTGGCTGGACGAAGATAGAAACAGTCGCTTGTCATAAGCATAACGCGCACAATCGCCAACATAGAGGACGCGGACGGGGACCCAGGACCTGCGACTCGGGACCCTCCGGGGGGGGGGGGGGGAGTGCAGCTCTCGTTGTTGAGGGATGATCAAAACCTGGGGAGAATGGAAGAGATAGGGGGTGATGAGGGGGTGGGGGGAGGCGAGGGAGTAAGGGAGGAGATAGCTGTGCAAGCAAACTTGCGGGGAGGAAAAACATCAGTAGTCCCATTGTCCCGAGGGAGATAATTTACACAAACGATTTGTTGGTGATGCAGCGGAAGCTTTTACAACAAGTACCTACCATGCACACAAGGGGCGCGCGAGGGCGAGAGGTGGTTCGTCGATTAGCAAGCAAACAAACTCGAATCGCTCCACTCACACGCACACACGCATACTCAGGCGAGGGCGGGCGAGCACCGAAGCTAAAATGAACACGAAAGTTGGAATTAATGGGTCTGCCACTGCCACCGCCGCGCCGCCGTCGCGGTCGAAAAGAAATTAATGAGCCTCTTCCCTATAATACCCGAGCGCACATGCCAAACGAATCTCGCAGCCCCGGAAAGATAAAGGGAAAATAAAAAAATCATGTTTGAGAGCATTGAGTCGTTATCATCAAAATACATCAACGTCGAGTCCAGACTTCCAAATGACGCAACGCAGCAAATTGGGGTGGGGAAAAAAAGTAAAAACTGAGAGTCCCTAAATGCTATGAAAAAGTTGCGCCATGTCGGAATCCATTTGTGCGATAGACCATTTTAATGATGACGTCACCAGGGTCGCCCAGAAGGCTTGAATCCGCGACAGTGTGTCGCGTCCAAAATTTACATATACTCCAGGTTATGGAACTTGCTAAAATCTTGTTCAGCGCCTTCATTGCTAAGAGACATACACTGGCTCATGATTTGTTTACATTCCGGAGTACGCCAGAGACAAATAAGACCCGCCCCCCCCCTCCGCTGTCCAGCGATCTAGCCAGAGATTACTTAGCCTAAGAGATATGGCACTTCCTATCTCCGCCGCGCCGTGTTAAAAAACCGTTGGCCAAAAACGCCTGCAGAATGGCCGTGATACAACGTGCAGTACGCTGGTGACCGTAAACATCGTTGTTATTCATGTTGTTGGAAATGAGGTTAGATTCTCTGCAGCATCTAAATGTTTGTCATTTAATGGCCGATGGGATGATTAAAGTGACTTAGATTTTCAGATTCACGTACAAAATATACTCAGAGCTCATTAAACTTCCCAAACACTTTATTAATCTTATTAATTTAGTTAGTGGCGTTACTGTCAAATCTCATTCAAACAACAACAGTAGTAACAATGTTTGCGGTCACCAGCGTACGCCACATTGCATAATTCGTAGGAGTCGAATAACACTTTTGAATCGTTATGCCATATCTCTTAGGCTTAGTAATCTCTGGATCCAGCACACCGTTTCTCTCAATTCCGCTGAATTCCATTCGCTGCCAGCGGTCCCAGCGGTCTCCCGAGGCCACTGGGACACCGCTGGCCGGCTCACCCGGCCTGCCAGTCCGCCGCCGTACATAAATGAAAGGCGGTTCGAACCGGTTCATCAAAAATGAACTTAACTGTAAACCGAAGGTATTTTTATTGATTTTTTTCGTAGAATAATATGATGAGTATGAGTCATAACAAGTAGCAACTCATGACTCATCACATGGAAAAAAGGCGATGTCTCCAAAACTCGCTTGTGACCCCTCTATCGATTCAGTTTGGAAAATGGAGTCGATCGCCCTCAAGGGTTTTCATATCTTTTGCAATTAGGCCCGTTTCACTCATAGCATCTCATGACTCGTAACATGGGCAAAATGGCGATGTCACCAAAACCCCGCCTGTGACCCCTCTATCGATTCAGCTTGGAAAGTGGAGTCGCCCTCAAGGGTTTTCACATCTTTTGCATTTAGGCCGTTTCACTCATAGCAACTCATGACTCGTAACATGGGCAAAAAGGCGATGTCACCAAAACCCCGCTTGTGACCCCTCTATCGATTCAGCTTGGAAATTGGAGTCAATCGCCCTCAAGGGTCTTCATATCTTTTGCAAATAGGCTGTTTCACTCTTAGCAACTCATGGCTCGTAACATGTCGGCGATGTCTTGAAAACCCGTGGGTAGGCAGAACGGCAATTGACGTATTTCAAAAATAGTTCGTTTTTTAAGGTTATCGCTGTGTCAGATTTTCTGCACTTCAAACTAGGAGAGCACCTTTACTTTGAAGTGGATGTTTTATATGTCTTTGTTTTATTTTTCTTGATTTTATTTTTCTGTTCTCCATTTATTTCATATTTTATGTAGTGTTCTTTCATTTATCTTCTCCCTCTCTACCGGCCGCGGCTCCTACCCTACCACGCGAGTTGTATTTTTGGTAGGGAGACCGCTATATTTTTATTTTTGTAAATGTGATTTCTTATTCAATAAAAATTCAATTCAATTTAAAAGCTCTCGCAAGACCAAACATGCGGGGGCTCTGGACGTAAGCATCGACGCAACGTATTGGTCCTCCTCGCTGTTTCAATCTCTCTCTTCCCCTCTCTCTGTCACTATCTCTCTCTCTCTCCCTCCCTCCCTCCCTCCCTCCCTCCCTCCCTCTCTTGCACTCATTGCTAGCTTACGGGGAAGTTGTGACTCTCCTCTATTTAAACCTTTGGATAGTAATTAAATGTATCCTTTTACAGATTTAAAATAAACTTAAGGGTCATTTCGATTGGATCTAATTCTTCTGAGCTACTAATAATATGATGGGTGACTTGTAAAATATCAGCACTGATTACCGTAAAATCGCCCTCCGAAGAAAAGACGATTACGATTACTTGGTAATCGCGTACTTGATTACCACCCCTATATTTTCCCAACTCTGGTGGTGTGGTGGTGCCGATGAGCCCGTATCCTAGAATTATGTATCCATAAGAAATTGTGAGTGAGACAAGGACAGAACATAGGACTTTCTTCGATTTCAAAGTAATGCGGGATGTTTCGAGTTTTTTTTTTTTTTTTTTTTTTTTTAAGATTAGTAAAAAATGGTACTTTAAGGTACGTGGAATGTGGAATCAAATTGTGTGCTAAAATCTGAGGAAACCGGTTGTTTACTAGCATGAATTTTCATTTGATTTAGATTCGAATACTCACGGAAAACCGTATGAAAGCGAGTGTGAAACGATGCAGATACGTCATCAGACTATTTTTTTCAAATTTTACGGAAACTGGCGCATTATTTCACAACGATAGATTGAAATCCGATTTTTTTTACCATACTACTTTAAAATCGATTATAATAAACCTGTAATTCACAGCAATATTCATAATGGGAATGGGCTGTTGCACATTTTTGCTACAAGCGATTTAACAGTCGTAACAGTTGATTCTGGTGTAAAAACCTCCAAAAATAACGATGGCAGCTTTAAAAACTTCCGAAATCCACTCCCAAATTCAATAAACGCTTTTATTTGAGCAAGCGTAATGGTGGCTTAGGGCAGTAATAATTAATGGGAGATGCCCATCTAACAATGCTATAACTCAATCAATAAGAAGTGACAAGTGACCAATAAGAGGCGACTTTCGTTTGACACCGGTGTCACTAGATGTCATCGGATGCGGATCACTACCCAGCTGATGACTAATTACTCTGTGTATCATCCTTGTCAGCATAATAGAAAGAGTGACGATCAATTAAGATAGGAATCTCCCATTAATTTCTGCCCTATGCCACCATTACGCTCGCGCAAATAAAAGTGTTTTTTGAGTTTAGGAGTGGATTTCGGTAGTTTGTAATGTCTGCCATCGTTATTTTTGTAGGTTTTTACACGAGAATCGACTATTAATTTGCTTGTAGCAAAAGTTGCAACAGTCCCATTCTTATGAATCAGTTATCAGCTATATGCAGTGGCGAAGCGTGAAATCTGGCAACGTTGCACTTGGACCATATAAACCCATGAAAACTATCGAACCAAAAAGAATTGGCGATGACCATCGAATTCGATCTTTTGTGTGCGTTCAAATGGAGGAAATGCTACGTTGCCTATTAGCCCGCTTAGCCACTGGTTATATGTAGAGCGAGAAATCGCACTGCCTGAGTTTACTGCCGAATAATTCCTCTAGTAAATATTTTTTGTTCTTTTTTGCTGGGAATGTTTGTAAACCAAAATAAACAGTATTTATGGAAGTCTGAATCACAAAAAAAAAAAAAAAGGTAGAGTAAAAGTGCCATCGCACATCTTGGCGACCAAATATACGGCTTGCATTATGCCACTTAAATAGTTAAGTCTGCATTACAAAAGTAGACTCGACGTGTGTACATAAAGCAAGATGAGCGTGTGCACCATTTGGCAATAACGTGCTATGATACGTCACGTAGCACGTCGCGTATTCACACGTGTTTTATTTTGGCAACTTCGAGTTATTTTTGTAAATAAAGGAGAGTGCAGGACGGAAAGACTGTCCTCGGTCTGCACTAGGAGAGAATTATTTTACCCCACTGCCTGTAAAGAAGCCGTAGAAAGCCCCTTGAATAATATTTGACAAAGAATTTTGTAAAATTTGACAGCACATACGGCGAGTGTGTCTCTAAAGAAAGTTTATATGTATCATGCTGTTGTTGTTGTTGTTGTTTTTTGTTTGTTTTTGTTTTGTTTTATTTTTATGTTTTGTTTTTGATTAATTTTATCAACCTGGCAAAAAAAGGAATCGTCCTAAAGATGTCTCAATTGGGCTCTTGCAAACTTTTGCTACAGGGGATTGAAGAGTTGGTTCCAGTAGCGTAGCTAGCTGAGCAAGCGCCCCCCTGCCGATTCGAATGCTGCGGCCCTCTTTTTTAACCTCCAAGTGGTCGCGTGGATGACATACGTCATCCAGCTACTTAATTGTTTTTGCGTGTATTCTCGCGAATTTTGAATTTTCAACGCTGAGATTTGCAGTAGCTGCCCTCCTTGGATGGGATAAGAGGGTTTCGAAGTTTTTCTTTTCTTTTCTTTCAAAAGCTGGAAGTTAATAAACGTCAAAGTGGCTCGATGACGATTGTCATCCACGCGACGCTTTCAAAACGCGTTTTTTTCAAGTTTCAAAAATTCTGAAATTTGAACTTGAATATTACATCCTACGAGAGAAACAAAAAAAAGTATATTCCTTTGAAATCATCATTAAATATGTTGAGCCTAAAATATTGGTTTTTTTCAAATGTGGCAAAATATCTGAATTTCCCATTTTTTAGTTTTTCGCCGTTTGCAAAAAAAAAAAAAAAAAAAAAAAAAAAAAAAAAAAATGGAATTTTTGAAATGTCTGTCATTCAAGTTACGGAGGAGGGTTTTCCCTATCGATTGAGTATACATACATGCATTTTTAGGCTTAAATTGGCAGAATTATAGCCATTTTTAAAATCGCGTTTCGTGTCAGAAATGCGAGCGTGACCACTCGAGGGTTAAGGAAAAAATTGGCCGCTTCGGTGGAGCCCCCCCCCCCCTTCACACCCGTACAAGTCAGAGCCTTTGTCGGAAAAATTCCTTTCTTTAACCCCTTATGGACCAAGCCCGAGTTTACTCGTTTTTCTCCACTAGTCTATTTCACATTGAGTCCGTCTTCATTTCGGTTAAACTAACCTAACTTAAATGAAAATACTACAATGGATAAGGTCTTGTTGGAGTTGGGCGCCTTCAATCCGTCGTGTATGCAATTCCAACTCCATCAAGTACGAACAGTTAACTACCTTCCCTGTAGAAACGGAAGAGTGAGAGTGGTATTCTCTTGAAATAACCTGGTCCTTAAAGGGTTAAAAATTATTGTAAATTAAGGTAGAAAAATTCCGTTTATTTATTCAAAATGATAAAACAAAAAAATATATCACTATCATGAGTTTGAAAAAGCTCCGAACTTATGTGAACGTGAATTTTGGCTGAAGCACTTAGAGCCTTTGCATTGCTTTCTCCCTGCTTTTCTTAGCTTCTATTTTTTCACTCTGTTCTCTTTACTTTCCTTTTCACCTTTTCCTTTCCTTTCTTCCCCTTTGCCTTTCCTTTTTCCCCCCTTTTTCTTTCCCTTTCTCCTTTTCGCTCTTCCTCTTTCGCTTCTCAAAATGTTTGCGCTCCCGGATGCGCTGCCCCCCCCCCCCCCGCCCGGCGGGTTCAGCGGGGCCTATAGCTACGCCACTGTTGATTCTTGCTTAAAAAACCTGTAAAAATGACGATGAGTACACTAAAAAATCACAAAATTCACCCTAAGAATGGGGCTTAATGGCGGAGAGACGCAGGCATTATGGGAGTTTCCTATCTAAATTGAGACTTGTCTCTTGTGTGAAAGTGACATATTAATATAGACAGGAATCTCCCATGATACCTGCATTAAATGGCCATGACGAACTTGCCGTTACAGCAGTTATGTGAGAGTTTATTACTGAATTTTAAACTTTAATTCGATCTCAGAGTGATTTTTGTGATTTTCGCTGGTTTATACATCACATTGGACTATTAATTCGCTCACAGCAAAAGTTTGCAAGAGCCCCACTAAGTTTAAAAGATGATTATTTTGTCGTTGTCCAAGAACGTCCCGGGAAAAACCTCACGTCCTACGAATGCATTAGGGAAACAGTCATTTAGTTTCCAAAAATTACACACGAAGCATACATCTGATTGCTAAAGGGAGGACATTTAAACTAATCGTGAGAAGGATGAGCAAACTTCTGAGACAAAAATTTACTTTTTAAAAAAAATGTCCTGAGAAGTCATGGACATTCGCTTTGAAACCGAAACGAAGCGATGTTGGGATACGATACAGTTGGGCGGTTTTTCGAACATTGTTGCGATCAAAACGGGCGATTAATTTTTTGCCGGGAATGCTGTAGCAAATGTACAAAGAGGATGCCACGCGACGCGTCATATTTTAAGCTTTTCCCTGTTTTTTTTTGGGATTTCAATCTGAATCAAAACAAAAAAAAAATTGCGACTATTTTCCGTGACCACCTCTTGTCTTCTCGAGCTGAAAACTTGACGCTACCGCAGTAATCGTCATTCAGACGACATGACTGACATGCGAAATAAACGTCGATTTGGGCAAGGGGGTTGTATTTTTAAGACGAAGTATTAGAAGATACTCGCCGTACGTATTTGCCCATAACAAAGTCGAGTCTCACATTATGTTGTACAGTGTATAGCATAACATACATTTCAACCGAAAATTTGGATCAATTTGGATTTTGGCGTCCATTCTTTAATAATCGAAGTTAACGATCGGTCGGTCATTATTTACTCTAGCACTCATAACCTCTCTGCCGTACTTTCTATCGTAAATATCTAGCGGAGAAATTGACCGAAACTTTCGTTCAAGTTCGTCAATTTTTACTTTGGGATAAGCTGCATATCTTATCTGAGTACTTTTGAAAACTAAAAGTAATTGACATTCTTTTGAAACAGTTTTATGTCTCGGCTCCATAAAGCCGCAATGTTAATTTGGTTTTTACCCCCGAGCGAGGAAGCTCTGCCTATGACAGTAACCGGCTTCAAATCTCGCCGCTAGGGGCTAGTCTTCTTCTATAATGTCTTTGGTAGGTGCAGAGCGAGCTACTCTAACCTCTGATCCCGTGCCCGTCCCGTGTTCCATTTATTGCGCGGCGGCGGAACGCGGAAACTGTAGATTGTGGAGCACGGAACGCGGAACGCGGGAAAAACGAGTTGGGTGTGCGGTTAGCGTCCCCCGATGCCGCGTTGGTAACCAATGGCAACCAGCGGCGCGCGGTGCATTAGAGAGGGTTAAAGAGAGAGGAAAGGAACACGAGGGGTAACATTGATTTTTGTCGGCGCTTTCCCCCTCCCCCCTCCCCCCACCCCTAATCGTCCTTTCACCCTCTCCGCGACAGAAACACAGCTCCTCGTCGCGTGGCCCTCTCTGTCTCTCAGCGGCCAGAAATACACATCATCATCGCAGACGGAAAAAAAGAAGAAAAAAAAGATAAATAAATGAGCGGAAGTAAAATGTGCAAGTTCCGCAGTCAGCCTGCGAGGGTAGAATTTTTTTCCGATTTTCTGTGCATCATTGATTGTGCTCGTTCCATTTTATTAAAAAATGCCTAGTTTACTCTCGCGTTTAAGAAGTCCATACCAAACACGCCAAGTGTTAGTGCTCTGGATTGCCTCTTTGTGGAGTCCAAGTAGCTTGGAGTCGTCTACCTAACCTAACCTCCTTTGTTTCCGGAGTTTCCATTATCTCGCTTATATCGGATCAAAGTTTCTAAGTTTCTTCATGTCTCGCTGCTGACCTCTATGAATTACTGGAACTGAATGTAAGCTAGCAATTTATTCCTTCTGTTTTTTTGAAAGGGACTGATTGTAAGTAAAAATAGAAGTTTGAAAAAGTTTTAATTTATGTAGCTTTCGTTGTCTTAATTCAACTTTATGTAGCTTAATGATTGACGGATGGACTGAGCTTGCAAAGTGTGGCAATTTTCTTTGTTGAACTTGTTAGTAACCTGGGTTTTTCTCTTCCTACATCCTATTGCCTTGTCGGTGACAACTTTTCTGTTGATTTTTTAATCCTTTTCTCACCATAAGCTATAAATCAAAAACTAAAAAATCTTATCTTGCCATTCAAGTCTGAGAGGGTATTTATAGGCGTCTAATAGTTTTCCTTTCAATTTGAAGGATGTCAATGTATATTTTGTGGTGGGATGATATCACAGAAACAAGACTTTTTTGGTCTAAGAAATATTGAAAATTTAGATTGTCGCAATGCCGCCTACATTTATGGTCCTTTTTTGAATGCTATTCACAGGCTACGCACGTAAAATAACATTTATTTTGCTGTACGCATAGGGTCATAGGTCCGTTCAGAAAATGAGGAATCAGAGTTGAAAAATTACTAATTCAGTATGTATATAGAGAGAGAGAAGGATTTTTCATAAGATTTTATTAAATGTATCCAGGAAATGAAACGAACTAAAGCTTTGTCTTTTCACGCTCTACCTTACCTACTTTGTTCATCCTACCACAAGCTCACGGATCATTCAGTCAAACTAATTGCCGCGAGAACACTTGAACCGGTCAATAAGCGACCTGTTTTCAAATGTATTGAATTTTGCCTCGCCTGCCGCAATCTAGCGTCAAAAAACCACCAAAACTGTAATTGATACAATAATGACTAGTAGGTACAGGCGAAAAAATTATGCCAGGGACTTTGAAGTGAGAAAATATCATTATGAACCAGTAGCGTAGCGTGAAGTTTGGCAACGCTGTATTTTTTCCATTAAAACCCATGTATAAGGTCGATTGCAAAGGTGTTCACCGAACACCCAATACTTCGATCTTTTCCATGGGTTTAAATGGGCAAACTGCAACGTTGCCAAATTGCACTCCACGCCACTGATTATGAACCAGTACTGCTAGATTTGGCGAAAAAGGTTCTCACTTTACACCAAATTTAATGGGAAATTTGCATCTTTTTCGTCAAATTTGGCAGCACTGTTATGAATCAGCTTTCCTCGGAAATATTGTTTTAAAATGTCGCCAATTATGGTGTTTGATACTTGCTGCGGCTTTTTTTTTGGTCTAATTCTATTTGTTATAGCTTGAGGACGTTCACTGGGAGAGATTTGGCTGAATTTTTCCAGTCTCTTCAATGGGTCGATCTCCCATAAACTTCAAATTATGTCCCATTTTTGTCGGAGATGCCGACCCGCGACCGCCCCTCTCCCCATTCGTATAGGTACATACGCGCGCCCCGCCGCGGCGCCGTCGCGGTTGGCTGCCGGCTTTGCCACTGCGAATCAGATTCTTGTGAATTATTTCCCATTCTCGTAAAAATGTCATTAAAGAGGAGACTTAGTGCGTATGGGCTCTGGCGGGGGAGGGGGGGGACTAAAGGGACAGTCCTGGTAAAAATGGTCCTTGAAAATCCTTGCCCAAATCTCCATGCAATTAGGATTTCCGTGGAAATGTATTCGTGTATGTGTTCCGTGAATGTATTAACGTTCCATCTTCCATATCCCATCTAAATTAATTCAAAATCAACCCTTAACCCTCTAAGGGCCAGGTTAGTTCAAAACAACGCCACTCTTCCGTCTATTTAGGGAAGGTAGTTAACTGTTCGTACTCGGAGGAGTTGGAATTGCCTATACCGTACATTGAAGGCGCCCGAAGAAACCTTATCTTGTAAGTGTTTTCATCGCTAATCGCTTTTATCTGGAATGTAGACTGAAACAACGTGAAATAAACTAGAGGATCAAAACGAGTATACTCGGGCTTGGTCCTTAAAGGGTTAATCTGCAATGCTTATATCTGTAACTGGAAGTTGATTCTTCCTGTTTTATCTTGATCTGTTCTGCATTCATTTAGTATCTTTAGTTAAATGTAGAGTACCTTGATGGAAGTTTTGTTAAAGAGTACCGACAGTACCGACACGATCTCTACGAATTCTGACTGATTAGTGGTTGTAAGCTTTCACTGAGCGAAAAAAGAGTCAAAGACGTCGCAAAGGCGGGTCCAGCAATATGGCAACTATGGATTCTCCCCATTTGAATGTATGAAAAACAATCGATTAGCAGAAGGGCCATGCTTTCCTCAAGAATCGATTGTTTCGCATGCGTTCCAATGGAAAGAAAGCATGGTTGCCAAATTGCTGGATCCGCCCATAAGACGTCGAATGCTCCGCGCTGAACAGTCGATGAGGGGAAAGAGGAGAAGAGAATCTTATACCACCGGAACGAATCACGAATCGGGATGCCAGCATAAACGCATGTCCACCGATGGTACCACTTTTGAACTTATTAACCTTCGAATTCGTTCAGGTAGTCGACCCTTTTCGCATGCATTTAGGTGATTCCAGGCGCAACTTTTCCGTATTTCAATCTGATGGATAGCGCCGCCCCATTGGTCACTTTTGGGAAAAGTCGTGGTTTTGGCATTTTAAATTGAAACCAAAGAAAAAACGCAAAATCCAACAACGTCAGCACCTGCGAAATTTTTGTATCGATATTTGGAGCCCAAAACGAGCAAAATTGGATAAAAATTATAGCCGTAAATTATGAAATTCGTTTCGCCCTCAGCTTATAGTGAGTCCGAGTGAGTCCGAGTGATGGTATGTATATCTGCCTCACTCGCACTCATTTAGGCCTATGGGAATTTTCGTATTTTATAATTTCCGGCTTTTTATCGAGCATTTCAGCTTGAAACTTACAGTCTTTCTTCCTGAGGTATGTTTGCAGGTGCTGACGTTCCTCAAATTTGTACTTTTGACTTAAATTAATCAATTTTAGCCAAAAGTTGATGACCTTTCGAGCAGCTTCAATGGCGCTATCCATTGGATTGAAATCTGGACAAGCTTTGCCTGGAATCACCTTAAAAGTAGTGCCAATACTCTTTCACAAAACTTTCATCCAGGGCATGATCTAAGTAAACAGGCCAGTCCGGTAGCGATTCACCGGAAACGGTAAAACATTGAAGCTTTTGGAGGAATGCCGACTGGCTGTCGTTAAATCCGAATGTCTCTCTTATGGTTAGTCAAAACGTCCAATACCTACGTGACTTAAACACTGAAAAAAAAAGCTCCAGGCTTTACCGAATACATGCTTCGGGAAGCTGTAGGAGGCATATCCGAAGCAAAGTTCTGTGACTAGCGGGCTTTCTGTCGGTAGGTAGTACCTAGTGAGCCACATGCTCTAGCAAATACCTACCGAACCTCTTGCTTCAGCATTGCGATATAGGCGGGAAACACGTGCAATGACATACAATCAGTAGGACCTACCGCCATCTTTTCTCTGTTAAGTATCAGAGTAGAACGGATTCACTCTTGAAACCAATTTACTCTGTGAATTTGTCATCGCCGATCTCTGAAAAAACGCTACGATACAATTTAGAAGCAATCTCACGTGGTTTGCTTACTCAACTCAGCGCGTTGTAAAGGGTGAGCACCGCGGAGCACTTCCCCTATAGACGCAACAATCAGACCCACCCTTCACAAGGTTATAGATTAAAGAGGTATGCTCATCTGACTTCGCGCCACGAAATCAGTGGCGCGCAGTTCAAAATCCAGATCCAAGATGACCGGAAAAAGCAGAAAACATTGTGTACTCTTTCCAGAAAACATCGGGCTATTTTCTGCTTTTCTCGAGAGGGAGCCCAATGTTTTCTGGAAAGAGTATACAATGTTTTCTGCTTTTTCCGGCCATCTTGAATCTGGATTTTGAACTGCGCGCCACTGATTTCGTGGCGCGAAGTCAGATGAGCATACCTCTTTAATCTATAACCTTGCACCCTTCAACCAGTTTCAGTGGCGCAGTGGCAACGCATTGGACACCGCACCGGAGCGGTGCGTCCCTGGTTCGGTCCCGGGGTCCGGCATGCTCCTTTTTCACTCTTCTTTATATATTTCCCGAAGCACGTGCTTATGCTTTACCGAACTTTGCTCTACGAAGCTATCTGAATCAGCTCGTGCTTCGGCTCTACGGGAGCTTTGGGTGTACTACCGGAGCACAGTTTTTTCGGAGAACTTGTTCTCTAGGCTTTAGGAAGATTTTTGTGTCATTCAATATTATGTCTCTGCTCTTGATACGTAATACGTGGCTTTGCCCAAATGAGAATTTTCTCAGAATGGGCGCTTATGGAGATATGCCGACTAGCTGTCGTTTTCAACCGAATTTCTTTATTGCAGGTGATAAAAATGTCCGAAAAGTGGCTAAAACGTATTCACAAGGGTTTAAGGAAGAATTTCATGTGACTTACGGGACTTTCTAATCAGCTGGAGGGAAATCCTTTCCCGGTCGGAAAAGGGACTTACCTGTTTTTTAAAACCACAAGGGTTAAGGAACCACCGTCTTGGGCAAAGCGGCGAAGCCTATCAGTATGGTTGCATTATGCGTGGAGGCACGCTCAGCTCAACTCCGTTTCCGGTCGGGACGGACTAACCTGTTTACTTACGCAATGGTAAGAAACCATCGTCTTGGGCAAAGCGGCGAAGCCTATCAGCATGGTTGCATTATGCGTGGTGGCACGCTCAGCTCAACTCCGTTTCCGGTCGGGACGGACTGACCTGTTCACTTAGATCATGATCTAGGGTTAAATTTTCTGTTATGCGTATTTCAGTTTTGATGGTGTTGGTTCCTTTGTTTCAGGTTCGAGTCATGGAGCAGCAGTTGGGACAAACCGAATGGACTTTGCCAGTCGATAGAGATGTAGATGCTGCTGGAACCAATGACAAAGAACAAACAATTACTAAATTAGCGACTCAAGTAGAAGAACAGGTAGATCAATTAATCTGTCTCTCATCCTAGAAAAAAACTGCAGTTTTCTCTTTTTCTCTTATGTCTTTTCTCTTTTGCTCTTGGCAGTTTATTTCCCGGAAATCCGAAATCCACTATTTTATTTGCGCGAGTGTTTTTGATTTTTTTACTGTCATACAATCCAGCCAGCTTTAAACCGAGTCTGGTCAATCTAGCCTTTAAATTTTGAATCCGATTGAAAGAATAAGCGCAAGAAATTTTTTTACTATTAGTTCTGTGTTTTTTCTTGGAGCCGTTGGATGCGTCCGGGCTAATAGAATTAATAATCTGAAAATTGTTGTCGGGCAGTGCCGGCGTTGGTTGTGCGGATGACACGCCACCAATTACTGATTACAGGTATCACCAGCCTCAGTAATATTTACCCTCCAAATCTTATAATTCAATGACTCCCATTAATGCCTTCGATACTATTATTTTTTATTTTTTTTACAGCGACAGCTTAGGCTTCAAGAGGCGAAGTTAGTTGAGGCGAAAGCTGCGCGAATCAAAGAGTGGGTAACTAATAAATTGCGTGAGTTGGAAGCTCAAAATCACCACCTTCGACAGCAAAACCACAAATGTAATCAACAGTTGGAGTTACTAAGACGGCATATGGCTCAGTTGAGCGCGAATCGGTTGGCTTCCTCATCGTCATCGTTACATCGTGTGAATAGCTCTGGATCAACTCAGTAAGTGCCTTTTTATTTTTACTCCTCCTCCCAGGCTTTACCTATAATGATCTTCCTTCTTTTATTTCACAAGAACAGCAAAGAAGAAAAACCTCAACAAATGAAGTATGAAAATAGGAACTGTCAAATATTAAACTTTTTCAGACTTTAACCTCCCAAAACTTTTGAATGAGAGGGACTTAATGCGCCAAGGTACTTGTTCTAATTATACTATAATTCCTATCATGTATCATGTCCCATCTTTTTGTAAAAAAATCGACTTGTATTTTAGCCTTGTCTTGAGGCTCCTTGTACCAAAGTTATGAAATAAAAAAAATGAATAAAAAATAATATTACAGCTATTGTATTAAATTCTATTTTATACTTATTCAAATTTTTTTAAATTCCTTGCTTGCTGTTTTAGTGTTTTGCTGGATACTGCTGAACCAGTCTATGCCGAAGTAGATAGACAACGGAAGCAAGCTGAACCAGCCAATAAAATGTCAACTAGTGCCTTAGCAGCCCCCACCAATGCATCAGTTTCCTCCACTATTCTCGGACATAGGAGGCATCTATCCGCCTGCAGTATTCCTTCTTGTAATAATTCAAAATCGCAACCAGAGCTGAACAATGAGCTTCAAGCAGCTGTTGAATCGCTAGCTCTTTTACCCGTCCATATCAGGCGTAAGTGGAGAATTTCCATGAAAGTTACCTAGTTTTAATTATTGTCCTCAATAAAAAGATAGTAATTCAGTTAAGGTTTATTTTTGAACGTTACATTAAATGAACTAACCTTATATTGGATAGCTACAAAAGGCACAGCCACAGGGATATGGGGGTGAATCCTCCCCCAAACTTTAAAAAAAAATCCTCTCTGAAAACTTATACGCACCTAGGTTGAATAACTACGATTTTAAATAAGATCTTTTCATTCTTTTTATTGTCTTTTTACTTTTTTATTTTAGCTAAATCTGAAACTGTAGAACCAGATGTGGGACATGATTATGCCGAGATTTACACACCTAGTCATGAGAAGTTTCCATGGGAAAATGAGGCAAAACCACCCACTCCGCCATTGCATAGGTTCCCCTCATGGGAGAGCAGGATTTACCAAGTTGCAAATGAAGGCCTGGGTACTAATCTTTCCGATCAGTCCGACTCGAGCAACAACAACTCTGCTGGTAGAGCTGCCAACTCTCAAGGCTACTGTGATATTAGTGTTCCTGTCTACGCAACCGTGAAAGGGGTAATTATTTCCTGCATTAGCGAATAAACTTACTGTTTTTAATGTTCTCAAGAATAAACCAGAGACAAATAGAGACCCAGCACAAAGCTTGCAACACTTGTCCGCTTTTCTGGCTCAATTTTAGTCGGGACTCATCAAAACAACAGCCAACAGTCGCCTACTGTTGACTGATGAGCGTGTGGTTTGCATTCGGCAAGCAAAACCTGTTTCCGTTTCCAGGACCACGGACTAATCACAGCCTTTTGTTGAGCTCACCACTCAACAGTAGCAACTGTTAATTATTGCAGCCGATGACTCCCAAGCAAAACTGTGCCTGCTAAACTTGCTTCACTTTTCTAACATGGGAAGCATATGGTGTGCTGGGTCTCTATTTGTCTCTGGAATAAACTGTTATCTGATTGGGGCTGTTACAAGGATCTAAAATGTTGTGTTTTTTATAAAGAAAATGATAGTACTTGATGAGCTAAGAACAATGGCACCTTTGGTTTTTTCCGAAGTGTCCTGGTTTTGGAGATACACTGTAAGTAAAGGAAAGCTGTAAAAAAATTTTGAGAAGTGACTTCACTTTGTGGAATTCCCCTTTAAATCAATGTATTTTGGGTCAAAAGCTCATCTCCGGAACAAGGAGACTTATTTAGAAACCAAGACATCTTTGTTCTCAGCTCATCAAGTACCTACTTCATTTTCTTTAAAAAAAAAAAAAACAAAAACAAAAAAACAAAACAATATTTCAGACCCTTGCTACTGATCCATTGTCATTCAACGTTGGTGCAAGGCAGAGACAATATCTACAAAAGACTCTGCACTAAATGTCTTGCCCATGTTAAGATTGGGTGAATACTTGTTTGTTCCAAAACAACATCCAAGTGGACCATATGTTGGCTAATGAGCAAAGATGTTGAGATCAGTTGAAAATGAGAGCAAAGCATTGAGAGTTTTGCCATTGGTCATCAGTCAACATATGGTTTAGTTGTATGTTGCTCTCTTTGTTATTCCGTCGAGTCCCTAAAAAAAGTCAGCCACTGCGGGCTCGGCGAGTGCATGGTCTCTTGTAATTATTGTCTCTAGTGTAAGGTTTCAGTGTCTGGGACCAAATTATGTTATGGCTTGACGGTCCCGCACGCATGATGATCAGTGAGCACTTACGGGGGGTATAAACCACAAGTAACCATACTTAAGTACGCACCATCCAACGTCTTTTGGAGGACCGTCAAGCCGTAACATAATTAGGTCCCTAGTCTCCAACCAGATAAAGCTTATAATTTGACTATTACGAGAATGTCAATCTTTAAAATGGTTTCTTTTCCACCAGGAACGTGGTCCAACTGTCAGCTATATTTTAGCATTAACGCCTTTGATTATGATTTTTCATTAACAGCACATTCTAGAATTTTAGATTTCTACCGCTGCAAAACAGATTAGTTTATTTTCTTTCACTTATTTAATCATGTTTCCTTTCATCTAAATTATATCCATCCTACTTTTCAGCGTGCTAGTCAAATAAGATCTATTCCTTTTACGGGTGATTCAAGTGATGACTCGTCAGATGGTGAGGGAGAACACATGCACTACTCACACCATTCTACTGAAACCCGCATCACCAATAGCAGCAGTGATAACACTGGTAAGAATGATTCCCCCAAATAATCTTTCAGATCACTTTATCACTTTATCATGTAGGTAAATACTAGAGGTGTTCGAGTACCCAAAAAATACTCGCATTTCGAGTACTCAGATACTCGAAAACTTGACTCGAACGGAAAACAAGTAGTATGTAAACGTATGTAAACGTAAGTAGATTTGGGGCCAAAGTAAGTCTTTTTACCCATAAACATAAGTCTGAAAATGCCTTTCTTTTGAGATAGAGCTGGCTAAAGTTGAAGAATATTGAAGGGGATCTGGGGGTTTCTCCCAGAATATGAAAGGGGGGTCTGGGGGTCTCCGTCAGATTAAATTTGATGTTAGAAAGTTTTCGTAAGGTATTCCCTACAGTTTATTTAGTTTAACTGGAAGTAATCTGGTTTCTTCTTTTTTTCAGACACCTCCATTTCTAGTTCAAGCCCTAGTAAAAGCCAAAAAACCTTATCTAGTTTATCTCCTGCCAAAAGAAGTTCCTCTGGTTCACCTTCTAAACGTAAGTCTTGATTTTAATGTGTTTTCAAAGTCAGAACTGAACTTACTTTTTGTATCGCAGTGTCTGGTTCGAAAAACAAGATGACATCTGTTGCTTTTTCTGTATTTAAGAATTTTCAGGATCAAGCGAGTGGTCAGCTTTGCTTTCTCCGCAATACCCAAAAGAAACCCATAAGTTTCTGTTCAGCACCCAATTCCTCACATTGATACATCTGGAACATGATGTAGGTTTTTCAAAAAAAAAAAAAAAAAAAATTCTCTAGTTTTACCTTTTTCTCTGACCACATTTATCTTGGAGTGAAACCTTAAAAACTCTTGAAATTGTGGGATTTTTCAAATAAACTGCGGTGCTCATGACCTGAATGTTCACCTAATGGGGCTATTGCACACCTTTGCTACAAGGGAAATTAATAGTCGAATTTTGGTGTAAAAACCTCCAAAAATAACGATGACAGCACTAAACACTTCGGAAATCCACTCCTAAACTCAATTAATGCTTTTATTTGCGTGAGCGTATTGGTGGCTTAGGGCAGTAATAATGGAAGATTCCCATCTAACAATACTATAATTTTCCATCAAGAAGTGACCAATAAGAGACGACTTTCATTTGGCACCGGTGTCACCAGGTGTCAATGCACCATTCATCGGATGTGGATTACTACTCTGATGACTAATTACTCTGTGAATCATCCTTGTCAGCATACTTAGAGAATGACGAAATTAAAATAGGAATCTCCCATTATTACTGCTCTATGCCACCATTACACTCGCGCAAATAAATGCGTTTATTGAGTTTAGTAGTGGATTTCGGAAGTTTTTGGTGCTGCCATCATCATTTTTGGAGGTTTTTACACCAGAATCAAATATTAATTTGCTTATAGCAACAGCCCCATTACAAATTGTGGACAACTGAAATCTTTCCCTCTCCTTTTGTCCAAGAAGCAGAATGAACCTATTTCACCCTCTTTTTTATTAATTTTATGAAAGTAGGCGAAAAATTAAGGACCCTATATTTTTCTTTTTTAAATTTGAGCACTGGAAACCTGAGCAAAATTGGTTTGAAGTTCCGAAAATGAGGCCCATTTAAATACGTGTATTATTACCGATTTGAACAAAGCGGAGTTTCTCAGCAACCACTTGTCCAAAATGAATAACAAAAACATCTCTGGCATCAGCTCACTGAGCACTTTCATTTTTTGAACAAACTCATTCAATTTTCAGACCCATAAAATAGGTCCATTCTTGTGATCTGGCTGTGGAAAAGTAAAAAATAAGAAAAACGGGCCTGGAGTTGAGCCTCCTGACTTGATTCTGACTGTCCAGTGTCCATCCCTCCCCATCTTTTTATAAACGGCCTGTTAGATTTTTCGGTGTTGAAATGCATTCTTGTTCTTTTAAGAGCTTGAAAATTCTGAATTCCTTTTTTTTTATTTACAGATACATCATTTGTATCAGAGTCCGGCAATTCTGATGATTATGCAATTCCTCCTGATGCTGTCTCTTGTAGTGGAGATTCAAGCGAGTGGTCTTCTCTAGTTTATCGTGCAACTGCAAACAGCGCAGTCATACATAGCCCAAGCCGATGCATAAGGCAAAATACTGCCAATGATTTGAATGCTGCTCTAGAGAAGTCTGGGCATTTAGCAAAATTAGGAGGAAAATTGAAGACCTGGCGGCGAAAATGGTTCCAATTAAGTAATGGCAAACTAAAATATTGGAAGTCTCAGGTAATCAATCTAGTGCATAGTTTACAGTAGAGACCATAAAGCCCCACAATGGAGCTCTTGCTGTAGACAAATGGCCTATCAATTTTGATGTAAAATGCTCCGAAAATAACAATGAGACCATCCTAGCAGAGAAAACTTAATTTGAAATTTCGGGTGACCTACCTTGCATGTATGCACCAAACTTGGATTCAGACCCCAAACAAAAGAACAGGACATGAAATTAAGTGCCATCTTCCTCGTTTATTACGCAACGTAGAACTTTTCTGTAGTTATCACCGTGCTCCTAGTAACAAAATGTGTATAAATAGACCTTTAATTCCTTCAAATTTACTTTTTGAAAGCAAATTCATTAATCTCATTATTCAAATTCGTAGGTTATGTTCCTTTTTTTTGGGTCCAAATCCGAGGTTGGTGCATACGTGCAAGGGTGGTCATCCAAAATTTCAAGTCAACTTTTCTCTACGAGGAGTGAGTTTTTGACTTTTTTAATGGTCTCATTGTTACTTTCGCAGCATTTTAGATTGGAGTTGATACTCCAATTGCCTACAGCAAAACCGTGCAAAAGCTGCATTATTAAACTGAACAAAATAAGTGGATTATAACTGGTCTCTCAAGCGTGCGGAAATACTTTTTGCAAAAATGTTATAATTCTCATCACAGCTATTTTCGGAGTTTTTGTGGCCTGATTTAAAAGGGGGAAGAATAGCCGTAATTTTATCTGCCATAACAATAGTTATTTCCTTTTTGAAAAAACAAGGTACAAGCAAAGCCATAAGTCCTATGTCGACGATTTGACGCAACCCGCATTACATGTACAGTTAATGCTCTTTTATCTTTCTTTTCTTTTGTTCTCTCAAGACCGAGCGAGGTTCGGGCTACCTGTTGTGCCGGTTGCGTCGACGCAGGACTAATGGCTCTGTTTGTACTCCTCTACCTGTTGACTGAAAAAAAAGTGCAATGGGGCTCTTGCAAACTTTTGCTACTGAGGATTGAAGAGTTGATTCTTGCATAAAAACCTGTAAAAATGACGATGAGTACACTAAAAAATCACAAAATTCACTCTCAGAATCAGACTTAAATGTGGAGAGACCCAGGTATAATGGGAGATTCCTATCTAATGTGAGACATACCTCTATGTTTCCATAGAGAAAGTGACAAAGTAGACAAGATCTCATGATACCTGCGTTGGACCGTCGTTATCATGTTGCCGTAAAAGCAGTTATGTGAGTTTTTTACTAAATTTTAGAGTTTTTCAGTGTGATTTTCGTGATTTTTGTTGGTTTTTACATCAGATTGGACTGTTCATTTGCTCACAAAAAAAGTTTGCTAGAGCCCCATTAAGGCCATTTAGGGAATAAGAGCCCATGAAATAAAAGGGTGTGCTCTTCGGGACAAAAATCTCTATTCAATCCCAATGCTGATTTCTTAGAAAGAGCACATCCATTGTCTTATAGCCTTTTCTCTGGAAATGGCCTCCATTGTCTTTCTTTCTGGATGTAATGTATAGTTTGAGTGAACAAGAAAATAATAACGGGTGTCAAGCATGGTTCTGCAACTTTTGGTGATTACTGAGAATGTATTACAATTCAATCACAACGATCAAACTTATATGATTTTAGTGAATTTGTGCTAATTTTGCTTCTTGACTCATTTCATGATCATCTCACAGAATGATGTTGGAAAGAAACCTCAAGGAGAAGTAGTTATTGATGAACAATGCAGAATTACTCGTGCAGATGGAGCAGCCACCTTCAACATTTCAACTGGTAAAAAGACATATTACCTCACAGCTGATTCTAATCTTGCGATGGGAGATTGGGTCAGAGTGCTACAGGTTTGTCTTCTTGTATTATTTTAAATTTATGGGATTTTGATTGAATCTAGCCTATTTTTTTAATAAGCAAACAAAACAAAACCAAAACGAGAGAGATAGAACAACTTTTTTGGGTTACTATGTAACCCAAAAAAACTATGTAACCCAAATACTCTGTGACTTGGCTATTATTGTTAATATCATTGACCTGTACCATACAGTTTTCCTGTCCTATGTACCAATGTGTGATAAATAAAAAATAAATAAAAACAAAGACATTAATAAAGATGAGAAAGACACACAAATTGCTGGGAAAACAAAAAAAAAAAGTAAAGAAAAAAAAATAATCCGAGAGCATACCAGTTCTTATGTGCTCTTGAGAATTCTCCTTTACTCAGGATGTCACGCTTGGTGCGGTATCCCTCTTTTCCTCTTTCCTCACAGTGAGGTACCTTGGTAGGTATCTCTCTTCCTTCCTTTTCCCTTTTCGTATTTTCAGTCCTGGACCCTGTTCCACCAAAAGTGCAAGTCCTAGTACAAGTAGTAGTTACAAGCGTTACAAGCATTAAAAAACGCTGGTAACTACTACTTGTACTCGGACTTGTACTTTTGGTGGAACAGGGCCCAGTGGTTTGCTTTGAAATACAAGCATAACGAACACAAGGTATGGGCGGCTGGACTTTACTACTACTACATAATCAAAATCGAATGAAACGTGATGGAACGCTTTATTTTTTTACTGTGGTTAGCTAGCAGGACCGGAGTGTTTTCCATGGAAACGGAACAAAAGACGCTAACCACTCCAAGTCCATCCATTGATTGCTTGTGGTTCTTTGGGATGCAATCTTGAATCCGTTAATTTTGCTTGAATTCTGAGCTCCTTGACACACTGATTTTTTTTTACAGCACAAGCTCCATTTTGAAAAATGAATTGAAAGAGCCTCTACACAAAAAATGACACAAAAAACAAACAAATAGCACAGTTCAAGAAACTATTCAAAAACGAAAAGCAAGAATTTGGATCAAACCGGTTTTTTTTATAATTGGAACTCCAAAAAAACCCACACTCAACCAAGAGTAACCTGCTCCATGGGTAAAAAAGTTCGCTTTTTGCATCAGCATAATAGTCTGTGTGATGTAGGAGATTTACCCAAAAACTGGTTGCTTTGAAGATCTTTCTTTGATTCCTCCATTTGACCCTAAGTAAAAAAGCGAATTTTATTTACAGTTGGGTAAAGATTTTCATCCGAACCAACGGTTCTCCATTTTATTATCTCACCCGAACTGTTTGTTTGGCAACAATGGATGACACCGATGCTGTACCCGAAACTCGGAATTTGTACCCGTTCCGTGAGGTGGGGGTGAAAAGTGTATTCAATGGTGAGAGACAGTAATAAACAATGCTCCTGATTGGCCAGAAGTGGTTTTGTTGACTTTGGCGTTTGGTGTCCTCCGAAAAGTTCTGAACCTCCTATCTTCACCCGACACTGTAAATAAAATTCGAGTATACTTTCCTTTCCCCTCTCCTATATTTTCAAGTTATTCGTTAAATTAAACGTAAAGAATTTTCAGGAGTGCCTCATTTCTTTTGAGCTTTTTATTTTTTAACTTTTGTGTAGCCTATTTTCTCCTATAAAATTTCCAACGTTAATTTACTATCACCAATTTTGATGAATATTTTTAGAACGTGCAAAGGCGAACAGCAACTAAACTTCTTCTAAGCAAAGAGCACCAGAAACCAACTTTGCAAGGGTGGCTTACCAAAGTTCGAAACGGTCATGCAAGAAAATGTTGGTGCACACTTATCGGTAAAATGTTCCTATACTTCAAAGGACCTTCAGAAACGGTAAGTTTCTTTTCTTAGGGCAGTAAGACATTTAAAATACCGATGTTTATTTGACCAACAGTTATACCTAACCGGCAGTTTTCAGTTTTTTCCGCCTGTATACTGTCTGTTAGCAGTGTACTTTCTTGTTTTGTGCATTACCGCAACGATTCAGCTGGAGTCTGCCAATCAGACCGGACTTTGGAATGATTTCCGTTGACCTACCAAGCACACTTTGCTGGCTAGAGATCCACAAGCTTTAGGTCTATCCTAAAAATAGCAACTGTACCATGGACGAATTAAAGATTAGCGCAAGATTTTCACGAGCTAAGTTTTGCCTTCAAGGTTCCGGTTCGGCCACTCTTCATACTCCTCACACTTTGCAGGGGAGGGGCCAGTGCAGGTGGGGTGAAAGAGCTGCTGCAAATTTGTCCCACATTCACACGCATAACTGTGGCAGTGGTCGCTTAGAGTCCCTTGATGGAAATATTGTACAGAGTGTACCAGACCACACCTCGAAAACTACTGAACCAAATAATTTGAAACAAAAAAGTCAGTTAAGGAACCCACGACAGTCCCTTGGGCGGTATTAGGAAGGATTCAAACAAATTTTTCAATTTCCAAGGGGAAACTCAGCTTGTGGAAATCTCGCTACAATCTTTAATTCGTCGATAACTCTGTGTTAAAGTGGGGACTTCGGGAGTTGTAGGTAATCATCAGCGCTTGTCGTCTGCTCCGATTTGGCCGGATGTCAGAACAGCCTCCCACTAAATTTTAACAGATGGAAAATCAACCCTCTATTTATTCTTCAGTTTAACGGAAAACAAAGAGACTTAATTTCAGAATTGGTTTCTGGATCCATCCAACAAATGTTTATCAAGCTGAGAAGCCGCGGACCAACTACAAAATTGATGATCTCCTTCTTTTTCTTTCTCTTTTTTTTTGCATCTTGGTTTTCGTAAATTCATAATTTTATTTAAATTAATATAAAAAGGGGCCCACCTGCTTAACCCTTTGCTGTCGCATGTTGGGACTCACCCGACATGACAAAAAAGTTTCGCTCTGCTGAGTCCCGTATCGGGCCAGCCCCGACAACTTCAGCGCGTGCTGCGCTCTATGGGTCTTCTTGGGAACTTCTAACACTACATTCTCACATAGTGCGGAGGTTGGCCACAGGGCTAGCGGCGCGGCGTGACAATAAACAATAACCTCTCTTTTTTGTTTTTAATTACGACCTGTTGGGGGTGCAAGTGGAAAAAAAAATGAGACCGCAAAGGGTTAAAGGGCCGGATGGGATGGAGACATTTTTAACCAACATTTTTACTTCACCAATAAGTTGGGTTAGAATGCATGAATGATAAAAGAACTTCCTATCACTGGAAGAAGGCGTAAAATTTTGTGTTGCCGATTCTTACAGCTGCTGCTGAATAAGTTTAAATAAATTTCTGATCGATGTTTGCAGATCAACTGGCAATGAATGGTCCACAGACCACAGTTTGAGAAATTCTGGTCTACAATTTACACATTGCTCCATAATATCATATTAACGCTGAGCAAAAATATTTTTTTCTCCTCCCCCAGAATCCTATTGGACAGATCAACATGCGAGATGCACGCGTTGAGCAAGTGGATCATGTTAGTGACTCAGACAGTGAAGATAACAACCAAGATGCTGCACAAACGTTCACGATTGGCATCTTCCCATCTCATCAACCACCAACGTACCTTTTAATGCCTTCCAAGCAAGACATAGTGAGTAGCAGCAGAGGTGTTACGTAGACTTTCTTAGTTCATTTTTTTAAAAATAGAGGAAAAATCATTTCTGATTCATTTCCTTCTTGAGTTTGAATTGAAATATTGAGAAAAAAGAGTGGAAAGTGGCGCAAACTTGAAAACATTTGAAAACAACGTGTTTTGGAGGAAAGAGGAACCGGTAGGTCACTACATTAGTTGCTTATCGGAGAGAAATTCTCTATCTCTCTCTTTTCACCATTGAAATGCTTGTGTTAGACAATGATAAACTGCAGTATTTTGCAAATAAACTGCAAATAAGAAAAGGGTAGGATTCTGCTCAACGAGACATTTTGCATTACACTTTGGGAGTTTTGACCAGTTGTTTGCTGACTTGAGTAATTCTCCATCAGCCAAAGAAATTGGAAGAACCAATTCTAGAAGGATCCCGGGTCACTTGCCCTAAAGTATTTGACCTAAACGCAGATTACCTACAGGTTTTTTGTCTAAAAACAGTTGCCCTACACAATTTGATCTAAAGTTCATTTTATCTAACTGTTTCTTTGCCTAAAATTTCAGCCAGCATGTACGCTTCCTTCTCATGAAATTATTGCAATGGAGAGGAAAGAGTGTAAACTGTAAATAATTTTCGTACCTAAGCTATTATGAAATGAAAATTTTTCTGACAAAATCTCGTTCCTGTCAAAATTATTCATTGCTCTGTTATTATCAAAATTATTGTGTGCCCTGGTTTTGTTCCTTTTGATTTTTTGTTCACTTTTTAACAATGGCCGAATTTGTCAAATCTACAAAAAGTAAAAAAATCATGTCAAGATTTGTGACGAGGACTGCCTTTATTATTGTTAAAGGGCAGTAGGATGCAATTACACCCTCTACTGTGAAAAGGTAACTGCGGCTCTCCTTCCCTGCTGAAAATGGCTTTTTGAGGCTTTTTGCCATAAAGATTTTAGGTAAAAAGGTGTTTGAGGTAAAATGCGTTTTAGGTGAAAATCGTCAAGGCAGCTTCCTTTAGGTAAAAAACCAGTAGGCTATCTGTTAGTAGATCAAAAGTTTTGGGGCAAACGTCCGGGAACCTCCAGAAGAATATGCTATGTTTTTAGTCAAAGGAACCGAAATAAATAACCCTCGCATTGAGTTTTTTTTACAAACTTTTTTTTTTCTCTCTTATGTGTCTCCATCTCTGCACTCATATCCTTTTTAATTCTGGTTGTTTTTGTTTTCAGGATTCCTGGCTGTATCATTTAACAGTAGTTTCGGGAGCTGGTCCAAATGCTGGAACTCAATATGAGCAGTTAGTTCAAAAATTAATGGAAATAGATGGAGATCCAAGTAAGTAGCTTTCTAATTTGAAGAGAATGTCTTTCGTGACATGATTTCTTCCTCGTTCAGCTCAATGTTTTTAATTTGGCTCAAAATGATCTATTCAAGACAAAGACATTTTATCATATTGACAAAGTGTATCTCATACCATTTCTTTGGACCAAATTATAAGGCAAACACAATTTGGGACTCTACAGTGTTCAACTGGTGACTATAAACAAACACAACCTCCTAACTCAAACTTACTACTTTAGAAAAATTGTGATCTAAGAGTGTGACTTTTCAATGACCATTTTTTTTACTTTAATTAAAAATCAAACCAAGAAAAATTTTCAATAACTTGCAGTATTGGAAATAGTGTGTAACTTTAATATGCTACCATAATGGCGTACCAGTCTGTTTGTTACCAGTTTCTCATCAAAGATTACGGTGAAAAGATTACAAATCTCAATGGTTTTGCAGTTGTTGAGAGAATTAATGACTGTTGAGCATTTTTGTTGTACATACGATGTATCACAAGTTTGCCTCATAAAACTTGTCATTCACTCCGTCTGTATGATGTACCGTCTGCTCTATTGACTGTTATTTGTAAAGTCCCTAATTTTTTTTTTCAATTTTCAGATTGCGTTCTGTGGAGGCATCCGATTCTTCTTCATACCAAAGATACTTTAACATCTCCTTTGACAACTTTGACTGATGAAAGTCATCAAGCTGAAGCTGTCAAGCTATTTAAAGTAAGTTTTATCTCAAAATCATATAATCTGATCATTTATCGGTTCCATGTAACCTCAGCCTGTTGTTAAAATTGCAATTTTCTTCAAAAATTGTGACTATAATATCCTCAAAGACTGATCTCTAGAAATAACAGAGGAGATGGAAAGCACTAACCACAAAGACAGCCTGAAATAAGCAAGATAAAACACGACAAAAAACAATTTTGAAAACCGGAAAAAACAATCTCAATAAAATGGTGTCTCAGTGAAAGTTCGTTGTGTGGAACGTCCTCTAATTGGTCGTTTAGTGGAGTTTTTAGAGAGACTCCTTGCAGGAAATGTGAAGCAGGCCTCTCCCTTTTTTGCATCTACTGGTCAGAAAATTAACCCTTTGTGGTCGTGTGTCGGGTCAGGCCCGACATTGTAAAAAACTCATTACGGTCGCATGTCGGAGCTGACCCAACATAAAAGTTTTGCTCTGCTGAGTCTCGTGTCAGGCCAGCCCTGACGACTCCAGCGTGTGCGGGCTCTATGGGTATTCTTGGGAACTTCTAGCAGTTTCATTCTCATATACTGTGGAGGTTGCCCACTGTGCTAGCGGGGTAAAAAAAATGAGACTGCAAAAGGTTAAGGCATTTATTTTCTATTTCAGAGCTGTCAACTGTTCACCTCTGTTGCTGTTGAATCAGCTGGTATCGACTATCATGTGGTTCTAGTGCAAAATGCCCTTCAGCAATGCCTTGACATTCCGGAACTTCAAACAGAGCTGATGTGCATTCTCATCAAACAAACATCCAGACATACCTCCACAAAATTAGGCGTTCAGGTACTCAATCGTCTAAGGCATCGTGTAAGTGTTACTTGCTTCGCTTCAATTAGTTTTAGTTTGAGGATTGTCAACAACCTATTTTTTCAATTTAAACTATCCATAAAATTTTTGTCCCTCGTCCCGACTAATATTCCTCGATCATATGATTCAGCTGTTAGCGTTTGATCTGGCGCATAATCTATTCCATACTTCTGCAATCTCGGTATCTAATTTCAAGTTTTATCCATGGGCGGCGCGTGGGGTCAAAAAGTGGGGGGGCTAAAAATCAACAGCTTTTTTTTTCTTTCTTTTTTCTTTCTTTCTTCACCTTTTTCAAAATAAAGTTTGACGCAGGCGTGTGGGGAGATAAATAACCATTTTTTCTTTTGGAACACTAGTAATTTTGACTTGAAAGGGGCTAAAATTTAAAAATACTGAAAATTTGAACTAAATAGACACTTGAAACAATTTGGTTAGGAAAATTTTTGAAGAATATAAACAAAAGGTGACAGTCTCGTTTCCTTAGTAACTTCTGAATGAGGCGATGAGAAATTGATAACGTTTTTTCATTCTTCTTTTTCTCTTTTTCTTTCTTTTTCCTTTTTTCCTTTTCTTCTTTTTTTCTCTCGTTCAAAAATTTTTCTAGCCCCTCGTTCCAAAAAAGTGGGGGGGCTATAGCCCCAATAGCCCCTTATACGCGCCGCCTATGGTTTTATCCCAGAGTATGATCAAGTTTCTTCTTCTTTTTGCTCTCATTCCAATCCCAGCCATTTAGCTAGTGATCTCTCTAAAAGTCTTCCTCAATTCTTATCTAGGATTTTATAGAATCTTTCTATTGTCAGTGCGTAAAAACCTGACCTGACCTTGGCCTTCCTTGAATCATTCCAGAATTGTCTACCCCTCTGAATAGTCATCATCATTTGTTTTGATTTTGCTATCACTTGAATTTGACTTTAAATCTGGTTTAAGTCTTTGCTGAAGTACTGTAGCTTAAGTGGTAGGTCCAAATTAACCAAAATGACTGTCTGATTTGTTGAGAGCATAAAGAGGATTGAATATGATACATTTATTTGGGATATTTCGGGGTCTTGATCCCCCCCCCCCAATTTTTTGGACTAGGGCTCTAAAATGGAGAATCAAAGGTCATATATCAAGCCTTCCCCCCTTCTTACAAGAAATAAGGCTCAAAAAAAAAAGTCATCTCATTTTTCACGCCTTCTTCCACCTTTGGGCCCATAGGCCGCCTACATTTCTGTCATTTCTTTAACTATATGTAACTGAGGCAAATAAAAAAGTAAGTTTTGACGGGTTAGGCTTACAGGTTACATTTAGTGCAAGACGGATTCTCTACCACCCTTTGATCTCATTTCATGATTTCAAGTTAATATGGATTTGAAAGTCGAAACCCTGATGATCATGGGTGATAAAAAAATAAATGATTTTGAGAAGAAAAGAAAAAAAAAATTGTTTTATTCAAAACTTATTTTAAAATCAATAAAAGTGTGTTTCAGTTTTATAATAGGATATAAGAGATCCACTTGGTATGTCTTCAAAAAATGAATATTGCATCTTGTTACTTATCCATTTTGATAATAGAGCTGTTGTAAACTTTTGCCACAGATATAATAATAGTTGATTAAGGGGTAAGACCCTATAAAAATGACCATAAGGGTACTAAAAAATCACAAAATCCACTCCCAAACTCATGAAATGCTTTTAAATGCGAGACTGTAATGGCGTTGATTACCGACTATTGTCGCTAAGTACGCTTATTATCATTTTTCCAGGGTTTCACCTCATTATCAACTGTTAATAAGCCTTTAGCAAAAGTATGGAACAGCTCCATTGATTATTAAAAATAGTTCTTTACTGTTTAATTTGACAGAAAATTTCTGTCAATAGTTGGCAATCCTTTCCAGAGCTTAGTACGTAGGTCGTTAATTAGAACTGCATCCAGCATTATTAGTTGAATACCCTGCAGATTATTTGCCTCTTTATACTGAAACAATGAATCTTACCCACTTTCAATTTATTTTCTGCACTTTTTTTATTTCAATTTTGCCATTTATTCCAGTTTCTTACTCCTTAAATGGCCCACTTAGATTATTTTTTAGCAAAATATTTTCTATACTTCAGTGAGGTGGTAGCAGAGTTGGGCAAAAAGTAGTCCAGAACTATTTGGTGATGTTTTGCAACACAATGAAATCAGATTATTCAAAACATTATTTCGATGTCTTTCTTTATGATTGGAGTTGTTCACACTTGCGAATGGTTTGAACCACTGCAAGCGATTGTGAGCAGTTATCGTCCACTTGCGCGGTGGGCTCGTGTGGCCGATTTTTACCGAATTTTTTCTTTCTGTAAACGGTGCTTAAAATCAAGTTTCTTGATAAATTGTGTCCTAAAGAACCCAAAAAGCCAAACTAAAATTATTCTTTTCTCATCAACAATTGTTTACCGGCATCTATAATTGTTGACCTGTACTATAGCTTCAATTTTGAGGCTTATATGTATTAAAGTGAAATAAATAAATAAATAAATAAGACTCTGTGTAAAATTCTGCGAAACGCGGATAGATAAAAAAAGATGGCTCTTGTTCAAATGACTGTACCAGACAATGCTGCCATATCTCACGCATCAATTTCGTTGCCAGACTGATTCATTTATTTCTGATTATGTATTTGGTTGCCCACCTTGGAGTGATAGTATCTTTTGGAATGGACAGATCTGAATAATTTCATCAGTTTCTAGTCTTAAACCACTTTCTTAGAGATGACTATTACTCTTCCTCTGCATCCTCTTTCAGTGAGAGAGCATGGTTAGGCATATCATCCTGTAGTAAAGCTGCCATTTTGCGCATAATTAATCGCATTTTTCAATTCATCGATGATTCCACCGGTTGAGAAAAAATTACTCCGTTCAGTTCAGTGTACGACTGAAATGCACGAAAATACTTTGATCTGTAATATTTTCTCAATTGGTGGAAACACTGTTAATTAATTAGAATCCGCAAGTTTTTTATTGTAATCGAAAACTCCAAAGGTTGAGAAAAGATTACAGATTAGAGCCTTTTACAGTCATACACTGAACTGAACTGTGTACCTTTTCTCAACCGGTTTCGAATCATCGATGAATTGAAAAATGCAATTAATTATACGCGAAACGGCAGCTCTGTCCTGTAGTATTTGTTTCGATGTTTCCATCCAACTTATCAAATTTTGATAATGCTGCTGTGATGACGCTGCCATTCCAATGCCATAAAATCAGTTAGGATTGACATAGTTAAAAAAACTGAAGTGCACAATGAAGCTGATAATATGCTGAAGAAGAACTTACAATTATATATAATTAACGTTGACTTCTTTACACTTACTTTATTGTAGAATAAAGAAACATAATGAAGAAAAAAGAGAATAATAGAGAGTAGAGAATAAAGAAATATTGCTTAATAGAAAACAGAAGCTTTCTATAAAGGAAAAAGTCAGTGTCATAACTTTAAGCCGCCAGTTTGCCAATGATCATTTGACTTCATCATCAGATTTACAAGAACTTGTTTTAGGTCCAATTTTTGATGTGGGAAGAGCCAAAAGTCACATGGCGCTACTCTTTGGCCGACAAAGATGATGAAGTCAAATCTTCCTTGCTAAGGAAGAACGTCATAAGCGCCATGTGTTACTTATGCCATTTTTGCAATGTAGCCCGAGGTCCCTATTCTTCAGTGTACCCTCACCTCCAATGCCTCCAATGGTTTGTCCTTCCAAGGATTCTAGCATTGAGTAATAGACGGTAGGCCTTTCTTAAATGCTTGGACGGGCAGAGAGCCTTTGTTAGAGAGAAATAAGTGACCCAGGTAGGTATAACAATAATAAATTCCTGAAGAGGAACTAGGTATAAGAAAAGAGGCCTGAGCTGTTCTGCAAAAACAGTCCAAGTAACTCATGGCGCTTACGGTGATCTTCCTTAACATGGCAGAAATCCACAGTGGCAAATGGCTCCAAGGTAAAGATGCTGACATTTTCCTCATTGGAATGCAGAAACTGATTAATTGATAACGTAAATGTATAGAATTCAATGGTGATTACATTGAAAATTTAGAGTATGATCTTTTTCAATATACTAGAAGCTTCATTTTGCTCTTAAGTTTTCTAATTATTTCCATCCTAACCGATTTTAAGGCGTTGGAGGTGTTACTTATCAGCTGCCCCTCGTGTTGCATTACAATCAGAGCTTCTGTCTTGGGAACGTCCTGAATTTGTCTGATTTTGTACATTTTAAACTCTTTGTTCCATTATATCCACTGTTGTGTTGCTTCATCTCCCCTGCATAGTTAACTCTCTTTCATTTTTATTTTATATTTTACATTTGTCGGTGTCATTTGTCCCCTATCATTTCGATTACTTTCGTGTTCTAGTTTGTTAGTTTTATTTAGTTTTGGACTGTTGTGCACCTTTTTGTTTCCTATAAAACTAAGAAGTATTAGCTGACAAAGGTCCTCCGACTTCAACTGGGTACTTACTTGCTTTTTAAAATTGTCATCCCTGTACGTAGGGGCATTTCTCAAATTTTGGCATTTTCAGTTGAACATAAATTCCTATGTATCCAAATGCGCTTGACAACTACATTTCTCAATAGTTTTGCTTGGCACACGGTCATTTTAGCGCATTAAGAAGTCACAAAATTCACTCGTAGACTCACAAAATGACTTTAAAGTTCAACGCTTAATAGTGGAGCTCTGCAGGCACCATTTTCAAATTTTTCAAATTTTTAAATTTTCTAATTTTCTTTCTTATTCAAGGCTTTCCTCTGTTTTGTTGAGAGAGAGACAAACTACCTCCTCCCGAAATTTGCTCAAAAATGGAGGGAGCTACCTCGTGTTTCCCCTTGTTAGTGTGAGGGATGACAAAATGGTAACCTATTGAAGCTAAAAGGAACATTGGTGCATTAGTCTCTTAAAATATTGATCGTGTGCAACACAACAGGGGTTTTTCTTTTTGTGTTCATTTTAATGTAACATGACTGTTTTGTTTCTGTTTAGTCCCCTCCCCCACCCCTTTCTCCTCTTAATGTTCATGATCTCCTTTTGTTGTGCTAGCAATTGTTACATTTGGAATGCCATTTAAATTCTAAGCTTGCTCAATTTTACTTTTATCCTTGCTCAAACCATACCCGGCTCATAATGTATGCCTTTGCATAGAATTTTTATCAATTATTTAAAGAAATTAATCATAGGCTCTTACTTCTTACCAATTTCATAGGATCCCATATTTTGTGAAAAGTAAAAAACGTAGGTGTGCAGTCATCTTCTGAATACTCTAAAAGTAATTCTTTTAATAAAATACTAGTTGCAGTGTGAGATAACTTTCAAGAATTTGAATCTGAAACTTGGAAACAAAACGAGTGTATTGATTTTCTCCAAAATGTCCATCTTGACGAAGTTTGAGTCCTTGAATAAGTTCCAATTTTTATAGGAAGATGATTCCATGACATCATGGACAAATTGAGATATACCATGGAAAATAAGGTAAAAATTAGGGGGTTTGAAAGTTAAAAATTGCTAGACACCCTGTAGATAATCTAGTTGTGATAAAATTCTTAGCTCATCAATTCTCTTGCTCTGTGTAGTTTAGTCCATCTCTCCTCCTCTGACTCGCAAATAGTTCGCAGTCTTATTTCTCACTCACTTCCCTTCCATGATTGATATGGAACGATAGGTAGAACCTCAAATCTTTAAATTTAGGGATCAGAAACAAGACTGGTTATGTTATGTTACAGCAACTATTGCTCTGTGCTACGCAGTCTCTCTTCACGTGTGATGCTGCCGGCTCTCCAACAACCAACAATGCGCCTCCCCTGATGTCTGTGAGCGATCATTGCAGCAAATCAAATCCCTCTTCATTCGTTTTCGTTCAAGCATGGCAGTTGCTTGCGCTAGCCGTCTCTCTCTTTGTCCCGAGGAACAATAAACTACTATGGTTTTTGAAATTGCATCTACGAAGAAATACAGACACAAAGTAAGTCCATTTTTTTTTTTTTTAATGATGTAAACTCTCATGCTGATTCGACAATTTAGGAGAGCTCTTTTTATTGATTTATCTATTTATTTACAGTAGAATCCCCTTAATTCGAATCATCAGGGACCTCCAAAAAATTCGAGTTAACGTGATTTTCGAGTTAGCTGATTCTTACGGAAGTTTCACGGGACCGCGAAAAACTTCGAGTTAACGCGATTTTCGAGTTATCCAAAGTCGAGTTAAGGGGATTCTACTGTAGTGAAGTTGCATAGATTCACTGAGAGTTCAGTAGAAAAAAAAATAATAAATAAATGTAGATTGTCTCTTTTCATAAGTGGGTCCGGAGTCAATCGTGGTGACCCTCAGAATATTGTAAAAGAATCCAGAAAAATTGAAATAACCACGAAAATTACTGTCCAGATAAAAATACTGGATCAACCTAATGGACCTCATCTACGCGATTCTGTCCATCTTGCCGTGATTTAATACCATAAATGTACCATAATTTGGATTTAATGGAACCTGCTGAATAGAAGCAAAACCAGCCGTCCCATTTAAATGTATGATGGAGGTACTGTATATCCTATGTGTCCCTTTTTCCAGAAAGTGAAGTAGAGAGTGTAGTTGAGAGAGGGGGTCACTATTTCCAGCCGCATACAGAAAAATCAGAAAGAAATAGAAAGAGACAAAGAAAAAAGGGTTCGTCAGATTCCAAAAATATTTGAAGGTCGATCACAAGCCTATCTCAGAGGTCAAAAGTCAATCATGGCCCGTAAAAGGTTGGCTACCCCTGCTTTACACTGTTGTAAAAAAGATACAATAGTGGGTAAAAGAAAACAAAATTTGATAGATCTGTTATAAATTTAAATAATTTACAATCATTCACCATAAGGATTTGAATTATATTATTACTTTAATTTATTTTTTTATTACATAGATACAAAGAGAGTTAAGGGAGAAGAACTGAAGGAAAAGTTACACAGTTGCATAGAGAGAATATTATCATAAAAGAAGAAAAAAAAAAGAAAAAATTGGAGTTACACAACTGAATAGAGAAGCAAAGCAGAAACAGAGAGTGGAGTAATATTTCATGTAGAAACGAGAGAGAAAAATATATTTAGAGCACTTTACCGCCTAGAGTACTCTAGGTACTTCCTTCCCAATTTTGAGAGTCCCTGGCAGGTCGCCGTTACTCTCCTCTTTCCAATCCTTTGTTTTGAGAATACTTTAATTGTCTTTCCTATCCCTTCTCTTTTTATGCAGTCCAGTCGTTTGCTGTGAAATATCAGCATAGTGAACCACGTATTTGGACGGCTGGACTTCATTACTACTACTACTTTTTATTTTTTATTTAGGCGGCTGGACTTTTCTATCACTACTAATTTTACTTCTTTTTTTTTAATTACTAATATTTTATTTATTTACTTTTTGCAGGACGGAGTGCGGAAAGTATGCTGCGTACTGTGAACGAGCGCTGGAAAGAACAATTCAAAATGGTAATCGAGAAGTGAAGCCTTCAAGAATGGAAGTCCTATCCATCTTATTGAAAAATCCTTACCACCATTCTTTACCCCATTCAATCCCGGTTCACCTCCTAAATGACACGTATCAAGTTGTTGGATTTGATGGCTCAACAACGATAGAAGAATTTCTTTTAACCTTGAATCAAGAGATTGGCTGTCGGGACTCTTGTCAGTCTGGTTTTACGCTTTTCAGTGACGATCCGATTGAGAAAGATCTGGAACACCATTTAGAGCCTCAAACCAAGGTAAGTTTGCATGGTGTAGTTTGCAAACTTTTCTATATTGATGATCGTGAAAGATGTATGTCAAATTCGTATTTTGTTTCCTAATACTTTTTCTTAGATTTGCTGCTTTTAAAATGAATCAACCTATGGATAAATTTGATCATGATTACTCCCCTATTTATAAATCCCTTAATATTTGTACTCGTCAGTCTTTCAGAGAATTTTTAGATCTGTGTTCTCTTTTTAAAATTTGGAGAGGTCTTGTAGATTCTTTCGAGTTTTTATCTAAATTTAATCTTCGTGTTCCTAGTCGTATCTTACGATCCAGTGATCTCTTTTTTATGATTCCCATTCTTAGCTCTGAATCCTTGCACAGACCTGTTATCAGAAATATACAGAATCACACCTTATTTTTCGTTTATAATAAAAAATAATAACTCAATGGTATGAAAAAGTCAATGGTCAAAAATGGTCAAAATGATGAGAAAGTCTTAAGTCAATGGTATGAAAACATGGAATAGTGTCGAAAAGCAAATACAGTAAAGTAGGAAAAATAAAGGTGTGAATAACATATTGTCAAATGAATGTGCAGACTTTTATCATTTTTAATATTTTTCATTTATATTTCTTCAGTTGTGTGACGTAATATCAAAATGGGAAACGGCATTGCGTGAAAAGGGCTCTGGCAAGTTTGAAAACACACGAGTCATCAAACTAGTTTATAAAAATCGATTGTACTGGCGGAATTCGGCAAGGACAGAGACGGACAGAGAAAGATTATTACTATGTTACCAAACCAACCAGCAAGTCATTCAAGGCAGATTTCCTCTTAGCAAGGAACTTGCCCTTGAGTTGGCCTCTCTTATGGCTCAGGTAAGCCTTAAACTCTTCGCCTCATTTCTCCTTTTGATTTTCAAGAAATATCTATTCACTTTGATTGTTTAGAAAATGTGTTGCCTCATTTTTACTCTGCTGTTCCTAGGAAGATCCCTTGAGAAATTTCCCGAATGGGGCTCTTGCAAACTTTTGCTGTAAGCAATAAGGCCTACCAATACAATTCTAGCTAGAAAATATAGGCAAAGGTTATATGTTTACAGGGATATGATTATGAGCTTATGGGAACTGACTCATAATGAATTCATTTTATGTAGTTACTGATGTATCATCAGGATCAAACATTTTATTGGAGAGGGCACAAAAAGTAACGCAAACCACAAATAAAAATTGCCTTCTCCAGCATGGAATGTTGGATCTGTGGAGATTTTGCCAGTCTCTTGCTGCGATGAACTAATTAGGTACTTTCATCAAAATCCGACAGAGGGTGCCTCTTGTCGAGACTCTTTATGACTCATGACCGGTTTAAAAAGACATTTTGAGACATTTCGCACAAAGCAAAGATACACTTTGTAAAATATATCCGCAGCAGAGTTGGGCAAATGGGAATCGTAATCATTCACTTGATTACCGAGTAATCGTAATCGTCAAATCTTTGGATGGTAATTAAATCCATTATTCACAGATAAATAGTAAAATCAAGGGTATTTTTGATTAGATCTAATACTTCTGCAACTAATATGATGGGTGGCTTGTAAAAAATCAGCCTTGATTACCATAGAATCATCTTCCGAAAAAACAACGATTACGATTACTTGGTAATCGTGTAATCGATTACCACCCTCATTTGCCCGACTCTGATCCGCAGAAACGTATGCAGCAAGTTAAACTCTTCATAATTTTATACAATGCAGTGAAGCAACAATTATTTTATCCAATGGTGTTGCTTGACAACCGTCGGGCAAATCGCATACCTACCTAGTTTATAATTTTACATTACTAGACTAACTTCCGATTAGCTTGCCACGCGAATAATTTCACAAAATTTCATTCAAATTTATCCAGTTTACAGAGTTTTATCATGAATTGCCTGCAATAATCACTCAGAACGATCTGAACTTTTTTTCCATCAACCTGGTGCTGATGGGAAAATTCCCTCGTAAAAACTTTAATTGGTGAACAAAGCTCAAAGATAACAATGTATAAAAAGCAGTGCTGCTCATAAAATTACACACCTTGTTGTACTAAAAGCAGCATTCTTTGTGGTATTTGCGCAACAGTAAGAAGGCAGAAAATCACGCACATGAGTATAATAATTTCAAGAAATGCACCATTATCAGTTTTGTAGCTTTTTGGAATTTTTACTGCACATTTTTGTTTAAATTAAGGGCATGAGGCAATATGGGTCGTTCTGTTTTTCAGATTGATTTTGGTGAATATAACTGTGATAAAGGTCATGGCAGTGGTGCAATGACCAGAGATTTAATTGTTCTTCAAGCTCTTGATAAATTCTATCCATATCGATATAGAGATGGGCTGTCACCAGATGCACTCAAGTAAGTTTTTTTTTCTCCTTCTTTAATTCAACACAATGTGTTCCTAAATGCAATCTCTGCTTATCTTTTTCTATTTTTTTCAATTTTTTATTTTTATTTTTTTTAATTTTTTTTATGGCAGCCCAATTATTTGCTTAACAATACAAGCTGAAGAACCTCAGTGTTAGCTTTACCTAAAAACCTCAAGAAAGTGTGATTTTGAAGTGTTCTAATTTAGTGGTGAAGCAGGATTTTGAAACCCCTGAAACCGGTGTTTTGATTTTTTACCAAAAATCTCCTTTTTTCTTTCACGCATCATGGTCGTATGTATAAAAGCTTTCATCTCATCAAGTCATCAACTGATTTTTTTTTTTTAACTTTTTTCAGAGAGCTTCAAACTAGTCTGCAAGAAAAATGGATTTCCTTGAAAGGACGAAGTGCCTTGGACTGTGTTCGAATTTATCTCACGTGTACCCGGAAATGGCCTTATTTTGCTGCATCTTTGTTCCAAGCCAAAGTGAGTTTCTCAAGTGCATTGTGAAGATTTTTAAAATAAGAAGCAAAGCAAGCATTTATTTTACTTTCATTAAAGGCCTGTAAAGATTTTAATCCTCTCACTCTTAAAGTGATTCCATGCAAAACTTTTCCACATTTCAATCCGATGGATAGCGCCACTGTAGTCGCTTTTCGTAAAAGAGGTATTTTTGGCATTTTAAACTGAAACCATAGATAAAATGCAAAATCCAATTACGTCAGCACCTGCAAAATTTTTTATGGATTTTTTGAGCCAAAAACGAGCAAAATTGGTCTAGATTTAAAGCTGTAAATGATGAAATTCTTTTTGCCATAAGCTTGGTGAGTGAGAGTGAGTGTGAGTGATAATACATCTATCTACCTCACTCGCACTCATTGAGGCTTATGGGAATTTTTGTATTTCATAATTTCCGGCTTTACTTTTGAGTGTTTCAGCTTGAAACTTTCAGGGTATCTTCCTGAAGTATGCTCGTTGGTGCTGATGTTCCTTCAATATGCTTTTTTTGCGTAAATACGTCAATTTTAGCCAAAAACTGTTGACTTTTTGAGCTGCACAATGTGGTGTCCACGGTTGGAACTAGTCGACTCTGGAATCACCTTAGAGACTGGTTTTATCAAAAATTTAAAAAGAGAGAATGGAACAAAAAACAAAGGAGGTAACAAAGGAAACTAGGATGGGAAATACCAACGCTAAACCTTAGAAAGAGAGGGAGGAAAAAAAATAAAATTAAAAAACTAGAAAAAGGAAGCAAATAAAACAGAATATACAGATAGGAAATGAATTTTCTGTCTTTAAGACACAGAAAGAGACAAAATTTATTGACAAATATTAATCATCAATCAGAAGCATCATCACTGTTTTTTTTTATGTAGGATGCTTTATACACTACTTTAGTGACCAATCACAATAAAATTAAAATTAGGTTTGTGCCGATTTATTTTTCAAGCACCGCATTTGACCAGCGCCCCTGCTTTTTGGACGCCGAAGCCAAATTTCTAGGGGCAATGGAGCTGTTGTACACTTTTGCTATAAGCAATTTAATAGTCGATTCTGGAGTAAAAACCTCCAAAAATAACAATGGCAGCACTAAAAACTTCCGAGATCCACTCCTAACTTCAATAAATGCTTTTATTTTTGCTAGCGTAATGGTGGCTTTGGGCAGTAATAATGGGAGATTCCCATCTAACAATACTGTAACTACATCAAGAAGTGACCAATAAGAGACGGCTTTCCTTTGACACCGGTGCTACCAGGTGTCACGGTGCCATTCATGGGATGTGGATCACTACTCTGGTGCCTAAATTACTTACTCTGTGAATCATCCTTGTCAGCATAGAGAGAGTAACGAAATTAATATGAGAATCTGTCATTATTACTGCACTTTGCCACCATTACGCTCGCGCAAATAAAAGCGTTAATTGAGTTTTGGAGTGGATTACAAAGATTTCTGTGCTGCCATCATTATTTTTGGAAATTTATACATCAGAGTTGACTATCAAATCGCTTACAGCAAAAGTGTGCAACAGCCTCATTATAGCAAATGGCAACCAAGGAAGTTACAACATTGTTTGTAAGTTACAACTGTTGAGTTCTAATGTTAGGACAATGTTCTTGTTCTTGGTTTTAATTAGTTTGTGTCCTCTCTTCTTCAGTGGAAAGGTGGTGAACCAGCAGTTGTGTGGCTGGCTGTCATGGAAGACAGCGTCTCTCTACTAGAATTAACTGGTATGACATCTGTTGCCCGATATTCGTATTCACGAGTTCTTACATTCGGTGGATGCCAGGATGACTTCATGCTGGTCGTAGCCACCGATGATGGAACTTCACATAAGTTATTATTTTCGCTGTCTAAATTGAAGGTGAGTCATCCCAAAGACTAATCAAAGCCATCCAACAAAATTCTGGAAAAATGTGTTCTGTGGGTTTTTCAGAGAGTCCACTTTGTGTTGGCAGTTTGAGTTGGGGAAATTTGTAATTGCTAATGGGGCTCTTGCAAACTTTTGCTTTAGTGGATTGAAGAGTTGATTCTTGCATAAAAACCTGTAAAAATAACGACGAGTACACTAAAAAATCACAAAACTTGCTCTCAGAATCGGGCTTAATGGTGGAGAGACGCAGGTATCATGGGAGATTCCTATCTAAATTGAGATATATCTTTGTGTTTCCGTAGAGAAAGTGACATAATAGACAGGAATCTCCCATGATACCTGCGTTGAACCGATATTACAGCAGTTATAGCAGTTAAGATATAAAATGGAAAAATGTGTTTTGAACCTCCCCAAACCTCCCTGGGGGGCCTCGAGGGCTGTGAAAATACTTTCACTGAATTCCTTGGGGTCAATTCTTATTATGACTTTTTTGTTTCAGCTCTCAACTCCCAGCTGTTTTCCAGAAAAAGTATATAGAAGGGTGATCTGGGACACCCTGTTTATTGTCTCTGTGCACAACTAAGACCCGCTCGGTTATCAAAGATTACTGATAGTGTGCCTTTTCCAACGCGACAGACCCAAAGATACCCAAAGTAAAAATTGTTTCTCTATGAATTTAGGTTTCCATTCTGAATGCAGTATTCTGTGTTTTTAAAAACAAGAATAAATGCCTCATTTTCAAAATCATTTAATTTTTATCACTGAATGATTTTCCTTTCAGATTTTAGAGCTTACCTTATTAATCGCTGACTACATGAACGCCTTGGGTCACAGCAACACTCCTTTAAGCAACACCTTAAATCGTGGCACTCAACCAGACATCCTCAAAGCTACACCAGATCAGTTGCTGCATCGGAATGATTCTGTCAAGAAAAGACATCATTTTAATGGACTCTTGACAATGATCAGGTGATAATTTTGTGTTAGGTATTTTTAAAAATAAACTATAGTCTGTTCAGCGAGTTAAGAGCCATGGGCTGCCGAGCGAAAACGCATTATTTGACAACACTGCTGGGCATTTAAGAAATATTTGAGACAGTGAAAAAGGGTCTCTCATTGTCAGTTCCTTCAGAGGCGAGTTTGGAAGATCCGTCCACGGACCATCTTTTGTTCAACGGCTACCGCTAACTTCATTGTTTTGTAACGTTTTCTTTCAATACTGTGTTCTATCTGAATTTTCTTTCCGCGAATTTAAAGACAAATTATGACCACATGTTCGATCTCAGCGCAAGTTTTCCTTGAGATTGACTCCAAATTTCATGCAAATAGCTCGAGATTAAGGTGAATGATGAGTTCAGGAAAATTCAGAGTTCAATCTGTTAATTCAGACAAACCTTGGCCTATTTGCGTGAAATTTGGAAACAATCTCAAGGAAAAATTACGCTGAGATCGAATATGTGGTCATAATTTGTCTTTAAATTCGAGGAGAGAAAATTCAGATAGAACACAGAATCGAAAGAAAACGTTACGAAACAATGAAGTTAGCGGTCGCCATTGAACAAAAGATGGTTCGAGGACGGATCGTTCAAACTCGCCTTTGAAGGAACTGACAATGAGAGACCCTTTTAATCTGTCTCACATATTTCTTAAATGCCCAGCAGTGTTGTCAAATAATGCGTTTTCGCTCGGGAGCCCATGGCTCTTAACTCGCTGAACAGACTATACAAATAAAAAAGAAAAACAAAGTTGGAGCAGGAGTTAGTTTTTTACCTTTGTCAAACGATACAAACAACATGCAGTTTCTGATTCCTCAATTTATTGGCACGAGTTTATTAAGTGTAGGGAATGATCCAGACTCACCTTGCCTCTTTATCAGCGTTTTCCAACCTCCCGGCAAAAAATTCAATGTCCGAAAAAGTCCCAAGAAAGTCCTCACAATGTCCCTATTATAATCGGTTTCAAACGCCATTTGGCAAAACATTGAATATCCCATGGACGACCAAAACAGAGTGAATGCAATCTCCATACCCATTTAAGTCATGGGTTTTTATGGGGACTTTTAAAATTAAAGCCTCAAAGAATGTATTGGGGTTATTGGAAATGGTGAATGTCCAAAGAATGTCCCTAAGTAATTCTAGAATTCTTTACAATTATTTGGGGACATTCTTCGGACATTCACCATTTCCAATAACCCCTTAACATTCTTCGAGGCTTTTATTTTAAAAGTTCCTATAACGTCTCATGACTTAGATAGGTATAGAGATTGCATTTACTCTGTTTTGGTCGTCCATGTGACGTTCAATGTTTTGCCAAATGGCGTTTAATGTATGGTTAGGACTTACTTGGGACTTTTTTCGGACATTGAGTTTTTTGTGGGGCTGTGGTCTGTAGCGCCTCCCCGGGTGGTCTGCGGTGGTCCTTCTGGTTGATTTGCTGAGGCCCACGCAACAAAAATACTTAATGTCAATTTTCGCCAGTGAGGACTGAGCAACGTTATCCGCGGAGACTGTATTAAAAACACTTTTTGTGTAAACTTTATAGAAACAGAGGCGGTGAGTCTCAGAGAAGACACTCGCGTTTTTATTTTAGATATCTTTTACTACTAATCAATCTTTTGATCCGACTCTCACAGGCAAAAATTTGATGAATATCTGGGCGTCTCACTATAGGCAGCACCAGTACCTTCCCCTTCCTAATTTGCAAACATGCCTCTTTGAGGCACTTGGCTGAAGAAAAGTTTATTGAACCTCAAAAAAAAAAAAAAAAAAAAAAAAAAAAAAAAAAATTTTTGTGGGTGGTCCACTACCTCCGTGACCTTTTCCTCAAGTGGTCAACTAACAGCAAAATGCTGAGAAACGTAGCACTATTTTATTTGTGAGAACATTTTCAGGTCGGAAAATTTTGATCGAACCTCATCATACGCAGATAGACCTTATGAAAATTACTTTGTCATTCAAATTACAATGAAAGTTCGTTGTGTGGAACCTTAGTCCTGCAGCGAAAAAAATTACTTTTAGCGAAAGTTCCATTTAGTGAAAGTTCCACTTAAGAAATTGCAGTCAGATTATGGGAGGTTTCACGGTGCTAAAAAAAATTCCACTTGGCGAGATATTCCACTTAGAGAACATTCCACGCAACGAACTTTCACTGTATCCAGATTGAAAATGCAGCTTTTGACTTCAGAAAAGAAAAGTAGATGAGAAAATAAGACTTTTTTGCTTATCGCATTTTTTTTGTTTGTTTTGTTTTGTTTTCTTTTTTGGAAAACTACCCCTATTTGAGCTAAATGTAGTTTAAAGGTTTTTTTAAGCAATTTAAAACGGATTATGCCCACTTGAGTTGTTTATGTTGAGTCAAAAAAATCAAACAGGTTCTAAAACTGCCAATCAATGGATTTTGTTTGATATGCCACAAGATTATTTAATTAAAAAAGAAAAAATTGATGTCAATTTAATTGCATTCAAAGAGGCAGTTTTCAGTGAGGGTAAACCGAGGGGAAGAATTATAAATGTGAAATTCTTTTGTCTTTTGTATTTCGTAAGATTGTTATTGTAAAATATTCTGTGTAGTAATTTGATTTTACTTTTGGTTTTGTTTTCAGATGATCGGCAAGTCTACCTAAAGATGAAGACTAGTATCAAAAATATTATTGAATTATCTTAAGGAGGAAGAAAATTTATTTTTTCCAACGGTCTTATCTAATGTAATCAGTGTTGCCAAACTTGGCGGGAAATTCAAAAATTTTACATTGACTTAAATGGGAAGATGCGTATAATTATATGCAACACGGCAGCCGTGGATCTAATCATAATGAACAAAGTAGCTAAATCTTACTTTTGTATTTAAAATTTGCTAGATAAATTGTTATCATTTACTACCCTCTACAAAGTTGCAAGGCTTCCATTTTAGGTAGAGATTTCTTAAAGAGAGGATTTGACTTAACTTGCGTGTTCAGCTCTAGTATTTTACTTTTTTACTTTAATTCTTGTTTTTTTTTTGGGAAATTTCAATTAAATTGAAATGTTGAAAGTTACCAAACTATTCTTACAAGTTTTTAATTTTTGGCAGTCAGTCTTGACCTGTCATGCACCTGCGATGCTATACTTGCTATTTTCTCTCATAACAAAATCGAGAAACAACTACTGAAGTCAAAGGCTAAAATAAATTAAACAACCCCAGTAAGTAAAGGCTTTCAAGGAAGAAAAAATTATGATCAGTTATTTCTTTCTGAATTGCCAGCCTCCAATTTGCTGTGCCCCATTTTTATTTTCTTCTTTTTTTCAACATTCCCTATTGGAAACTTTTTTTTTCTCTTGAATATTCTATGAATGTTCTTCGTGCTTTTGCTATTTTTCACCCATAAAGCATGTTTCATCCTTTTTCTCATTTTTGCATTTTGTTTTCTTTCACTTGTGTTTTTAAATTGGTTCTTTCTTGCCTCAGCTATCGGAACTGTGTTGGTTAAAAGACATGATCTATAATCTTAATAAATGGTTTATCCTTAGTTTTTAAGCATTCTCTGTATTGTGACAATTATTAACTCTTCCAGCTATATTGTAGAAAACCTGAATAAAATTGTGTATTTGTACCATCAAAACTGTAAGCTGCGTTTAACTGTTATCAATTTATTTTCATTTATCTCCTTTGCAAATGGATGTACAATCAACGAATTAAATAATGATACTGTCAGTCACTGGCGCAACCAGGATCTCTTCCATCTCTCTCATTTCCCATTTGAATGTTTAAGTAGGAAAAGGACAGAAAGAGGGGGTTATATCCCGTTGTCCATCCTTGTCTAACGTACGTTTCTTAATGGAGAAAAGAGAGAGATGAAGAAACTCTCGGTGCGCTACTGATGTCAGTTGACCCTTTGGATTTTGTTGTAGGTAGGCAACCTGCAGTACTTAACACAATTAATTGAAGCGTTGCTTGTTGCCTACCTTGCAAACATTTCAGGAGTTGACTGACATTTTTTAATTTGTCGACTGTACAAGGGACGTTTTAAAAGTGAGTACAGTTATCATCCTCTAGTTTTCTTTTTTTTAAAAAAACAAAAGTAGTAGTAGTTGTAGTAAAGTCCAGCCGCCCAAACACGGTGGCTCATTATGCTGATATTTCAAAAACAAAAGAAAGAAAAAAATTATCAACGCTGCAGAAAATGTAAAAAAAAAAAAAAAAAAACAGTTTGACTCATCATATGCTCTGTACTTCCAAAACCCATTTTTTGGATTTAATTTTAAATTAAAATTGAAAAAAAAATGGCGGCGATTTTTCTGCAGCCATGTACCAGCAAACGAAAAGTTATGACTGTCAAGAATGGAGAGAGTTGTTTTGATTATTGAAAGATTCGTCAACTATCACAAATTCTTGCCTGCCAAAACTTTTGAATTTGATAATACTGCCACCAGAGACAATGTATAATAGAGACCACGCACTATCTATCTTGCGCGCGGTGGCAACTTTTTTTTTCGGGGTCCCAACAGAACACCGAAAAACATGGACCATACGTAGACTGATGAGTAACGTCATTGAGATTTTTGCCTAGTGAATCCGAAGCACCGAAATTACATCAGTCAACGTATGATCCATGTTGGATGGTGCTCCTTCATGCTCCCTATGTTAATTTCTGTTGAGCTTCAAAAAAAAGTCAGCCACCGCGCTCAAGGCTTGTGCGCGGTCTCTATTATATATTGTCTCTGACTGCCACCAAGGGCAATTCAAAACTATGGTGTTGTTTTTTATTAGGTAAAACTAATTATGCTAAAAAATAATTTATATGCTTTATATCATCAGCTTTTAAATCTCTCTTTTATATTTTAATTTGAATCAAAAGTATGGAAATCGGAATGAATTTTCTATGACCACTCCCCAGTGTTTTGTCCCCAAAACTAGACGTAGTCTATCATCATTGAAACATGCAAAATGAATGTTATTGAGGAGAACAAAGATAATATAGAAAAACACTTGACAGTTGAAGGATAGATTATCCGACCATCCAATCTTAATTTCCGACATTTCTTTTGCGTCTGTAAGCCTCTGGATATTGTGACATCGACTTCCTCATCCCAACGGAGAACTCCTTGTCCTGACTTTAGATCCAGGATTGACTGTGTTTTTGCTGGGAGGTGTCAGGTATAGTCATGTAAAATTTGCCACAGTTTGTTCGTTTTTTTTTTTTTAATTAAATCCAAAATAAAGGTTCAAAAGCTTTTGATAAGGCATGTTCAAACCATTTTTTATATCTTTTGCAGTAATTTTTTGTTTAAAAAAGAATATTCTTACTTCTGAAACACCCCCATAGCTTTGATCTCCTTAAATTTTGGGTTCCTTCACTGCTTCTTGTGATGCTACTGTATATGGTCACAGAAAAATTGCCGAAAGTTTTTTTTAATTTTGATCAATAAGTAAATCCAAGAAAAAGTTATAGGATTTAAGAGTATGGTATATGACGTGTTGACCTCTTCCTTTAGATTTTCTCCAGCTTCAAGACTTTTGTCTCAAAAAAAAAAAAAAAGGTGCTATTCACTTTTGAAACACCCCTCGTTAGAAGAATAGCGTACTTATTCACAGCAAGTTTGAAGACTTTTCCTCCCAGTTTACAGTCATCATATTTTTCCAATAAAGAAGATTTTTTATGAAGTTTTCATGCTGTTTTCTCGTTTAGGGCTGCATAATTTCGGCTCTAATTTCACACCATCTCCACTTGTCAAACACTATTATTAGAATCAAAACAGTGAGAGAGTTTTGCAATGCTTGAAGTGGTGCTCTTCGGAATTAAATTTTTACGTGTCCACTCTTACCCTCTTTTCCCAGAACTACCCTTATGCAAGGTACTTGGGAAAATCAAAGGCAGAAACTAATTTACCTGTCCCCGGAGTATTTTTTTGCCAATTTCCAGGATAATTACATTTTGTCAAAGTTAGCCATGTAAAACAATAATTTACTCATTTTTCAAAGATTTCAAGACAGAAAAATTATAAGCCAGTTTTAGATATAACTGACTTTTATTTGACAATATTAAGTGATACTAAAGTTACACCTTACAAACCTATAAACAAAACACATTGATGTTAAGTAAAACTATTTCATTAAAAACCTTACAGAATTACTTAAATTAATAACAAAAGAAACAAAGTAGAAAACATTTCACACATTTAGAAAAACCAGAAGAGAAATGAGAATTGAGGATGAAAACAAATTTATAAACAGTTCTAATTTTGATTAGGTATCTTTAGTGGGCTCTCCGAGTGCAGATTTAATCCCAACTTTTTGAAGTTGCTGGATTAGTTCACCATTTTGATGCATTTGCAATAAAATGTCACATCCTCCTATAAATTCACCATCAATGTAAACTTGAGGAATCGTAGGCCAGTTTGAAAAATCTTTGATTCCTGAAAAAGAAAATGATAAATCAATTAGTAAACTGAAGAGACTGGTAAATCAAATTCTTCAAAAGGCAATTTGCTGCTCTTTGGAATAAGATGAACAATTAAAGCCTACAAATTGCAATCATGAGAATTCGATTTACAAATGGGCTGCGATGATCAACACGATTTAGAACTCTTCAACAGCACATGACAAATCATCAATTTTTTTTTTGCATCAGTATAAAATGTGATGGACTATCAAAACCAAAAGTTTTGGCGGACGATTGTGTTTGCAAGAACAACTGAAGCAACATGAATAAATGAAACTGTATTTAGGGGAATAATAGAGTTTGAAGTCAAATTAATTTTTTGACGTTTTTGTATCCATTCATTTTCTTAACAATTTTTGATTTAAACATTTTATTTCATCAACTCAAACCATTACTGTAACTGATGCGTAAAAATGGTGATACTTGCAGGGCCCAAATAATAATTGGCTCCAACTTAATTTACAGGTGATCATAACCAGAGACCATATGTAATAGAGACCACGCACTGGCCGTGCGCACGGTGGCTGACTTATTTTTCGGAGCTCAACAGGAATTAACTCAGGGAGCATGAGAGAGCACCATCCAACATGGTCCATGCATTGACTGAAGCAATTTTGGTGCTTTCGTTTCACCAGGCAAAAATCTTAACGACTTTTCTCATCAGTCAACGTATGGTCCATGTTTGCGGTGTTCTGTTGAGACCCCGAAACTAAAAGTTGCCACCGCGCGCAAACATGGGCAAGATAGATAGTGCATGGTCTCTATTATATACTGTCTCTGATCATAACTAGTAAATCCTTAGCTCTAATTGGTCTAGGCGCAACTTGAGCATGGATGGCATAGAGACTATAGAGCCCTCAGGATCAAACACTATTTACACCTTGGATTCACGTCAGTTCTCATAATAGTTCACTTAGGAAACGGGAACGACTTTTCGTCCTCCGTCGCAAAGCTATCAAACGCAACGCTACAGTGCGCAAGGCCTTGCGTCTCATTGGAAACCAGGCTTTAAAGGGCACCAGTCGGCACAGTTTATTTCTATCCATCCTGGGATCCTCTGGTAATGGGATCATGAGTTCAGCCTTTCTTCAGTGCGTTAGTATTGAAAAATGGAAGCATTGCCTTTTGTCCAGAGAGTCAGAAAGACAAGCTGTCATTTCGCCAAACTGATGGTTCTGACAAGCAGGACTCGGAGCCGCAGCCACGATTCAAATCAAATTTTGCCTCTTTCACAACAGGAAACCAGAGAAAATGTCTTATAACCAGTGATTCATTGCCTTCAAAACTAACAGCAAGTGTTCTTGTACAGTCATAGAGCAGACACATATTGAGTATCGGGTCCTGACAAGTAGCGGTGCGTGCTACCAAACCGCATCGGTAGGCGGTTGATTAGCAACGAGTCAAAATTCTGCGCAAACCAACCACTCACAGATGCTTTTTGATGCGGTTCGGTAGCACACACCGCTACTTGTCAGAGCCCGATACTCAAAATGCATCTGCTCTAATTGATCTCAAAAATTACAGTCGGAATTAGTACAATTGAAGCTCTAAGCCAGGTCAACTTCCATTGCAATGATTCAAACCTCAAATTATAAAATAAATTATTAACTCTGCAATGTCACTTGAAATAAATTTAGAGAGATAATACTCATCTGAGGGCAGTTTTCATGGTTTTCTGCAAAGGCTGGCACGAAATTTGATCTCAACTGTAGCTCCAGCTCCTAGTCTCTGCTTATGAACTAGCAATACCTCCTTCCAAAATGCATCAAAACGCATCGGTGTGCAGTTAGCAACAAGTCAAACCTCCACTTGCTTACCAACCGTTCACTGATGAGCTTTGATGCATTTCAATAGAAGGCAACGCTACTTGGCAGAACCCGATAAGTAGGTACTCAAAAAATGTGAGCTCTAGTGACTTGTTAGAAAAATCCAACTGTTCTGGGACCCCACCTGAAGGAAGGACTTCATAAGCATGAACTCCCAAAAATTCGACCAAATAAGATCGTGGTACTTCCACTGATCAAGAGGCAATGTCTAAAATTATGTGCTCAAAAACAGCAAGAGTAAATTAATGAATCACCTTGTCTTAAACTTTCGTCGGCTAAAACATCGTGGGCATCATACTTGATATCATGCATTCTCATGATTTGCACGACGGCATTGCTAAAACCACATCTTGGAGCTTCTGGGACACCCTTCATGAAAATTACCACTTTGTTGCTTTTCACCATCGTTTCGATGTCTTTCAGCTTGCTGGCACTGTCACTAGAAAAACGTAGTAACTGCTGCACAATTTTGAAAGACCGGCACGGTCTGCCCAACGCGTTCATTTTCAGTTTTTTCCAAGGTCCAAGTACCCTAATATCACAGAACTTTTGATAACTATGTTATTATTTTGATTTACAGATGTGAGGTTAGGTTATGAAACAGTTTGATCAATGCCCCCGTGATTCCGAAGGCCCGGAGCTCAGAGCTGCGTTTGTGCCGTTTTAGTCTACCCTAAAAATGAAGGCGTACCAATGAAGTGAAACCAAGTAAAACACCGATTTCATTGGTTTTCATCGATCATTGCAGCTCCTCCGAGAGAAGTATTTGAATCGAATTGGACTCTCTTCACCTATTTCTTTATTTCTCCTTTTCTTACGCGTCTTCAGCATTTCTCTCCTCTTCTTCCTTCATCCCGTATTCTAAGTTTTATTCTTCTCAGTTCTCACGGCTTGGCCCACCCAAATTGGGCCGGAGCGGCCAAAAATCAAAAAGTGAATTTCTCATAAATTTGTCATTTACAAACTTTCAAGATCAATTTTAATTACAGAGAACGTTTCAAACAAGTAATTTAAACCGAGTCATGGCTGTGGAAATTTTCAAATTAAACCGCTGGCGGCTCGTGGAGGTATGAGGCGACGAAAATGAGAGATGCACAGGATTTTTTTTGAAACGCTCCACGTAGGAGTATTTACCCCAAAAACCTGGCCAAAAATATTTGCGTGTTCTTGAATATTTGAAAATCGATTTTGGTTAATTTTCCAATTTAAACTCAAAACTCCTATTGCACAGTTTATGGTTGGAAAAGGGGTAAAAAATTAAGCAGGGGCGTGCCGTGGTTTCCAGAGAGGGGGGGGCAAGAATGCAATCTTGCCGCCCTCCGTGAACAAAATTATAAATTTTGATGACCTTTTTTTTTTCTTGTTACACATTGATTGTGCCGCCCTCCGAAATTCATTTTGAAATTTGATTTTGATAACCTTTTTTTTTTTTTTTTGCTTGTTACATATTGATTGTGCCGCCCTCCGAAATTCATTCTGAAATTTGATTTTGATAACCTTTTTTTTTTTTTTTTTTTTTTTGCTTGTTACATATTGATTGTGCCGCCCTCCGAAATTCATTCTGAAATTTGATTTTGATAACCTTTTTTTTTTTTTTTTTTTTTGGTCAGCCTGATTTTGCCGCCCCCCGAGAGTGCCCCCGGGGGCAAGGGTACCCACATGCTCCCCCCACGGCACGCCCCTGAAACTAAGAATTTTGGCTCAAACGAAAGGTCGATAGCTCATTCTTTTGCCGAGTTATTTACGCTTATTTCATAAAAAAGGCTTGACTTCAACATGTTTTTTAAAAAAAAGGGGCAATTTCTTGCAATTTTTGACTGTTGGAGCAGTTGCCTAAAAGGGTCTACTCTAACCCCCTTGTTTTGGTTGTGCCCGGTTTTGCCCGGAACGTATTCAAAATTGCCTTTTTTTAAAAAGATAGAGCCTAAAATTAGAGATTTTTTTCATGTCTATTTTAAATTAGATGTAAAAGGGTCAAAAATGCACGGAAAAATAAATTGTTGCCATCAAAATGAAGCACATACCATCTAAAACAACGTCCATAATCGCTGAAATGTTTGGATGCTCCAACGCTTGTCCTCGATGGAAAATGTTGACTGATTATTAACAGCGCTTCGAGCGGTGAACAACCGCAGGTGCGTCGAGCGCTCAGTTCCATGTTGTCCCCTAAACAGTAGATAAACGTAGATGTTCCGACACATCTATTACGCAATAGAGCGGTTACTTACCTCTCAAAAACCATCAATAGTTTGTTTTTTGGATGACTTTTCAATTTTCCGTTTTTGGCCAGGTTTTCGGGTCAAATACTCCTACGTGCGCTCTTCACATAAACTTTTTTTGAAAATGTTATGTTCCATTCATACTTTTTGCACTATTGAAACAAAGGATGATGGAATCAGAGTTGGGCAAAAAATTATTCGGAAATGATTCGGTGTGTCCGGCAACGCCAAGTCAATCGAATTATTCGACGAATAATTCTACAATTGACCTATACCTTCCGTGTGTTTCCGTTTCCTCAACTCAGGTAGCAAACTCAGTTTTCAGTGTTACCGGAGTCATTTCATTATTTCTGATTATTCGGTTGCCCAACTCTGGATGGAATAATAACCATTTCAGCTTTTATATGTTACTTTTTTAATTTTTTTTCATTCTCCAACTTAAAAAAATGTGAGGCGCTGGCAGCTGGCTCCCTGTCGCCTCACTTGCCTCACCCGGCAAAACGATGATTTTTGATGTTTTTTTCGCCAATGATTTTTGGTCACGTTTTATCGATCTCAGACCAAAGTGCGGCGCCAAATCCATACCAGTGGCGGCTCGTGAAATTTGGCAACAACTTTTTTTTCTCTATTTGATTCCATGTAAAAAAATCGATTCGATGGTGAAACAGCGCTTCATCAGAATTCGATTGTTTTACATTGAGTCAAATGGAGAAACAATATTGTTGCCAAATTGCACGAGCCGCCACTGATCCATACAACCCCCCCCCCCCACAAGTAACAATGAGTGCTAGAAATAGATCGTTCGAATAAGCAATCGAAGCGGAGGGTTTCTCACTAGCAGTGGCGCGGGCTTATAAGGGGGGGGGGTCGCCTTTTGTGACACTATTACTGGGGTCATAAAGGATTACGTGGCCCCACTTGCAAAAGATATGAAAAAATTTGAGAGCTATCGACTCCATTTGTCAAGCCGAATCGATAAAGCTGTCACAAGCTGGGTTTTGGCGACATCACCTTTTTGTCCTTGTTCAATATCCATAAATTGCCAGATAAAGAGGCCCCACTTGCAAAAGATACGAAAACCCTTGATAGCGATCGACTTCATTTGCCACCACTTTGTATTACTAGAGGGACAAAGACGCAGTATGTGATTCCTGCAAAAAGGCAGATGACCCGCAGGGCACGAACTAATAAAGTTTAACTTTAAAAGATGGTTTAATACGGAAAGGACCGTGGGTTCTTCATTATTCATCGGAGGATGAGAGCCCTCCTGGGATCGCGGTCGAGTTTGTCCAAGAGGCATGGCAAAGCTCCGTTAACCACAACCGGAAGACAATATTCACCAGTCGTTTACACCGAAGTCTGCATCCAGACATACTCAACTCATCCCTTGTGTAGTTATAATTTAATTAATCAAAGATCTTTCATGATCACTTCAGGACAATTTTGCGTTTTAGCAGAGGAAAACAGCTGGAGTGTCGACGAAAGAACTGCAGTCGTTAGGAGGTGCCGCGCCGCGCTGCAGCGTTGCCAGGGATGTCCGAACCGAACCGGACTTACGTAAACGAAATTAATCCTGCACTACATTGAACGATGGAAAGACGGAAAGTCAACTAATTTTATCGCGTTGAAATTGTTTTTACTGGTTTTTGGATAGGGTAGAGCCTTGTTTTCCACCCATCTATAGCTTCAGGTTGTAAGGCAGTGGAACTAGGATGAACGGCTTTGGACCGTATATTTCCCATGAGAAGCAATGAAAAATATACAGCTTTTGACCTAAAAACTGGCAACACAGTTAAAAAGGAATCGTTCCATGCAAGGTCCGAATTTTTAAGTCTGCTTTCTGCTAATGACGCTAATTTAAAACCTGCAGGCTTTCAAAGTTTTATATTTTAGTTTTACGTTTTAGTGAATGTTGTTCTTTTTTTTCTTTCTTTCTTTTGTTTTGATAATTTTTTCGAGGAGGAAAATTCTATGAAACCCCATAGATTAAATTTTGAACGCTGCACTTGTCAAGTAGAACCAGACTATTTTTTATGAATTAAAGACTTGGCATCATCGTGATCGCTTAAAGACCTCTGTCGTTTCAGAGTTAGGTTATGAAAATATAGGCAATTGTTGTGGGTTTCGAATATAAGTACACGAAAAAAAGAGAGGGAATTTAATTAAGGAGCCTTTGTTTTTTACGTCGTATTTATCAGTTCATCCAATATTGCAAAGAATCCCGAGTGTATACAATCATTGAAGCAGGAGAAGTGAGCATCTAGTGCAGATAGTTTGCTCGAAAGTCGCGATGAATAAGAGCAGGTAAGTTAATAAGCAAATTCTTATTTTACGTGCTTGTTACTTACCAATAAGCTCGTAGAGCTTCAAAGCTACATTAAAGCATGAAGCTACATCATGAAGTGATGGAATTTACGTGACAGCTAATTCGCCGTGCCTACCTACTTGTGAGCGGTTAATCTTCAACAGCATTTTTGTTATTAACCCTCTAATGACCAGGTTAGTTCAAAAGAACGCTTCCGTTTGTATAGGAGAGATAGTTAACTGTTCGTACTCGAGGGAGTTGGAATTGCCTATTCGGCGAATTGAAGGCGCCCGATGAAAATTCATCTTGTAAGTGTTTTCATCGATAGTCGCGTTTATTCGAAATCGTGATACTGGAACATTGGAACACTGTGAAATAGACTAGAGGAGAAAAACGAGTATGCTCGAGCTTGGCCCCTAAAGGATTAATGTAATTATCTTAAAATTGAAGCCATTTCCGAAAAAAAGGGGCCATAAAACAACTGGTGTGTTCTATACAGAGAATAGAGAAACAGCATTATGATTCAACAGCGGCTTCTGTCTGAAGAGCGCACCTGTTGTTTCATCGGCCTTTTTTCCGGAAATGGCTTCAATTAGTTCAATTGGTGTTGCTCAGTTAAATACATAATATACATTATAATCTTGCTGGGTTGGGGGGGGGGAACATGGCCATTTACGAGTTTGGTAGATATCCGTTCTTTTTCAAAGTATCAAGGTGACAGCCTTTTATATGTAGATTAAGTGGGTTAAAATGCCGCCATTGTGAAATGGGCGAGTGTAGCCACTTTTGATGGGTGACATTTTTTTTTCTTGTTGAAAGACCTTTTGATCGATGTACTACAAGCCATACTTTACTTTAACACCTAAAATTTGTTACTTTATACTTGTGGGGCCAATTGAAACGTAAAATTTTGGAGTGAGGACCTCGTTGAATTTTTGAGGTAAGGTAAATGTATGATAAATCAATCAAAAGCCACCGATTTTCACATTCAGAAAAGTTTTAGTTTTTTGCGAAATAATAATTAGCGTAGTCACATCGGTGATGAATTCCCCCCCCCCATAATAACCCCTCATAACTTAGGGGGGGGGGAAGAGGTTTTGAGAAAATTTATGAGGTGATGAATGTCGGAAATGGGGCTCTTGCAAACTTTCGCTGTGAGCAAATGAAAGCAAATGAATAGTCCAATCTGATGTTAAGACCAGCAAAACTCACGAAAATCACACTAAAAACTTTAAAATTTAGTAATAAACTCACAAAACTGATATAACGCCAAGGTCGCAATGGCGGTTCAAAACAGGTATCATGGGAGATTCCTGACCAATTTGACACTTTCTCTACGGAAACAAATAGATATGCAAACATATGTCTCGAATTAGATAGAAATCTCCCATGATACCTGCCCGTTGAACCGAAACTAAACGTCCGAATTTTACCCCCTGAATGGGGCTCTTGCAAACTTTTGTTATAAGCGAATGAATAGTCTGATGTGAAGACCAGCGGAAATCACGAAAACCACGCAAAGAAAGTCTAAAATTCAGTAATAATCTCAAAAACTGCCACTACGGCAAGATCGTAATGACGGCTAAATGAAGGCATCATGGGAGATCCCTGTCTATCAAGTCACTTTCTCTACGGAAACACAGAGATATGTCTCAATTTAGATAGGAATCTCCCATTATACCTGCGTCTCTCCGCACCATTAAACCCGATTCTGAGAGTGAATTTCGTGATTTTTTATGTGTTCATCGTCATTTTAACTGTTTTTTGCATAAATCAACTATGCAATCCCCTGTAGCAAAAGTTCGCAAGAGCCCATTGTTTCTTCTTTCCATTTTTTTTTTTTTTTTTTTTTTTTTTTTTTTTACTTATTTAGGTACCTTTATTTTTTTGGGGTGTTTTTACGAGAAAACTTGAAAAATGTCTTTGCCCCCCCCCCCCCCCCCGCTTCTGATGTCGAAACTCCGCCTAAAAAATCAAATCAGAAAGACTGTCTATCCCGAACATTTGTTGGGCCGAGATTTCTCAAGCTTTTGGCTGTTTTTTGTTTTTGTATAACTCTCGCTTACTCTATTGTGTGCAGGCTGAAATAGACTCGACAGCAAGGAAGAAAAATAAGGAAGCTCTAAAGATGATTGACTCCGTGGTGCGCCGTCGAGAGATGGTGTTTTTACTGGTCATCGAAGTATTGATGGTGATCGTTTACGGTTTTTATGTCAGATATGACAAAGGCGCGGAACCTTCTTGTGGAAGACAAAGAGATGATGTGAAAACCTATGAAAATCCCGCTGATTATGGAAGTTTCAATCAATTTTACCCAAGTAAGCTGATTTAGAGCTACTGGCGTAGTAAGGGTTAGAGGCACCTGTGGCTAAGCACTGCATCCCCCCCCCCCCCCCCTCGAGAAGTGCGTTAAAATATGAGCTTCGTTGGAGCCTCATTTCCATGAATAACATTTAAAAAACAAAAAACAAACAGACAAAAAAAAAAAAAAAACGTTTCGAGCTAACCATACTATTAAATTTCGGCAACTCCCCATAAGAAGCCGTGATATCGTGGTCGATATAGGGAGGTTTCCGAAATTCAATAGTTTCACGCTTATCGCGTAACATTTTAGCATATTGTTTGTATTCAAATGTTCCTCATAGATTGCTGCCGAGGCGCCATCGAAGCCCTTTTTTCTATTTATTTGCATTTTACCATGACTTTTTTCTATTTAAAGAACGTGTCATCATGTGGTGGCAGAATTTGGAACTAATCGCTGAGGATCCACCATTGAAACTTCCTTCAAAAGTTCCCTCGATTCGATTGATTGAAAGTCGGGAGCCGTGTCCTACTTTTATGGATTCGCCTTCATTTTCTAGAGTAGACTAAAACGACACAGTCACGTACGAATAGTTAACTACGTCCCAACACACCGCAAAGGCGCAAACGCTATCTGATCCAGATAGTAACTACTAACTCCACCCGAAATTTCACGCATTGAACCGTAACGTGTCCTACTTTTATAGATTCGCCTTCATTTTCTAGAGTAGACTAAAACGATACAGTCACGTACGAATAGTTAACTACGTCCCAACACACCGCAAAGGCGCAAACGCTATCTGATCCAGTTAGTAACTCCACCCGAAATTTCACGCATTGAACCGTAACGTGTCCTACTCCTACTTTTATAGATTCGCCTTCATTTTCTAGAGTAGACTAAAACGATACAGTCACGTACGAATAGTTACCTACTTCCAAACACACCGCAAACGCTATCCGATCCTGGGACCAAATAGTGTTACGGCTTGACGGTCCTCCGAAAGACGTTGGATGGTGCGCACGTAAGTATATTTGCGTGTAGTTTATACCCCCCGTAAGTGCTCACCGATCATCTGCGTGCGGGACCGTGAGGACGCAACACTATTTGGTCCCTGGAGGGTGATCACGGAGGATCGGATCGTCGTTTACACATAATCTTATGGGTGGCTCAACTGATGGAATCGTTTTGAGCCCCTCGTAACGATTGAAACGGACGAAAGGAAGCGATGGATCGGGGCCTGTCGTAATCTCAATCTTTTGAAGTAGGAAGAGGTGAGGAGGGGATCACCATTTGATTTAATGCAAACGATAACGATACCCAAAACGATCCGATCCTCCGTGATCGCCTCCCTGTTGTGACTCCTTTCGAAATTTCACGTATTTCGATCGATGGACACCATGTCTCTCTGTCATCATGAGATCAGAACAAAAAAGAACAAATTAAATTTAAAAACAAAAAAACCTCAGAAAAGCTAATAATGACTATCGCACTAATATTGAAAAAGAAGTAGGAAGTGAGGGCATCACCATCAAAGTTTATCGTCAAAATGTGGTTTAAAACGGCACATTTGAACTTGTTTGTGGAGTCATTATTATCTATGTTTGTGAGGGGTTTTTTCCATTCTATTTTTCCCATTGGTGGTGATTGTTTGGTCTCCAGACACCCTTCATCGCCCTATTCAATACATCAATTTGACTGCTGATCAAAATCCCTAGACCATGTTATGTATAAGCAGTAGGTTCATTTTTAATGACCACTCTATGCTTAAAAATGCCACGAAAACAAAATTAAGAAGCAAATTTGTAGAATGTAAACTTGGAAAAATCACAGGTATTCCGGAAAAAAGATATGATTCCGATTGTCTTCCGGGGGGGGGGGATGAAATAAAAATAATAATTCGGGGAAGAGAATAAAATCGCGACGGGGAGAACTCTGGCAACGCAGGCCCCGTCAGTTTTGGTGACTGTTTTCACGTCATTCAAATCTCTTCTTTTCAATCTTTTATCGTTTCGAGGGATCATCTCATAAAAATGGACACCCGCGCTACAAGATGCCATCGTGGTAGTCGGGCACTCTCTCATTGCTGAAGTGCTGAACAATGAGAACAAGCCTAAGCGCCATCGCCTCCTGATTCCTGCTATTTTTAGTTTTTCGTTTGTCAAAGCTGAAGATAGAGGATAAGCTTTCTTCGCCAGCTCTCTCTCTCTCTCTCTCTCTCTCTCTCCCTCTCTCTCTCCCTCCCCCTCTCTCTCTCTCCCTCCCCCCTCCCCCTCTCTCCCTCTCCCTCTCCTCTCCCTCTCCTCTCCCTCCCCTCTCCCTCCTCTCCCTCTCCCTCTCCCTCTCCTCCCTCTCCCCTCCTCTCCCTCTCCCTCTCCCTCTCCCTCTCCCTCTCCCTCCCCCTCTCCCTCTCCCTCTCCCTCTCCCTCTCCCTCTCCCTCTCCCTCTCCCTCTCCCTCTCCCTCTCCCTCTCCCTCTCCCTCTCCCTCTCCCTCTCCCTCTCCCTCTCCCTCTCCTCTCTCTCTCTCTCCTCTCTCTCTCTCCTCTCCTCCCTCTCCTCTCTCTCTCTCCCCCCCCATTCGTTGTCGCAGATTGGCGGTGTCCTCGCTCGGCGGTCGTCTTTCACGCAACTTGTTCGCGCTTCTCGCCACCTCCTTCAGATATTGGTTTTGTCGAATTTTCACAGCGTGCGGGCAGTCTTCTCGGCCGCTCTCGCTTTTATTGAAACAGGTTCCCGAGCTACTGGTTCCGGTTCCCGGTTCCCCACTAGGACTACTAATCCGCCCAACCCACATTCGTGATTTCTAATCGTGGGGCCCTCAGTTTATCTCAAGCCTGCGCAAATAGTAATCTTTTCTGCGTTAACCTTCAAAAATAAGTTTGTTTTCCAATTGTATTGCTAAAGAACGCAGAGTTCTTTCTTATCATAAATTGATCACCTTGACTAAGGCAGTATAACCCCAATAGCGTAGAAAAGGACAAGTAATACTCACTCCATTGTTGATTTTTTCGTAGTTCAATCCACTCCCCCTTCCCGGAGTCTCTGAAGGCTGTGGCATGGCGTCCTAATTTAATAAATGGGTCTGTTGCGCTGTTTTGCTTCTGAAATGTTGTGTTTTTTATAAAGAAATTAAAAGTACTTGATGAGCTGAGAACAAAGATGCCTTTGGTTTCTAATTATGTACCATTGTTCAGGCATGTGATTTTGACCCAAATACATTGTTTTAAATGGAAATTCCGCGTAGTGACGTCACTACGCCCATGATTTTTTACAACTACGCACAAGTGTATCTCCAAAATCGAGACATTTATGAAAAAACCAAAGGCTCCACTGTTCTCAGCTCATCAAGTACTATCATTTTCTTTCTAAAACACACAGAATTTCAGACCCTTGCATTTTGCAAGTGCCCCATTGTTGATTCCAGCATTTGTTATTTTTAGCATAATATGTAAATTTTCACAGGTAAATACTTGATGAACTGAAACACAAAAAATGCCTGTTGCGCATAATAAAATCTGAATCACTGTAAACCAAATTTGTTTAGCGAGTACGTAATGACGCCAGAATGCGATTGTTTTAAATGGAAATTCCCTATCTCAATAGCGCCTCTACAGAGGTTTTTCAACACCACAAGAAGATCTCAAGAAGCTACATTCCATAAGAAAACCCAGGCCTCGGCACTGCTTACGGTCTCGCATTTAAAGCATTTTGTGAGTTTAGAGTGGATTTCGTGATTTTTAGTGCGCTAATCGTTATTTTTACAGGGTACTATCCCGTAATAAACTATTAATAAGCCTGTAGCAAAAGTTTGCAACAGCTCCATTGTTTTTCACAAGAAAATAACTGATAGCAACAACAGAAACACCAAAAATTGTCTCTGTAATGCAGCAAAGTAACAATAACTTGAGCGTCACAGTGAAATGAATTTGAATTTGCCAGTAGGTAATGACGCGAAAAACTGCCAATTGAATAATGAATATTCCTAATATAGAGCATTTGGATGCTTCAAAGGTTTTATCGAAGAATTCCAATGTTTTTGAAGATGTCGAAGCTTTTGACTTTTCTCCATGTTTGAAATTTATTGGTCTCAGATTTTTATACTATAGCAAGACATTCTTTTGGAAATAAACAATAATAGGACTATGTAGAACAGTGTTTGGCACAGATTCATCATTCACCGGCATCACTTGTGTTAGTCAATAAAAAGCACGAACAGTTACCTAATCAGCTAATTGTAGGCTTTTAGAAGAGAGGAGGAGTTGTGGAGGTAGTAAAGGTACTAGCGGGGACAAAGATACCTATGGCCAGAATATGCAACACGCAACACACCTAATACAAGTGTTGAAGATGCTGTGTATTGCTTATTGCATAATGCATACCCAGGCTAGGTATCTTTGTCTCCGCTAGTACATACGTGTTTCCGCAACTCACGCAAACCAACCACTTTTCGGCCGTCATATAACATTACACAATCGGCAGTCGCGAGCGAGTTTCCTGCGCGTTCCCCGCGCGAAACGCGAAATTTTGAAATAACTCAACATTTCTGCAACTTTGAAAGATTTTTATTTTACCATCCATTGATTAAAAAAAAAAAAAAAAAAAAAAAAAAAAAAAGTTATAACAAATTCAGTAATAAGTTTTGTTTTCATCTGACATATCTAGTGATTTAAGAAAGTGTAAAACAAATGTGCGCAACAGACCCATTGAAATTTTCGAGCCAATTAATCGAATTTTCCAACCCTCCAACTTAAGGTACAGTCGGGGACAAAATGAATGTCAGATGACTCCTGTAAGTAGGCTACCCGCAAAACTCATCTCAATGAATTTAAGCATTGCAGGTGGCCTAACTATACAAAAATCCAAGGAGTCAACTGACATCCTTTTTGTCCCTGATTGTACCAGTGTACCTAACAATTTAGTTTTGCTCCGTAAAATGTTCTTGGCGAGCTTCGATGTCACTCTTCTTGCAGTAACTTTCATCCCTCTACTCATCTACTATAGTCAAGATCTTATAGGTTTCTAGCAGCAAAGCTCGAGTGGAAAAATTAAACGAATCGAAACATGTTTGAGTTTTGTCAGAGTTTGATGAACGAGAATTGGTTTTTGTCAGTGTTCCTCATCTCACTAGAAATGATTTTTCTCATTCTTTACGCGTTGTTCGTTCATTATGAGCCACAAGCTGATGCTTTTGACGTGCGCAACAGTGTCAATCCTCCTTTTGGAGGGTTTCCTCGGAAGCAACTTCCCACCGAGTACTACCCAAGTATGTTTGCTAAATTTTTCCACTGATTTTTTGCCTCAATCCAATGTAGCATTTTTCAATCTAAATTTTGCAATTTATGGCAACAAAGTTGCAATAAAATGGCAATTTTTTAATAACATATGGACAATTCTCCACCTTTAAGTTGCAATAAAGTTGCAACTTTTGACACAAAGACTTTTAGGCATAGGTGGAAGTGAAACATAGGCAAAAAGTAGGGCAGTAAAAAAGCCAGTTCCGAAAATTGTCTATTTGTTTGCCATTTCGTTGTAACTTTTACGCCGTATATTTGCAGCTTTATGGTCAGATGATAAAAGTGCCAAAATTTGACGACCAATCGATGCTACATGGGATGGAGCTCTTGCAAGGTTTTGCTGTAGTCAAATGGTGAGACCATTAAAACAAATCTAAAACTCACACCTCGAGCAGAGAAAACTTCGCTCAAAGTTCAGATAGATCACCTGTGTATGTATGCACTGCATCCGTTTTGCACTCCAAACAAAATGACATCCTTATATAGCCTACGAATTGGAGCAATAAATATTCATGGTTGCATTCGAATCATTCGATTTTGAAATAGTAATTTCAAAGGTTGTTCCTTATAGATTTTGTCGCGAGGATCACGATGACACTAACAAAAAAGTAATGCGTTGCGTAGTAATACGAGATTGATGGAACTTAACTTAATGTTCTATTCTTTTGTTTAACCCCTTATGGGCCAAGTCCGAGTAGGATATACATATACCTACTCATTTTTCTCCTCCAGTCTATTGCATATTCTTCCAGTCTTCATTCCGGATAAACACGATTTTATCGATAAAAATACGTACAAGATAAGAGCGCCTTCAATACGTCGTATAGGCAACTCCAACTCCCCTGAGTACGAATAGTTAACTACCTTCTTTTTATAAACGGAAGAGTTGCGTTCTTTTGAACTAACCCGCCGGTCTTTAGACGGTTAATGTTGCAAAACGCACGGAGGCTAGAGGTTCGTATGTACTTACACGCACCGGGTCCATCTGATTTTTGAGTTAAGTTTTCTCTGCGAGGTGTAAGTTTAAGACTTATTAAAAGGTCTCTTCGTTATTTTAATATCATTTTACTCACAAAATGAAATTGATTGTCCAGTTGCCAACCTAAAGCAAAACCTTCCAAGAGGCCAATCTACTAATCAATCCAAAATTCCCTTACAATTGCTGTTTCATTTTCAATGAAGCGAGCAAAAATCTTCATTCATTTTGCGATTCCGATTTTTGGGAAATGGACGACTTTTCCGTCGCGCTTTATTCAATTTTTCTGTTCCTCTTCAAAAAATTTTCTTAATTTTGTATTTCTGGCATGTTTTTTGTACTTTTGACGGAAATTATAATTACTTATTCACCTCGTTTAGTGTTTCAGGACGTTCATGTCATGATATTCATCGGTTTCGGGTTTCTCATGACTTTCTTGCGAAAGTATGCTTTTAGCACAGTCAGTTTTACTCTTTTGATTTGCGCTGTGACCATCCAGTGGGCTATTCTATGTCATGGATTCTATCAACTTCGTGCTGATGGAGGAGACGGAAAAATTTACGTCGGTATCAGTCAGTCAGTACCTGTTCCCTCAACTTTTCTTCTGTTATAAGTTTTAGAATTCAAGCAAGATTGCAGTATAGACCCCTACCAGTGTTGCTAGATCGAGGGTAAAAAGCCGTATTGTCCCCATTTAAATCAATGTGAAACATACGGCTTTTTTACCCCAATCTGGCCACACTGACCCCTACAAACGATCGATCAAATGGGATCCTCAAAGTAGCTCCTTAGTGGAGCTTTGATAATAGAACTTTATCGGTGCGCACCTGCCACCATCGATGATGATCAGGGATCATCACCAAACGCTATAGTCAAACTCTTTTCCATGAAGATACCTAAGAAAGGTTATCAAAGTTTTGGCGTTAAATGTCTAAATGTTGAAAATGATGTACGGTGCGCTGCGCGATTGTCAAATTTCCAATTCAGGGAAGCAACTCCATAGTCTGTGGGGGGGGGGGCAAAGACATTCCGAAAGTAACTGTAACTATTTTCGGCAGAGTAAGTACCTAAGTGCGGCTGTTCCGTTTGATTCACTTACAAACAAGGAATACCTAGGGATTGGTGGTAACTCTGCTAACAATGTGCATGATTCCGTTCGTATATGTATAGAGCTCTACAGACGATCAAATTGGATCCTCGAACGAGCTCCCAAGTGAACATTTGGCCATCAGTGTGCAACATACACCAAATTCAAATATTCGCAAATAGACTGTTCTAGTATAGTGATATATCGTATCGATTGCTGTTCGAGGGCCTCTGGTTCCAAACAAAATCTGGTTCAATGTAATTTCCCTGTAAGCGAACTGTTGAACGGAAATTTAGGCTACTAAATCAAACAATTACTTATTTTAAACTTTTTGCAATTATGAATTCTACGTCCTCGAAAATGCTTAATTATGCCTGGTTCCTTGACTAAAACTGCCGAAATCCATAAGATATTACAGCTTAAATATTGCATCTGTAGGTTAGACTTAGAATCGCCCGAAATCCCGTCACTTCCACAACAACAAGAATAACATTTGGGCGATTCCAACCTCCAAACGCATCGTTTAATCTGTAATATCTTGTTGATTCCGGCAGTTTTAGCGGTGGAACCAGGCAAAATTAAGCATTTTCGAGGACGTAGAATTCATAATCGCAAAAAAGTCTCAATAATCGTTTGATTTAATAGCCCACATTTCCTTTCAAAAATGTGCTTATGGGGAAAATTCATTACCTAAATCAGAGTTTGTTTGGAACCAGAGGCCCTCGGACGGCAATCGATACGATATATCGCTCTACTGAGACAGTCTATTAACGGACATTTGATGTCAAATATGTCAAAATGTTGTGTATATTCACGATAAATAGATTTAAGCCATGATTTTCGACCACGCATTGATGATCGTCAAAGGTTTGCGGGCCGTCAAACTATGATGGTGGATGGTGCGGCGAACCAAATCACCAAATACTCACTTGGAGGCTAATTGAAGGATCCAATTTGATCAACTTTATGTAAAGATGCCTCTTAATTCTGGAAAACAACGCACAGAGAGCAGCATAGTATCTACAGTAAATTTAAAGACATCATTTCAAAACATACATACTTGTAAAGAAAGTAAACAAGGATACTTACCCTGAAAAGTTACTGAACATGAGCGTTCGTCTATCTAAAGTTTTCACCAATGACTCGACGGCAAGAGGAAGTAAAAGGACCTATTTTATTTTTACATGATTTTATCTTCCATGTTTTGGATCTATATGGATTCAGGAAGGTGTGAAGAATTGTTTCCTCGTATTTCTAATGTGTCGTGTGTCATTTGTAACTCAACGAAGGTCCCGCCGAGGTTTGACACTAACATTTCGGCGTTTTGCGCATCTTGGCAGGTCTTGACAGAGTTAGGTTCCCCGAAAAAAGTGGCATGACCCTCATTTCAGCAGGTGTTTGTTTGCTCCGTTTTTTTACTTTCTTTTTCTCTGTGAAGGGCTTTAGGTGGGTTTTCACGGGTTCTTCTTCTGAAAATCCCTGTTTTTCTAGATTCCACTGCCTATTCCTAGAGAACGAAGCTTCGGATCAATCTGTGGCCGCCAGAAATTGAAATCTTCAGTCTAATTACGTAGGTGTCTCTGCTTTATTCAAGAATTATTTTCCCTGCCAAAATTGGAAAAAAGGAGAGGCGGTCAACATCTTTTATTATTTTGACCGATTATCAGGTTATTATAAATTATGAATTATAAAACGTAGACCGCTTATTTTGGTCCATAATTTTTAAAATTGGAAAAATTGCTTGAGCATAACAGCTTTCCATCAGAGTACGCTTGACAAATTGATTTTTACAGTCACTGGATCGATCCTGTCAATTCTTTTTGAGGTATCGGGCGTTTTGTCGGATATCGTGATTAGTGTAAGCTTCGTGTGATTAATAGGTATATGATCGTTCTTGTTTTTGTTGTTTTTCTTCCAACAGGTTGGTTGAAGCAGATGTGGCGGCTGCTGCTGTTCTCGTTTCAATGGGTGCTGTGCTTGGGAAAATCTCCGTTTTCCAGCTCATTTTTATGGCTCTCGTGGAAACCGCCTTATATGTGACAAACCTTACTATTGGTATTGACTATTTGCAGGTTAAAATCTATCACCAAATATTAAATTAATCAACTTGAATTCTGCTTGTAGTGTTCTGTTGGACACTCAGCAAAAAGTTTATCGCCTGATTTAGTCGTAACGTTACTGATCTGTCATCTTGGCTTCAAAGTAAGTAGTAAAAGATCTGATCTCGCAGCACCAAGTACGAATGCCGAATTATTCTCTGTTCAGGGAAGTTTAGACACCTTGATTAAAAGGTTTATATTTATTGTGAGTAAAACAGATAACAAAATAATTCTTTCAAAAGTAAAAGCGTTTCACTAAATTTGTCGTCTGTTCTAATTGAATGGAGCAGAGCTATGAAGTTTCCCATCAAATGTTGACTCTAAATGAATTTATTGCATAATGGCACGTACAGTAGAGTGGCTTGAGAGTACCACCCAGCTGATTTTTTTTATACAAAGGAAAGGTAAAATTTCTCTGTAGCAATCTTCGAATTGGTTTTGTGCCATTGAAATGAAAAATATCGTACTAAAAGGATTATACTTAAGATCAAAATCATAGAGCCCCTGAAGTTTTAGATGAAACTGTTTCATTTTCCTCTACTTCAGCTTAGCTTTTACCCTTTATGAGTTTTTAGGAAGATATTCTGGTTGATATTGATGAAGCTGCTATGCTTTCACGCCTGTGGGTAATTTCAACTAGAGTTCCAAAGCGTAGCAAAACTACCATAGAGAAAATCACCTACAGGATCCTCTTTAATTTTGGCACTTCTACTTATGAGGATTGTGATTATCTGTTTTTTCTTGTCTATGCACTGAAACTTTCACAGTTTTCGAATACATCTCGTTGTCGCTTGAATTGTGAACTCGATAGATGCTCTCAGATAACAAGTCAGTTAAATTCATCAAAATAGAACATACTTTTTAAGAAAATAAACTTTCATTGTTAGATTGCGGTATCCATTGATACCTTTTCTTGTTTTCATTTGTTCAGGCTACAGATGTTGGTGGATCAATATTTGTTCACACATTTGGAGCTTACTTTGGAATAGCAGCTGCCATTGCTCTAGGACCACCTCTCAATATGGAAGATGAGGAGTCAACCTACGTAACTGATATTTTTGCTATGATAGGTAAATAAATTCCTGTTTAAGGTAATCCAAGAGGCTCAGCGAAAGATTTCGATGATTCTATTATTGTCAGATATAATGCCTAAAACTGATCACTCTGACTTTTCCAAAAGGTGTAAAGGTTCGGTTCAGTACCTTTATGTTGGAAGTGGGTAAAGAAAGGAGCGTAACACGGTAAACCCCAACTTTCTATCAATTCATATATTTTCTCTCCGGTCCTGCCAAAAACTAGAAGATTCTGTTTTCCAGGTTTGCCGGGATCGTAGAAAGAGGAGCCAGTTTGCTTACGTGAGGGACGAAACAAACCAGCGTCAACTGATGCGCTCGCTGATTTGTTTCAGACCTTCTGTTGTCGGCCGGCAAACCTCATTCAAGAAAAGCGTCCTTTGAGGAGTAAAACGTGTTTATGTTCCTTAAGTCAAAAAGTGAGTATCTTTTTGGCAAAAAAACCCCTGCTAAAAAAGAGAGACTGCTGCTACTTTTTACAACCGTCAAACTTTTCATGCTATACTTTTACTTGCACTTGAACTTGCGTTTTGTGCGTTTCCTTTAATTTTTTTTTTATCTTTCATATTATTTTTTGTTTTGTTTTGTTTTGTTTTTTTTTTTCATTTCCTCTTGAAAAAGGGACCGTCTTTCTATGGATATTTTGGCCAAGTTTCAATGCAGTATTAAGTGACGGAGACGAGCAATATCGAATCGTGATAAACACCTACTTAGCCTTGACAGCTAGCTGTATAGTATGCTTCAGCGTTTCTTCGCTTGTGTCTCCGAGGCATAAGTTTACAATGGTGAGCTTTCGTTTTTAGAATTCTTCATTTTTTTTTACTTAAAATCGGCCACAATTTTGAATTAAATAAAAAGCTGTCATTCTATTTTAAAGATTTTCTACCTATCTTATCAGGTTGGCGGTTATAGGGCGTTGTTCATTAGGTACTTGAAAAATCCTGACGAAACACGGCGATTAGCCACAAGTTAGTGCATCGAAAAAAAAAATCGTTCTCTTTTTTTGCTCACCACTTATGAAGTTTTCATTTTGTTGCTCCAAAGCCGAAAGGAGAACAACAGGATCACACAGCTTCTTCATTCAGGTCGCCAATCAAAGGCTTCCGAGGTTTAATGAAACACAGCTAAGTTCGAGGAGGTAGAACAACTCTTTACAGAGCCATGCTGCTGATCGTGAATGCAAGCAGAAAATATTTTATGAGCCCTGGAGGTCATATCGATGTCGAACAGTTTAGGTATAATAATTATCACGGACAGAGGGCTTTAAAGAATTTGGCACTTTTTACCTCAGATTAAGTAAAATCGGATTACGTAAGAGCCTTTTTCTCTTAAACTGGAAGCAATGATCAGAATTATTGGATGATTTTTAGAGTAAGTGATACAGACGCTTTTTTTCGACCAAGTGTCCAAGTTTCTGACCTTTCTAATCAGGAAACGTTGAAATATAAACCTTACTTAAATTAATTAGGATCATATCCAGTTATCAAGTTCTTAATGACCCTCACGAAACTTCTCATATTTTTGATCAAAACTGAAACTTCCAAATAGATTTGCCCAACTAAGCATGTCCAGTACAGCTTTAATAATAAGATAGTAATTACACAAAATGTGCATTTGAAGAAATTGTATCATGGAATGATGTTTGTTTGAACTGTTATGCTTGAAGAGGAATTGAAAAAAGCTTAGAGCAATGACTGGAATCAGATATATAAAGAGCAATATAATATTTGTACTTTATTCTTCGAAAATATTTAGCCTATTAATTCCTTTCGTAAATATTTTTTTTTTTTTTGGTCTCAGCAAGAGTAAGTTTGCTTCAACCAGAATATTTACTTCTTCCATATTTTTTAAACTGGCTGTATTAAATTATGTCCAGGTGCATGTTCAAAACGCAACATTGGCAGGTGGGGTAGCTATTGGAGCAGCGTCAAACATGATGACTCTTCCTTGGGGAGCTCTGACTATTGGCGGTCTTGGCGGATTAATATCGGTTTTGGGTTTCCAATTTTTACAGGTAACTTTTATTGCAGTGACGAAAAATCTTCAATGTAGCGACAAGCTTTGGCAGGCGTAAAAATCAATTCTGAGCCAAATCTCGAAAACAGAAGGTTTTCCCTCTGTGAGAGCTTGTTAGATGGATAATGTTTGATCCACGGTTTTTGAAATTTCGATCAGTTTAAGGCGATTTTAAATAAAAAGCGTAAAAATGACACTTTCTCCCGCTTGTATATTGTGTCAAATGACATGTCGAGTCGAAGCATACACTCAAACACGTAACCCATGTGAATCTTCTTCTGATCTTCTGATGATAGCTTGATTACTGTACTGGATCTTCCAACACTCTTGTTCTCTAAGGTAAGTCCTTACATACTCTGGGTGGTCCACTCTGCGGCGCGGAAGTATTTCAGTGGGTGTTTTCCTCATCCCTTTCCTTCCTACATTGTTCATGACAGTCATTTGACCTGAAAGTATTGACATGAGAGCTACCTCTACCTCCGAAAGCTAATTAACCGGATCTTTCTCAACACACCTGTCTATCTATCTATCTATCTATCCATATCCATCTAATAATCTTTGTTGCTACAGAGAAATCTGATTCTGGTGACATTTTGTGCAGGATGGATCCTACGTAGGATTAACCTCGATTTGAACCTCTTTTGTTGCAGCCAACCCTTTTACGTAGCTACAATTTACATGATACGTGCGGTGTTCATAACCTGCACGGACTACCTGGAGTTCTGGGAGGTTGCATCAGTGCTTTTTTAGCCTCTATAGCTTCTCAGGATGACTATGGTCTCAGGTACCATTAACATTCATGTTTTATTCTTAGTTTCCCACGGAGCGATGCTTTCATGCTTTATTGTTTATGTATAACTGAGATTAGATACCTATTTTTAAATTATTCTGTAATATACGTGATCGAAAATAAGGTAAACCTTGAACTAACTACCACGTTTTTTCTACCAAATATAATACCCAAAAAATTAATACCATATTTCAACCATTAATCAATTAAAACCTCAACAGCAAGAGGAAGTAGAGTTGAAAAGCGACATTGGTCATGTGCTCTCAAGATCTACTGAGCAAAAAGTAGTCAAGTGATGAGACGTTAGACAGCACCACTGACGATGTTGTGCGAATAATGCGAAACCCAACCAGGTAAACATGCAGCTCTCCATGTAACTTTTGGCAAGGAGGACGCTTTTTTCTGCCCTAACCATACGTTATACTGAAAGTAGCGGTCAACAAAAATTAGAACAAAAATTTATGAGTGATAAAACTTGCCGATAGTTCTCTTTTCTCGAGCCCTAATTCTAGGTAGCTCCTTTGTTGGTGTATGCAATCAGTGTTCCTCTAGACCTCAATGAAAGAAGGATTGCGTAATTCAAACGAGTTTTAGGAGATTCGGCAAAAGTCCTTAAAAATTGGTAACCATCCCGGAAAAGTATGTCTATTGGTCATTAAGACAAATTTTCTACAACAACTTCTTTTCGCACCGCATCTTCTTTTAACGTGTATTTCTCCAACCATAACGTTGTCTTTTTACGAGATATTTCATATTTTTCAACACTTTGCTTGTAGTTTGTTTTTAGTATTTCCTGCAAGGTCGCCTTACGAAGACACTCCAGAATGGTCCGATGCCAAAGCTGATTTGCCACAAATTATGCCCGGAAAGGACAGAACAGCATTAAACCAAGCTGGTATTCAGCTTCTAGCAACTGCTGTAACAATTGGAATTGCATTTGTTGGAGGCATGATCACAGGTTTGATACTAAATCGAGAATTCTAAACTATGTGAAAGTAATTCGAGGGAAAAGTCTCAGAGATTTCAATAGAATTAATAGTTTAACTCGTTGCGTTCATAAATTTTTCATTTCCTTAAGAGGTATTCTTATATTGAGGTAATTTGAATGGACTATCTAACAAGAATTTATGCTTGACATCGAACTGCCACCAGGAACTTCATAATTTGTGTGGATTTTCGAGCCACTGGCAAGCAATGAAAGAACTGTTTGAATAGAATACTGTATCTTTTCATTTTATTATCTGTCCCTCGTTCAAGCCCTACACGCTCATCGTCCCCATTCGAGCCATAGTCCTGGGGACTGATTGATGATTCTGCTCTTTTGGACGAGACGAAACGAGATAGCGGGAATCGACCAATTCCATTGATTTTAACGGAGTCTCGTGACAGACTTGAAGTCGTTTGAGTCGTTTATTTCAGAAAAAATAACTCCTCCATCCATCGATTGACTCGAAATGTGTCACGTGACGCCGTTTAAACCAATAGGACCTTTCAATTCCTGCTGTCTCGTCTCGTTTCGTCTCGTCCAAAAGAGCATAACCAGCCCCCTTGGTGGTCCACGAAACTTATGCCGCGCCGCTACGGGGTGTTGAAAATGCTATACTGCCCTTTTAAAGTACCGACCTAACAAAAACGTTTGACTTTAGAACGAGCATTTGATCGTACCGTTTCATTTTCGTATGATCAAAGTTATGGTTTTGACCATAGCAATGAGATCACCATTCAGTCCAGAGAAATGCTTTCGGGAGAAGCGCCGATCCTTCACTTATACTCCACTTCCTTTCTTTTAATTTCAGTACAAGAACGCTCGAAACCTTATTATAGTAGATCATACAGTTTTGCACTTATTGCGTGTAATTACATAATTAGTTTGTTATTGATTAATTAGAAAGACAGAAAGACAGCAGTGAAATGGGTAAGTCTAATTTGTAGAGCCCGGCTCATAAGCCGCGCTCTTTCTGATTTGATCTACTTCTTCATCCTGCCTTTACTTTTCAGGGTTATTAATGAAAAGCATCTCTGCCAAACTTCAAGACGACGATGAAATGTTCCAAGACGAAACTTTCTGGTGCTTACCTGCTCCCAACGTAGGTTCAGCGACACAGTCATCTCAGAGTTTGATGAGGAGTTCCAATTAGAGTTATAATTTAATTAGTAATTTTAAGTATTAGATCTATGTGGTAGACTACTCTCTTTTTTAAAAAAAGGCTCGCCATTGATGCCTTTTTGTGGACATCACTGTGTCAACATCAGTTACTTTTCTCCTCTTTGATGAAATGACTGTATCTTTTATTGTGGCATATTAGGCATACTTAGACTTTTTCTGTATTTCAGGACCAACTTGTTTTCTCCCTACCAATTTTGAGAGAACCCCAGAGTTAATATAGAGTGAACTTTTAGTTTTAAGGAAACTTTACAAAAGTACTTCAATAAAATCGTCTACAAACAGAAAGAACATCGAATTACAATTTTTCCCAATTTTTTTGAGAGAAAAGAAACTAGGTGTTCACTCTTTATTTTGTTGTCAGCCATTATCACAATTTAATTGGTTTCAAATTAAACGAATTTCACTTTTGAGACCAAAAACAACTTACCCCCACACGCTTACTAACCCCTAGAACCAAAATGTAAAATAGTCAATTTTTCCACCGTTATTCGCTCATAATCATATTCCTGGTCGAGGCAGTGGCGGCTCGCCAGGTGAGGCAAGTGAGGTGACAGGGAGCCATCGCCTCACATTTTTTGAAGTTGGAGAAAGAAAAAAAAATAAGAAATAACTTATAAATATTGAAATGGTTATTATTCCTTCGCCCCTTTTTCAATAGTCCATAAAGTATGAATGGAACATAAAATTTTCGAAAAAGTCTATGTAAAGAGCGTTTTAAAAAAAATCCTGTGCACCTCTCATTTTCGTCGCCTCACCTCCACGAGCCGCCAGTGGGTCGAGGCCAGAAAGTGCTCGAAAAATTATCCTCTAGGGCTTGACAAGTTCTTCCCAGTCTCATCCCAAATTATATTCGTGATATCAAATTAATATAAAAAGAATATTTTTAAAAGAGAATTTACTTCACAGCAATAGTTAGCAACACTTGAAACATCACTGTTCACGTAAAGCCGGGGTTTCTTTGAGTTTCGCTTTGTATCAAATGAATTAAGAAATCAAATTCAACTCATCAGATCTGATTCTGTATGCTCTCTAGAATTGAAAATGGAGGAGGAGACTGAAAAATGGGGAGCGGAAGGGGTACGGTACGGGATAGTTGGATATGAAATAATGAATGGGGCTTCTAATTTCGACGCCCGGGGTCGCAACCCCTCCACGGTATGTCACTGTAGGACGATGAGAGTTGCGCCTTGTCATGTTCTTCTTCTTCTTCAAAAATGAAGGAGAAGAAATGGATCTTAGTGGGCTTAAAAAGCAAACTACAAATGGCGGATGACGCTGTTTTCGCTGTTTTAAATAAGTTAGCCCCCGATTCAAACTGTAGCGGTCGTTATTGCAAGTGATAATAACCTCCAGAAGAAAAGTCAACAATACATAATACTTAATTACCGAGGTCACAGTACTGTAATTAATGTGTAAGATGAGCGAGTACGAAAAGTAAACAGAACTTTCCACAATTAGCATCTTGCCTTTTTAGCCTTCCCTGAGAGCCAACCAGACATGGATTCCGGCATGGCGGAACTCTCATAGTATAGTGTTCGTTTCAGAAGCATGTAGGTGCAGCTCGCCGATAATCTTTGGCGATTTTTCAATTTTCATTTCTTCAAATCAAAATGAAACTTGCTTACGATCTCACTTTTTGATTTTAAAGCGTATCTCATCGAAAAGCCAACGCTCGAATTCATTTTTATTCGGTAATTTGAGAAATAAGGTTGTGAAGTTCCAAAGATTTTCGGTCTTCCGAAACGACCTCTATGAAAAGAGAGAAGGGTCGAGTAGGGATACTAATCATTTAGGAAACACTGAAATAATCGCAGGACTGGTCGTCTGATGTTTATGTTGAAAACAATGCATTCTAACATAAAAGTGTTTAAAATCACAGCTTGTTTTTTTCCTTTGTTTTTCTTTCTCTTTTTATATATATGTAAAGGAAGTTATTACTTGTGTTATAAGTTAGTGTACGGTTGTTGGTATCATTATAAAACTATTCTTTGATGTAAAGGTTAGCGCCCCTACTGGCTGTCTCGCAATAAAGTTACCTCCTTGGTTTCCTACATACGTGTCCGAATTATTACCCACTCGAATCACATTATTGATGCTAAAGAAAGAAATCTAACTCTATCCCAATTTATAAAAAGTTTGGATGGAAAATGTTCAACTAATAAAGGAATCTGAGGGAAATAGGTAATGAGTCAAGCCCCAAACTTAGTTCCACCTTGACTTTTGGGCCCCATTTTTTTTTCTTCGAATTTTGACAATTTCCGAGTCACCAATTTTCACAGGGATGGTCCAAGTATCAAAAAACGGACCGTTTGTCACTTGAGTCCCCCTACACAATTCTAATCCCTCAGAAATTCGAACTCGTCAGCTACCCGAGTTCGCGTGTGGCACAAATCACTGCCAAATCGTCAAAAATCGGAAGAAAATTGTCGATTTTTGTCGAGATACATTCGTAGTGTACGCAATCATGGCAATATCACGATTTTCCCCCGTAAAATATGCGTTTTTTTGCACTCAGGCAAAGGCACCACGATAAATCGCGATTTATACGAGACTTTTTGCCACTTATTTTTGTTATCATAAGCGGCAGCCGCACAGGCCCAGTCAGAGAGCATCCCTGGGAGAGTATACTTACCGCTTATCATACACGAAACAGCTCATATCAGCGTTTTCGTGGATTTTTGAGCTAGTAATATGTACCACGCTAATTGCATAATCATCCATTTGAAGGCACTACGAAATGTCGAGAGTTTGTCAAGACATCTCATTGTTCGCACTTAATGCATAACCGCCTATTTGAAGGCGCTTTAAAAATCGCGGGAAAAAACTACGACTTATTTTTTCGATAATTTGATCGCACTTAATGCTTAGGCTTATATTTGAAGGCGCTTTGAATATCGCGGTCGTTTCGGGGGAATAACATTTACTGCACCATACTGACTTTAACCGATGATGAAACTTTGAATCGGTAGATGTGCATTTTTTATGTTGACATGTCATTATCGATAGGCATGTAGTCTTGAAAGTCACTAGTAGTGAAACGCTCTTGACAAAACTCAGTCGATCTTTGATTTATAGACCGTTTCCGTGAAAATTGGAGATCCAAAATTTTTTAAGAAACCAAGAAAATAATTTGTGAGCCCAAAAGTCAATGTTGGACTAATTTTTGGCGATTGACGTACTTTTGTCTTAAACTCTTTGTTTTGTACAATAGTTTTCACCATAAGTTTTCTTTAAAAAAGAATAATTTTAAGTGGAGCAATGAATTTTTGAAAAAGGATTGATATCGAAACTTGACTTTTGATGTATCGTAAACAAAACCGAGATTAACCTGTGGTTTCCGCCAAACAGTCTTAAAATTGAATATTTATTCCTTTCAGTATAAAATAAAAAGCGGGAGTCACACTGTGATAAATTGAGCCAAGGGATGAATACCCCCCCCCCCCCGGGAAATCTATAGGGGACCAAACATTTTTATCTAGTCCTAAAAGTAGTTCACAAATGTATAAGATCAACCGCAAAGTTTCATTTTGATTATCTGCAAACAGTTCAAAAAATATCTGGGTGAAGTGGGGGGGGGAGGGGAGGGGTGGGACATCTGGTCTGGATTACCCTTTTAACACGTCTTACACTCTCGAGAATACCTAGCTTTTTACAATTAATAGAACATTCTCCGACAAAATCAGAATCTTAGAAGAATTTCAATGATTAAACCAAGTAGGGTGGTTGGATGGGTGAAAGGTGTCTTCTTACATTATCCCACCATCAAAAATTTAATCGCAAAAAACTTCTTGAGGAATAGAAACAGCTAGGTCAGAATAAAGTTGTAAACTCCGCGTTAAAAATCCAAATAAAGATGCTAGTTGAACACCAGCCCGGAAAATATTTCAAGTATCACTTTTGAGGGATGGAAGGATCCTTATCTGACATGACATGAGAGAGCTGCCATGCAGCAGGAGAAGCTCCGCTCCGTACCTAAGGATGTAGCGGAGGGGGGGGGGCTGCTAATGACTGCTGAAGTTACTGAATCAAATCAAAAAGATGAATTGATCGATAACCTTCAAAGTTCAAACTGTCCGCGCCACTGACGGACATCCGCATTATAAAACCTCCCGCGTTAGCTGCAATGTAAAAGAAGATCGACGGTTGTGAAAAAATTACCTTCAGCGGAGAATCGGACTTTCGTGGTGTCGAGAAGTCTACGACAGGAGTGACACGACTTTAGCCTCATACGTAAAAGGTTTTTGGGAAGTGCGCAAAAAGAAAAAAATCGTTCATCTGTCATCTCAGTTCGTGATGTAAGTATAAACGTGGGGGCCGATCTTATCTGACCGCTATGTTTGACGTCATCATGGTACATCGTACCGTGTATTTTTTAGTGGTGTGGGTCATCCATTGAACGTTTATTGGTCATTCGTAACATCATTACGTCATGAAGGTACAAGAATCTGTGATCGGTCTTTACTCTTATACTGACGTCTTGATCTTAGTTCGTCAAGTAACCATGGACCAGAATTTGAGCGCTAGTGTAGAAAACACTGTTGCCTATCGGGAGCTTTTTTCTCATTTGACGTACGGAGGTTGCTTCGTGACGTCACGATCGGGCTTTTCCGTAAGTTGAACAGGAGTCGTGATTGGACCCGATAAAACCCGAGTGGGTCAATGTCTGAAGCATCGAAAATGGTGATGTGAGTAATTTGGGTGGTTGTGAATAAAAGCTGGACGTTTAAAATTATCAGTTTGCGATGTGTTAAAAGTTCGATGGGTGTTCGGAAGTGTGGATATTTAGCGTTTTCGTGGTTCTCTGTCTAGTGGTCTTACCTCGTCGCGAGTGTTCTTTTCCGCGTTAATCTTCTGCAGCCTACCAGTTCTGGATCGTCTCTTGTTTCTTGTCAAGTACTAAGCAATGTGATTTATTAGGTGGATTAAATGATCTCGGATTCAACGAAGTAAAACCCTGTAGAAATGAGTGGACGTCCAAGAACAACATCATTTGCTGAGGGCAATAGAATACCCCCAAGCCCTGCTTTCGGGGACATAATCAGCGGTAAGTTTCCTAGCCTGTACTTACGTTTTAGACAATGTTTACTCGAATTCAACACTTTCATCATGTCCCTTGCCTTTCTTTCATTTCTCCTTTCATTCTTTATCACAATCCTCAACCCTGACGCACATTGATCCCCTGGCGCACTCCCAAATCAGTCATGTTCCAAGTTGATTAGTGAAGGGGTTATGAGGCAAAGGTTAGCTCCCAGGTTATTTGCTCACAGTTCAGGACCAACTGTCTAACATCCAGTTTCTCTTTTCCCCTCACTGATTTTCTGTAATACTATGAGCCTACTTGTTTTGCCTTTGTCAAAAATGCCGTGCACACAAGATTTCAATCACCATCTCTTCTCTTGAATGCTTGCGATAAGAGTGGTTAGGTCTGAGATGATCATTCGTCAAAGGAAGGTGCGTCCATTGAAAGTGAGAATGTGTGGGTCCTTGCATAACAGCTGGTCATGTCAACATTCTGATTAATCTCTATTTGCCTCAGTTTCTTTCATTGGTTTGGTCCTAGGAACGAAATAGGCAGTTCAGTTCTGACGGAGGGACCAGCGAATAACCTACTAAGGTCATATGTGAGTCGCTGACTTCGGCAGAAGCATGTCCGCTTTCAGCGATCATGTAAGCCGTGTAATTGTAGTGTAAGTTGAGCTCTCATTGGAGGAAGGAAGCTGGAAATTCATTCCAAATTTTCTATTGGTGAAGGTGTGTGAACATGAAGGCTTGCCTAACGTCAAACTTTTTTTGTAGGAGGCGGAAACTCATATGAAGGACAAAGTGTGTCCTTTCAGTTTCAGTATCTTTCACTTTTTTTTATTTTGTAGCAGTATACTACAATCTTTCCAATTTGTGGAAACAAATAAAAGCTTCGTAAAATTGCTAACATTTTTCTTGTCGTTCAATTTCTTTTATTTGGGCAGCCAAGCGCAAGCACTCGTTAGCCAGTAATGTTCTGAGCTGTTTAAAGTGCTGGTTTAAATTTATCTATGTTGTATTCAAATACATGGAGGAGTCAGCCAGTACCTACTTTGGATAAGCATGGAGCCCTACATTTGGTAATTCATTTCTGATCACATGTTGGTGCTGCCAAAATCCAAGTTTGCAGCTTGTGACCAGAGACTAGCTTTGAAATCTTATGATGTTGACCTGGCATATAGAATTCAAGATATTTTTTTGTGTGTATCAAAGTAGTATACTGCCAAGGTAGATGAAACCAGGTATGTGCAGTTTGAGTCGCTGCGTGGGAGCGTAGTGAGTGAAAACAGGCAAACTCCGTTGACCAGTTGACGTTACCACTTTTCATCCATTTGATCAACACCGGAGTTGACTGGCCTACATCATTGCCAACTAGTGATCGAGACAACCCAGACAGTTAATACCATCGAGTGCGCGTAGCTGATTTATCTACCTTGATGTACAGCGTTCATTTAATGCAGATCTTTGTTTCAGAACATACTTTCTGCTTTCATGTTTCTTCTGAAACTGTCTTTTTTGCATCTGAGGCTAGCTTGATTTGCCGTAGTTGATGAGGCTGTTGTAAGCTTTTACTGTACCGCGTATCAATCATATTTTCTGAGAAAAAAGCCAGCAAAGAAATGATGGTGGCCCTGAAAAACTTTGAAATCCACTCATCAATTTCCTTAAGAGCTTTTAATTTTAAGACCATTGTGGCAAAAAAGGTGCTGTCTCGCTCCTATCTGATGAAGTTTCCATCCATAAATCAACACTGTATGCCCTGGCAGCCGTTCTATTATTCTTGGATGGCTTTAAATTAATACCCTAATTAATATGCATCGGAACCTTTGTAATTTTTTACTGATTTTTGAGCCATTAGCGAAGTTCCAAGTCATCCGAGAAAAATGAAATTTAGGAGAGGCTTGCCGTGCTAAGGAAGAACGCCGTAAGCGGCCTGTGTTACTTATGCTGTTTTTGCAATGTAACTGGGGGTCCCTACTCTTCAGTTTATCCTCACCTCCAATGCCTCCAATGGTTTGTCATTCCAAGGATTCTAGCATTGAACAATAGACAGTCGGCCTATCCTAAATGCTTAGACGGGCAGAGAGCCTTTGTTAGAGAGAAATGAGTGACCCAGGTAGGCACAACAATAATAAACTCCTGAAGAGGAAGTCTGTATACGAATTGAGGCGCGAGCTGTACTGCAAAAACAGTCTAAGTAACACATGGCACTTGCGGCGTTCTTCCTTAGCTCGGTAGAGGTGCTGCGGCCTAAAGTGTTGATCTGTAGGTGCGAAAAACTCCATCAATAGGTGCAAGTTAGTATCTTTCTTTGTCATCAAGGTCTCAAGTGTAAGACATTTTACTGAATTAATCAGTGGGTTTTTGAGTTTTTCAGTGCTGCTATCAGTTTTTTATTGCTGGATTTTACCACTGGAATGATGAATTATTTGTCAGTAGCACAACCTAACTTCAGAAATACTATGTCAATTGGCATGACATTTTTGCAAAAACCCTGCACAGCAAGAAACTTTTTTTTTTTTTTTTTTTTTTTAACATTCTCATCAACCATACGAGAGAAACTTGTGTAAGCAACATACAGTTGGCATTTCTCCGTAAGCCACCATTATAAGAAAAGGTGCATCTCTTTTCCAATTGCACTGATCGATCTGAAATGTCTGAGATTGTGCACTGCTTGTCCATGATGCAAGTATAGAGGTGGAGGTTGATTAAATTTGGCTCCCTTAATCATTCAGTGGTGGGGGTCATACCAGGACTGCGTATTTTCTGTATAGTCATTTGTGCAATTGTGATGTTATTAAGTCCTGAAATTCTGTGATCAGCCTAAATCAGTTTGTCTAGCGATCCATCAAAGTGTTTCCATTAATCCAACTGTACGATCTAGATTGAAGAGGTTAGGGTTTTTGCCATTTATAAAAACAAATGTGTAAAAAGAAGAAAAAAGAAGATTAGATGGAATCCATCTAAGAGCCATTAGAATTGGTCTGTTCCAACAATTTGTAACAGTGTAATGGAGGCAGAGACAATATATAATAGAGACCCCGCACTATCTATCTTGCCCGTGTTTGTGTGCGGTGGCAACTTTTTTTTTTTTTTTTTGGGGTCTCAACAGAACACCGCAAACATGGTCCATACCTTGACTGATGAGAAACGTTGTTGAGATTTTTGCCTAGTGAAACCGAAGCACCGAAATTGCATCAGTCAACGTATGGACCGTGTTGGATGGTGCACCCTCATGCTCCCTGTGTTAATTCCTGTTGAGTCCCAAAAAATAAGTCAGCCACCGCGCGCATGGCTAGTGCGTGGTCTCTATTCATTGGCGGATCCAGCCTTCGCGAATGGGGGGGCAAAATTGGGATTTTTGCCCCCTGGAGACCCCTTTTTATTCCTTTTTTTCTCTCTTCCTTTCCCCTTTCCTCCCCCTTTTTTTGGCCGAAGGGGGGGGGGGGGGGGATCGCCACCGTCTGTATCCGCCAATGTCTCTATTATATATCATCTCTGGATGGAGGATTGAAATCCACCCATAAATCTATATTAGGCGTTGTTGAGGTCGTTTCAAAAAAGTTGTCCAACGATAGATGGGTTTGTTTTCAGCACAAAGATAAGTTTGCCTTTTTGTGCATGTATAAGAACGCAAACACATGTTTGCACAGTGAGCCGTATGCTCTGTAATCGGCTATCTTTCTTGAAACGAGCTCTATGAGATATCCAAGATGACGGTCTAATGAATGGGTAGTCGGAATAGGGCAGTTCCATTCAATTGAGGCTTTCACTTTGATGAATCGCTTTTCTCAGTGCATGGGCGGATGCAGGGAATTGTCTTTCTCTCTCTCCTCCCATTTCAAAACGTGCGTTGGAAAAGGACAGAAGAAGGGGCCAAAGTCACGTGATGGCCCCCTCTGCTATCCTTTTCTAACACATTAGTTCAAATGGAGGGAGAGAGAGAAAGACAATTCTCTGTATCTGCCCATGTCTCAGTGTAGGACGTTGCGATCAGATGGGATGCCCCCAGTGTGACCCGCTCATTTTTTAGGCATTTTGGAATTTTCTGATGCTCCCAACATCATTTGTACGTGGTAGTATACTCCAGAACAGACCCTCTCCATAGTAGTAGCAAAAGTTAATTACAGATCCATTGAGAGAAATGGTTAGATTGCAGCCTGAGACAATCTCCGATAGTTTGATGGAGTATCAGATGGAAAAATAAACGGATCTCAGATACCCTCTTGCGTAATGCCTACACCACACTACAGTGCAAACATAGTAGTCATCGTTGATCGTGAATTGCTATCAGACCTACTTGCTCACTCAGATCATAGATTGACTGACTTGTGTAAAATGCTAAACAAGTGGCAGTGAACCATCAGATCAACCATCGGATCGAGACACTGGTGCAACCAGGATCTCTTCCATCTCTCTCATTTCCCATTTGAATGTATTAGTCGGAAAAGGACAGAAAGAGGGGGTTTTATCCTGTTGTCCATCCTTGTCTAACATACCGTCTCTTAATGGAGAACAGAGAGAGATGAAGAAATTCTCGTTGCGCTAATGGATCGAGACGATGATTGGAAGCATGTAACACTATGAGCTTGCATCTGTGTGGTGCAAAAGCGCATGTAAACATATTTTCATCCTTTCATACTCCATTTCAGAGGTATTCGGATTGGTTTCAGCTTATCGGGGCTACCTTTAAATGAAATATAAAAGGTGGGGAAGGAGTTACGTGCTCTCTCAAGATGCTCCATAACAAGCTCATATGGTTGCATAACCAACAACTCATTAACTTGATCTGACTACAATATGATGGTTCACAACCACCCCAGAAAGATATTGGGTGAGAATTTAAGAGTGAAATTTTGATAGGAAACACTCCTATAGAATAAATTCCTGGAAATTTAAAATGACTAGGTAGGATCAGTGGGGTATTTCAGAGTGCAAGGGGGGGGATTAATTGCTCAAAAGCCCTGATTTTTTTTTTTTCCAAATTGTTCTAATGGCATTTTGTCAAATCAGCGACTGCAATTGAAACCCCTTTTATTGGATACATTTGGGCTCATCCGCTCCGGGAGGAAATTTTTAGCTTTGCCACCGGGAGGGTTGATGCAGAAGATTTTGTTATCTTTTCCACCTTTAAACCGCTTTTCATTGATGTCATGAGTCTTGCGTAATTAAAGCAAGACTGTGGAACAAAATTGACTGAACAATTTGGTGAAAGAAAATAAATATTTTGAGTAGAAAAAAAGAGCAGCAAGCTACTTGTTATTGTTCTGTTGCGAAGTCACTGATGTTGAAAGCAAAGCTAATTCAGTTTTTGGTAATATAAAAAAAATATAAATAAATCAAACGTAAGCACCTTGGCTATGCATACCACATTTTTAATTCTCTCAACATTACGAATTTTTGCTTGTTAATTTTCATTTTGATGCCCCTCCATTGCGTGTTTCTGCAGGTTTTGAAAGTTGGATCATTAAGATGATTCCAGGGCTGAGTAGTTCAAACCGTGGAAACCACGTCGCGCTGCTCAAAAAGTCAACAGTTTTTGCGTGAAATTGACGAATTTACGACATAACCACAAATTCAAAGAACCTCAGCACCTGCAAGCATACTTCAGGAAAATACCCTGGAAGTTTCAAGTTGAAACTTTAAAAAATAAAGTCGAGAATTATGAACGAAACTTCCCATAAGCCTCAAAGAGTGCGAGTGAGGTAGATAGACATATACTATCAATCGCACTCACACTCACTCTCTAAGCTTAATGCGATACTAATTTCATAATTTACGGCTTCAATTCTTAACCAATTTAGCTCGTTTTGGGCTCGAAAACCATGAAAAAATTTCGCAGGTGCTGACATTAATGCGGATTTTGCGTCTTTTCTTCGGTTTCAATTTAAAGTGCCAAAAACATGACTTTTCCGATACGCGAAAAGCTAACCATCGGATTGAAAGCAAGAAAAGTTTCGCCTGGAATCTCCTTAAAACTCGGCCCTAAGAACTCTTGGAGACGGACTCCGAACTTTTGGACGACACAAAGAGTATGACGGCGGGAATCGATTAATTCCATTGGTTTAAACTATCACACTTAAATATTTAAACGAAGCTTAGCGTCATTTGGTCTGAAACGAATGACTCCAAGTCTAGTTCGCATAATCACGCGACGCCGTTCAAACCAATGGTATAAATCGATTTCTGCTATTCCGTCCCTTCACTCGTGTAGGCCCAATGTTCGGTATCAGCTGCAGGACTCGTTTATAAGTGCTGGCTTCAAAGAAACAAATGAGTGGATCATTGAAACCGGCGTGCACATGACCGAATCCTGCAGCTGATACCGAACTTTCAGACTGCGCCAGTCCAGATAGCGGGAATCGATTTATTCCTTTGGTTTAAACGGCGTCTCGTGATTATGCGAACTTGACTTGGAATCATTCGTTTCAGACCGAATGACTCGAAGTTTTGTGTAAATATTTATGTGAGATAGCTTAGAGCAATGGAATTAATCGATTCCCGGCGTCACTCTTTGTGTCGTCCTAAAGTTCGGAATCAGTCAGCAGATACTCTTAAGGGGTCTCTCCAACTGCGAATGTAAAAGCGCGAAAAAGCTGATTGAGCCAATGAGCTGCCTTGAAGTCGACAGGTTGAGTCCGATGTATCGACAGCAAAGAAGCCCATTGGCTCAAGCAGTCAATTCGCGCTTTTAAATTCGCAGGTGGAGAGACCCCTTTAGGGCCGAGTTTTAACACGTTCCTCGATTCTTCCTCGAAACCTCCTCAACTTGAAAAATGTCATTTGAAATAAAGAGAGGAGAACGTAGCCATGGCCAGGATATTGTCTTTCTCTCTCCTAGCCCATTCGACTGCGTGTGTTAGAAAAGGTCAGAAACAGGGACTGAAATCACGTGACAGTCCCTCTAGCCATCATTTTCTAACAAATGCGTTCTAATAGGCTAAGAGAGAGAAAGAAAACATCCTGGCTATGACTATGGAGGAGAATGAAAAGTGGGTGAGGATCAAATGTAAGAAGATCTGGGGAGGAGTGGATATTCGTTGAGAAAATAAGAAATTGAGGATGGAAAATGTCGATATTTAAGTATAAGGGATCTGAAGACTAGTCTGGCCCAGTGGCGCACCAAAGGAGGTGGTTTTAGGGTCAATCCCCCCCCCCCCCCCCCCGAGCATCAAGATTTTGCCCTAAAAAAAGTCATATTCGGCCAAAATTTCTTTCAAAACCCCCCTTAAGGCCTCAGAAAGTGGAAAATTTGCTCCCCACCAAACTAAAGTTCTTGGTGCGCCACTGGTCTGGACCAACCCCTGAGATTTCCTCGAAATCTTGAACTTTTCTAACCTCAATTTTAAAGTTCCAAAGCAATCCATTCCGTTTGTAACAATTTAACTTTTCCTCGATGTATTCCATCAGTTCCTCAATCCAATAACGTTTCACAAGCCAGTAGCGTAGCGTGCGATTTGGCAACGTTACAGTTCAGCCATTTAAACCCATGAAAAAGATCGAACTATTGGGTGTTCGGTGAACACCTTCGCATTCGACTTTTTACATGGGTTTAAATGGACACAATACACCGTTGCCGCATTGCACGCTACACCATCCACTGCCCCTTTTACCTCATTCTTCCCAAATATTCCTCCAATCGATCTTCACTCTCTTTTCATCCTCCTTCCAGGAAGCTCTGAAAAGTTTAGGAGCCTGTTAAAATTCGGCCGTTAAAGCCTTTGTCTTTGCAGCTCCGAAATAATCAATAAAAAAAAAAAGAAAATGATTGAAAATGCAAGTATAACGCGGGATGTATGTATGTATACAAGGAAGTGGCTTGGAGATTGGAGAGGGTAGGGTAGGACGAAAAAAAAAAATGTGGGATAAGAGGCGGTAGTGGCCGCGGCGCGCGGTGGAAGTGTGGAACGAGGCGTTTGAGTTAGAACATATTTTTCTCGGCTTATTTCTTTCCCAACGTTTTTGGTTTATTTTTGGCAGAAAGCTTCTCTCTCTCGTCAGAGGTTTAGTGAATATTTTCTCTTATTCTCCATTTCGGACTGCTCCGTGCCCGCTCCGCCCCCCCCCCCCCCCCGTCCCTTCCCAGCACCACCATGCTGCTTTGGCGTTGCTCAATCATTTTAACGCAAACTTCAAAATTATCGAAATGAAGGTTGGGATTTGCAGCGTTAAGTTCAAGCAGTGGGGCGTTGCCATCGAGTTATTATTCTTTCCGGGGAAACCTTGGTCCAGTGCCCGTTCCTATGAGTCAAATTGGAACACGTCGTTCAAAAGAAGGGAGAGGTGGAGAACGGAGAAAGAAAATAATGACAAAAACGGGAAGTAATCATGAGATCATCGGGATTGCAACTAATTTCAAGCCCAAAGGATATTATGCAGTATGAAAAATTTTGCCCACCTCAAGGATTGAGAGATTTTTTTTTTGGTATTTATTGGCCACAAAGATTTTTAATAGACTGGATTAGATTGGACGTAACGCCTGCCCGTTGAAGGCGATCGGTAGACAACCACGATTACAGTTTGTGCCATGATTTTCGGAATTTACACTGAAGTAAATGGGAAATGGCTTTTTTTTTAAAAAAAATTAAATAATTAATTAAAAATACTAAAAAAAATATTGTTTTCAAAAAACTTGGTACCATTTGAAAGCTCTTGATATGCAGATTTTGGTTAGGGCAGGTTTTTGTACTGATTTCTTGATCGTAAATATTCTATAGAAGCTCAAAGTTGGGTCAATTTCCCTCGTTTCTATAGTTTGCTTGCAGAATGCCCAAAATATTTCCAAAAAGTGCGGAAATTATGTTCAGAATCCACTCAAAATTGGTTTAAAGAGAGCTCGAAAGATGCCTAAATTATTGCATACTTACAATAAATTTTAACCCTGATTAAAAATATTTTCATCAAGTAGTTAGCGTCGGCAAGTTTGATGGTTGCAGAATATCTACTGGTAGAATTTCTGCTATCGACTTCCAAAGTTTACAGGCACTGCCAGAAGTGTGATATGATAGGCAACAGATTTTTTGCGTTATGATAGGCAACGGGTTTTTTGCGTTCCTCCTATACTTGATGCAATAGTTAAAGCACCTACTTTACAGGCCAGGTAATGAATATCTTTTAGGAGGCAGGGGTCAGTTGGATTTTCTCCACCTCATAAAGCTTTAAGTATTTACTATATGATTCCCATAATACGCACCTAGTTAATGCCTTCACGTTACTGCCAACATGTCTAAATACTGCAGAATAAGGAAACATTGAAAACTTACTTATGATGTCAAGTTACTTCCAACAACCTCAACCTTTGTACGCAAGGTGTACAAAGTGTAGGTATGTGCAAGAGGCAGAGTTCAGCTAATGTTCAAGATCCTGCTTCTTGCCTTGATGTATCCTAGAATATACAGTTGACGAATTAAATAATGTCAGTCGACACCTGATATTTTGGTTCAGGTAGGCAATTTGCAATACTCATTACAATGCATATAAGTAGAGCACGTTGCCTATTCCAGCAAAAATTCAAGGAACCGACTGACATTATTTAATTCGCTGACTGTACCTAGAACACAGTGCACTGATTGACTATGAAAAACTTTTGAGTCCTAGCTCTGCGTCTGTGGTCTGTAATGTAGCCCTTCCGCAGTTAAGCACTCTTGTTCCTTCTCCTGTAGTTCTTTACTGTTCCTTATATGCCTTGTTCAGTACACTTGCAGCTGTAGTATTTAATGATTGGTATTTATGTATGGTATTTATGTAGAAAAGGTTAAACAAATCTGCAATTCAGTAATTCAATCGTCCACATAAAGAAAAGCAAATAGGTATCATGATTATTTACTTACCTACTGTGTGAGTTTGTGAGTGATCGCAAAGATTGTTTGGAGATAGATTGATGCAAGAACTTTGAACCGAGTTTTGCAAATAGCAATTGTTAAATGTCAATTGCCATCTAGAGAAAATCAGATTTCAAAATTAAACCTAGATTTGTTCCCACTACAAGATAGTGGAAGATGCTCCTCAGGGTATGAGCAGAAGGCAATACATTTCTTACGGTTTATTTCAATTAAACTTAGTTTAAGTTCTGAGCAGAACGGGGCACAATTTATTCAACGAGTAATGTGATCAGTCTGGCAACTTCGACAATGGACTAGTGCTCGATGCCACTATCTGCATTACTGGTTGAATAGTTGTCAGATCGTAAAATGACTTGAGACTTGGCTGAATACTTGGAAATAATGTCACACAAAAGGTGCTTGTAATTCCTGGTGATTGTTCACAGCACCATATTTCATAGATCTGTGACTCAAAATCAGTGTCGAAGCGTGCAATTTGGCAACGTTGCGATTTCTCCATTTAAACGCATGAAAAACGATCGGAGTACTGGGTGTTCGGTGAACACCTTTGAATTCGATCTTTGACATGAGTTTAGATGGATACAATGAAACGTTGCCACATTGCACGCTGTGTCACTGCTCAAGATGTCTCTTTGGGGGAATTTTATTCTGATGTTTGGGTGAGGATTGGAAGTCAGGAACTTTTCGGGGGACACCGAAGGCCAAGTTAACATAACTATTTCTAGCCAATCAGGAGCATTGTTCATTGTTCTCTCTTACTGTTGATCTATTCTTTGTGCCCCCACCTCGCAGAATGGGTACAAATTCTGAGGTTTGGGTATACCGTTGCTGTCATCCATTGTTGCTGAACAAACTATTGGGGTGAGACATTAAAATGCACAATCATTGGTTTTGGTGAAGATTTTCGACCATACCGCATGGTAAAATTCACTGCTTCAGAGCAAAGTGTCATCAATCTAAATTTAAAACACTGAGTAGGCACGAGGTTGAAAAGGCACTTTTTTTGTTGGTTTGAATACTTTTTTATTGTCAGTTTTGGTGTTTCTGTCATGTTTTCCGCTGAAATCATCTCCGAGCAAAAAAATACAAGCCGTTTGCAAGTTTCCTATTGTGAGAGTTTTGCATATAGTTTGAGGAGCACTTTTAATTTATAATTTACCCCTGTGAGCCTGACTTGTGTACCTTTCATAGCTGCAAGTAAACTTTTTTCTTCTTAAATTATCAGTTTTTTACAAAGAGAAGGCGTACGAGGAGGCGTACTTCAATTTAACGTTTCAAAATCTCCTTATACTGTTTCATTTTTAAAAGAAAAGCTTTTTTCGCTAATGTTCTTGACTTTTTCTCCCAAATTGGGGGTGGGTACTGTGGGGATAATCTTATGAAAAACTTTCATTGAGATTGGTTCGTCGGTCCATCATGGAGGGAAGACATTAGGATTGGAGTTAATGAAACGTTGGATTGACTTACGTCCCTTCATAAAAACACCAACAAAATGTGGTATTGCTGTTAGTGTTTGGGGTGTTAGCACAAACAATTTAAGAATTAATATGATATAATAACAGCGTGGAGGAGGTAATATTCGTTTTTACAAAAACATCTTTTTCCCTTTTTTTTCAAGAATTTGAGGAAGGGGTAGGAATTTCAATGAGATAGTAAACTATTGAGTTGTAAACCTTTTGATTTTAGATCAAAGAACTTTATACATTGTGATGTAAATAATATCGCACAAATAACCAAAAGCCAATATCACTGCATATTATGTCTATAGAGAAACAATAGAGAATGCAATGCCCACTTGTTTTTTTTATTTGTTAGTTGGAGGTGAAAGTAAATAGTGGTAATGAAAATAACAGTAATTAGTAATTCAGTTCTTGTCCAACTTATCAAAGCAAGATAAGTACAAAAATATAACATTCGACTGAAGCTTAAAAGAACTGCCACTTACTATTATTAAAATTGGGTTGCAAAATAATGCATGGAAAGAAAAAAACAACTAGAAACTACAATTTCGATAATGGCACGCATATCAATTGAAAAAAAAAATAAAACACTGACCCGATGAACATTCTGAGTAGGAATGCATCAATCCAACCAAGCGCATCTTTGCATATATGGGTCATTGTCAACTCAAGGTCTCAAGAGGAGTAAAGGTGTATTTATAAAGTCCCAACTGAACAGGGCTCTCCCCCCAGTCCAGGTTACTGTCTTGTTAAATGGTTCCATCAAATATTTTTCTTACCTTTTTTTTATTTGGCTATAATTTTTTACATTCTCATAAAATACTGTGCCGGAGATTAAAATAATTTAAATGTGTTCTAAATTTGGGTTTTGTATTTTTGCCAATTATGCTCTCAGTTTCATGAACGGTCACTTATCCTAATTTTTCTTATTTGTTCTGCTTGAATTGTGTCAAAAATAATTTGATTAAAATGAAAGTTTCAATTCCAAGTTGGTTTAATTTTTCCCCCCATAATAGAGAGTCCATCACTTCTTGCCATGTTCCACCCTTTGATTAGTTTTAAAGCATACTTTTTTTTTATCAACTTCCCTGTAGATCTTCGGGCTGTGACAAGTTAACCTTCAAAGTAATTTCATTTTCAGTTGAATTATTCTTTCATTGAATTTTAATGTCCGTGAAAACTATGAAATCTCTCAGTGAAATGTCATCCGATATTTTGCATCAGTCTCTGTCTGATTCATGTCAAATTACCGAAGGTAGTGTATTTAGTACACTTTTCATTATTTCCCCTTCTTTTTTGTCCTTTTAATTTTCAGTGTTGTCAATCACCTCTCATCACTTGCTTACCTCAAAATCAATTTCTTTTAGTGGTTTCTCATCTTAAACAAGATTCGTGTGTTTTTCTTGCATCCCATTCCAGTCAATCATGTCAATGTAATTTTTAATGTTGGCTCTTCAAATTAAACACTCAGCTGAGGGTCTTGTGTTTGATATATGTATATTTTTTTTTCATAACATTTTTTGATAGTGTAGTTAAGCAATATAATTACCTCTTGAAATGTTAAGACTTAGAACTGCATACCTATGGTCATGTGATGTGTATGATTTGGAGGAACACTTTTACTTCCAATGAAGTAAGGGACTCATTTTCAAGCTTTTGTGTTTTTCAAAAAAGTATGGAACTTCGTTTGAATCATGGCAGGTCAAAGTGCAGAAAATAAGTGTAAAGATTATGCTTTTTTTATTCAAAGTAAATACTTTTTGAATGATTCGCACGTTGATTTAGTCCAGAAGTAAATATGGAACTTTTCCTGTCTGAAAAGTATGCAGTTTAAACTTGACGAAAGGAACATGATTCAAATGGTTCACTCACCTAAATTTGAAATTGAAAGAATCCAAAATCAATTTTTAAACTGTCCAGTTACTCTTGGTATCATAGCTTTTGTTGTTTGCCTCAAAATTATTCTTAAATGAGTCACTCACTCTGAGAGGTTTGCGTGTTTGTCGCAGTGCCATGTAATTGCTAACACGCAATTCCACGAAGCATGCCCAAAAAGCACGTTTACGACTAATTCTTCGTTATTTTGCTAAGAAATGTAGTCACGGTTAATCTTTGGATTAATTTTAAATCTTGCATTTAATCTATATGTATGTATTCTCAGTTTTACCAGCCCACTGGTTCATTGAATTTTAGAACTCTCCTGAAGAAGGAAACTTTGATTTGTGTTTTACTTTTCAAAAAAATATTTTGGAAATGGAGTTTTGCTTACTCCCTAATTTTGTTATAATAATTTAAAAATAGCATTTGAGAACCTATGTTTATGGTTTGTTGATTTTTTAGGAGTTGGTGTTAAAGTAATATTAAATTTTACTGATTCCCACAGTCGATGATTCCAGGGTCGATTAGTTCCAACTGAGGACACCACGTCGCGCTGAAACACTCAAAAATAAAGCCGGAAATGATGAAATACAAAAACTCCTATAAGCCTCAATGAGTACAAGTGAGGTAGATTGATGTATTATCACTCTCACTCACTAAGCTTATGGCTAAGTGAATTTCATAATTTACGGCTAACCCTATTTTGCCTTTTTTGGGGTCAAAAAATCCATAAAAAATTTTGCAGGTGCTGATGTTGTTGGATTTTGCGTTTTATCTATGGTTTCAGTTTAAAATGCCAAAAACACGAATTTTCAGCAAAGCAACTAGTGGCGCTGTCCATCGGATTGAAATCTGGAAAATTTTTGCCTGGAATCACCTTAAAATCCAAATTTCCATCATTCTTGTAAATTACCTTGTGAATTCATGGACTTATCTTCATAATTTTTTCAGTCTTTATCATGATTTTTTTTTTCTGTTTTGTTTCAGGTAAAGATGGCAGTAAAATGTCGACTGTGGTTGCCACACCAGGCCAAGGCCCTGATAGACCTTTAGAAGTTTCTTATACTGTTATTAGGGTAATCGGAAATGGAAGTTTTGGAGTCGTGTATTCAGCAAAACTATGCGAAACAGGCGAAATGATTGCCATAAAAAAAGTACTCCAAGACAAACGTTTTAAAGTGAGTATCGATCTTTGTATTTTCTCTTATGAAATGAAATGTTTGGATAGTCAATAGTATTTGATGGGCAATTGTAAGCTTACTGTAATCACTGAGCATGGTGGAAGTGTACTGCCTTGCTACGAAAGAACCGTAGCAAGCCGTAAGCACCATGTGTTACTTAGACTGTTTTGGCAGTATAGCTCGCGCCTCTATTGCTGGTTTTATACCGAGTCCCTATTCAGGAGTTTATTATTGTTTTACCTACCTGGGTTACTCATTTCTCTTTAACAAAGGCTCTCTGCCTCTCCGCCCAAGCATTTAGGAATGGCTGTCTATTGTTCAATGCCAGAATCCTTGGAAGGACAAACCATCGAAGGCATTGGAGGTGAGGGTAAACTGAAGAATAGGGACCCCGAGCTACATTGCAAAAGCATACGTAACTAATGGCGCTTACAGTGTTCTTCCTTAGCACGGCAGTGTAGAGGTAGAACCAAGTTGACCGCACATCGGCTATATCATCACGGGACAGATTTGGTATAATTTTTGAATACCATGTGTGATAACTCTGTAAGTTGACAATTTTTTGCTCACAAAATGTTCGACTTCAATTCTCTGGAGTATTTTTTCATGAGGAGTACAAAAATGACCTAATTTTCAGTTATCTCGACTTTAGAGAATACTGTTTACTATTTAAAACAATTCAGAATTTTCCTACGTGACTCATACTGTTTATTCCTCAGTTTCTTCACCACCATCATTATAACAGTGTTACTTTGAAGCGAGAATAATTTGAGATGATTTTAAATCCTTATTCTTGTAAGAAATTCTGTCAAATCCAACTAAAGAGGACGAACATGACCTAATTCAAAGTGTGAAATTGATTTTTTCCTCGTTTATTATGTCAGGGTTTAAAACTGATTTCAGTTTCAACTGACCTCCTCTTCCATACCAAGTATTTGTTGGTAACTCAGTAATACTTGGTAATACTCAGTAATAGTTGGTAACCCCAGGTTATGGTGCAAACCCTTACCGCTTCAATTTTGTTGGTTACTCATGTCAGCCCATTTTTAAATTAGGAATATAGCCACTGGGGCAGATAAAAAAATAAAAAAAATGGCAAATCAAAATGTGCCAGTAGGAAATTAGGGCCCAAAAAATGTTTGGAACGGACATTTCCGGAAAGATGTTGGATGGTGAGCATATACGTGCGGTTTTAAATGACTACCTGCTCACCAATCAGCTGCAAGCAGGACTGTCCATTCCAAACATTTTTTTTGGGTGTAGTGTTCCTGGTCAATACAATCAAGAAATCAAGAGTATTTTCTTGAAGAATGTCACCTTTGGCGGGTACATTGATTTTGTAAATTATTAGAAAATGGCACAACTAGAGTCCCTTTATACTGTGAGAGTTGCGCCATTGCTGAATCCATCTCTGATTGGCTCTCAGATTTAGGCTCTCAAAGAAGCCCCAAGAGGCTAATGCAAATGACGGAGGGTTTGTTTACTTTTCACTCACTCGCTTTTATCACACATTTACTGTACCAGTGACTGCGATAATTTTTGTTGATTTTTCCAATGCTTAAATTTCATTATGGAGAACATTATCTCTCTCAATAACGACCGTTCTTGGCAAGAATCGGAACCTAACTTTTTAGAAGTAGCGAAACAGCAGAGGCAAATGGCCAACCGCCATTTGCATTTTGCCTCTTGGGGGCTTCATTGATCCGCTTCCTCTTCATTTTGAATGACATGGTGCAACTCTCATAGTATATAGGGACTCTAGGCACACCCTCACTTTTTCGGTTTTTTTTTCTTTTGCCAGAATCCATTTTTTCAATATTTTAGACTAAAATGAGGTCCTGATCATGTTTGTTTAGGATTTCAAACTAGTTCAAGCCCACCCCTCACTTCCTTCTACTGATGTTTACTTTGTGTTGTGTGTGAAAGGGAGGGGGTGCAATGAGGCAATGCAATTTGAGAGAAAAAGGGAGATAATGAATTTTGTAGGGAGACAAGCCTTGTTTTCCTTATTGTGAGAATTTTGGAATTTTTCCAGCCTCATACTGAGATATATGTGCTCCTTAAGGCATAGGAATTAACTTCAAAAGTTTTCAAGCTGATCAGATCGGTTTGAATCAAAGATTACTTATACATACAGATCTGGCACAAGCTATTTTGCCCGTGTTAAGTGAAAAATGGATAAAACGCCGGCCGTGATACAACCGAGCATACAGAGAGGATCATAAAGATTACAGAATTCTAGTTCTAAAAGATTACTTTTCCCCACTTTTCTTGTGTTTATTTGCGGAACTAGAACAAACATGGAACTGTGAACAGTGGAACACGGAACAGTTTTGTAACAGACGAACATGGAAAATGTAATCTTTTTTCTATAACCTTTATGATCCCCTCTGTATGCCCGGTTGTATCACGACCGGAGTCAACATAACAAAATTCGGGCTTATACCATATCTGTATGTATAAGTAATCTTTGGTTTGAATGATGTTGTGTGGACAAAAGCAGTTGCTAGCTGGAATTTCGAAGTTTTAATGCTTTTTATCTGCTGCTGTTTGGAAGGGATTTCTAACATTGATAGAGTATAGTTCGGGATTTCAGAAGTGTTTTTGTAGAGGCACCTCATGGTTTTTCTCAGCAAAATTTAATTAACTTTTACGAGTGTGTAGGTCGTAAACAAGGCTGCTTGCTCTTTAAAATCCTGAAAAAGTAGATTTTCTATTGTTGTTTCTTTTTCAGAATCTGTCCACTTTTATTGACTATTTTTTTGTTTTTCTTTTTTTCAGAATCGGGAGCTACAAATAATGAGACGTTTAGAACATTGTAATATAGTTAAATTAAAATACTTTTTCTACTCCAGCGGTGATAAGGTAAGATATCTTCTCAACTTTCATTGTTTTTCATTAGTTTTCATAACAATTTTACAAGTTTAATAGGTTAGTCGATCCCTTTGAAGAATTAAGATTAAAAAATGTTTATCTTTCATAAACGACCACCATTTATCTATGCTTTGCTTGGACCCAAACTTCTCCATTTTTATTAATTTCTAATTATGGAGCAGTAGGTGTATCTCTTTGTATTTCATCGCTATGTTTTTGCATACTGACTCTTGCTAGGCAAGCCGGTTACTTCATGATCATAAAAAATCAAATCCACCATAATTGCACTTAAATAAATTATCGTGCCAAAATGTACTTCAGTTCACTTGACAAGCCTAAAAGTGATGCCGTATGCCCTCTTTTAAAGCACTTTGTATAAAATCAAACAGGTATCGTCAAACAAGTAATTGATGAGCAGAAATCCACCTCAAACAGCAGGTGAGCCAAAAAATGCGAAGTTCATTTCAAATGTATGTACAGTTGATGTTCTGTTTGTCAAACATTTGTGCAGTTTGATGGTCCGTCAAACTGCAGAGGTATTTGACGATAGATGGTGTGTCATCTGTTCACCAATGTCAGTCAACAAAACCAATAAAATCCGTTTTTGAGATGTTTTGGTCAAGGTTGTGTTTAAATTTTGGAAGTGTCAGAGACCAATTAATGTTTGGTCCGAACGGGCTTTGGGCCGTACCGAAAAATGGCGATTCTAACCTCACATTTCTTTAACGACACATTGGAATATTGGGAGGGCTCCCAACTTTACGTTACTTAGGACGGGTTTAGTGCGATTTGTTGGTTTACATCTTGTGATACATTTTTTAGGTTAGTTTGTGGTTTTGCCATTTTTAAACGGTCCGATGCGGTCTGTTGAGTGGTGGCGGATGCTTGTTGAGGTACTTGGGGCGGACTTTGGGTCGAGGACCGTTTGTACGGAACAGTTATTGGTCCCAGGCTGACAATACTGCAGTTTGATCAAAATCGTTTAAGCGTGTGCAAAGGCCTAAAGCTACTTTGTGGATCCAATTTGTTGCTTCAAAACTTGTTTTTGCTATTGGTTAATGTTTGTTTCTTTTGTTTGCAGAAAGATGAGGTTTACCTGAATTTAGTGTTGGAGTATATTCCTGAAACTGTATATAAAGTGGCCAGACATTACAGTAAAACCAAACAAATTATACCTATTAGTTTTATCAAGGTAATTCTACATTCTGTTTGTATTTTATGTGTGTGTTTTTGTGTTTTCTTGTGTAATTCTTTAAATTCTTTCTCCACTGCGGCATACCGTATATTCCCGCAGATAAGCCGCACACGTGTATAAGCCGCACCCCATATTTTGAGAGGGCAAAAAAAAAAAAAAAAAACTCGCGTATAAGCCGCATTTTTTCACGAAAGAAACAGGTGAAAGTAAGGAAGAAAGAAAAGAAACAAGTAGAAAATAAGAGTTTTTTCCCAAAGAAGAGAGAAAAAGTCTCGATAATCAGCGGAGAGAGCAAATAAGTGAGCCATGTAATCAGATCAAAGGATCGCCCTCCGTGCAGGTGCAGCGTGCATCGATGCATCATGTTGACAGCTTGACAAGTGGTTACAAGGTGTTACGCAATATGATCAAACAAGTGATCGGTCTGAGGTGGCGCTCTCTCCCTCCAGTCTACGGCGCGTGCCGGCTCACGCGTGGCGCCAAAAAGACGCGTGCCATCCCAGGCCCAGGTTTCTAGGTTATGTTATTGTTTACAGATACCGATCATGCACCTTTCGTCTCTGGAATTTTACGACTCGTAGATTCGTAAACTACTTCGCGAAAAACGAAGTTAAATGACAGTAATATTGGTTCTTTCCGCCTCGCATGCGTGTTAGAAGCGGTCATATACGTTCACCTGCGTAAAACGCGTCAAAATCAGCGATTAATGGTCTTGGATATGGGATGTCCCGCGCATAAGCCGCACCCCGATTTTGAGAGGTCGAAAAGTGGTTTGTAGGTGCGGCTTATCTGCGGGAATATATGGTAGTCTTGTGGAGCCAGCAAACAACGCTCTTACATGCTTGAGGAAGGATTTTTCTTTTCTCTTTAGTTTTCCTAAACAAAAATACAGTAACTAGAGAGTGCCATAAGATTGGTGGATGTCAAGAGAACCAGTTTTGAGAAAATGAAGCTCAAAAGTTTTCAACCTGTCAATAAGAGTAGTGGCGTAGCGTGCAATTTGGCGACGTTGTACGTCATCCATTTAAACCCATGTAAAAGGTCAAATGCGAATGTGTTCACAGAACACCCAATGCTTCAAACTTTTTTATGGGTTCAAATGAATGAACTGCATTGTTGCCAAATTGCACTCTACGCCACTGCAGTATGCTTCACAAATGTTTGTTGGAAAACTTTTCAAGGACAGCTATACAGGGAGCCTCTCATATTACAGAATATTACTAGATTTTTTGCTTATTCCAAGTACGAAGTGAAGTACGAAACGTTTAAAAAAATAGTGTATTTTTCCTTCAGAAAATACATTGAAATGACATCTGCCTGTCCTATAGGCAACAACCATTTAAATGTGAAAAGAAATTGTGCACTTTTTCCTTGTTGGTAATCATTGATCCTGGCCCAGAACTCCAATTTTCGGCCTTATCTTTTGATCTCATACAGACCTATCGTGAAATCATGCAGAAGGCTAATTAGAGGTACAACCCACTCCTATGATATCTTGATTTGTTCACAATTTTAAAACTGTTGCCAGTTTTTTGAAAAATAAATTCCAAAATGTCAACAAAATTTTACAATATTTCTTGGCTGAGCCCTATATTGTACAAAAATTTTAAAGCTCTTAAAAGGATTTTTGAAATGAGGCCACACTCAATATTCTATGACTGACAATGGTTCAGTTAAATGTCTGATTAAAGATGATAATCTCTGCAAAAATTTGGGCAGATTTCAGCAACTGTGAAATTTCACGAAAAAAACTTTTAGAAGCTTATAAAATCTGAAAGTAATGGTTTTTGTTTTTACTAACTGTAGAGCTGGTGTATCAAATTTCAAGGAAATTGAAGAGATTGTAAGATTCTTAGTCCGGTCTGTTTTGACGTAGAATTCAAAAACTCAATTCCAATTTAAGTCACAAAAAAGTGCATCAAGTAGTTATTCAAGTTATAAAAAAGTGTCACATTCATACATTTGCCGAAATGAAAATGGCTTCTTCTTTCTTTCAGTTAAAACTAATCTTAAAAAAAAATGTTTTAAATTGATCTTCAAAATAATCTTAATTAATTTTAAATGAATCTTTCTTTTGTTTCAGTTGTATATGTATCAGTTATTCCGAAGTTTAGCATACATTCATGCATTAGGAATTTGTCACCGAGACATCAAACCTCAAAATTTATTGTTGGATCCTGAAACCGGGGTGCTTAAGTTATGCGATTTTGGATCAGCAAAACATCTTATTAAAGGAGAGCCAAATGTGTCCTATATTTGTTCTCGTTACTACCGTGCACCAGAACTTATCTTTGGTGCTATCGATTACACCACAAAAATTGGTAAGATTCACAACTTTGAATAAGATCTTTCATAATGCTAACAGAGAGGAGCTGGAGCATCAATTAATTTTCTTTTAATGTCGATGAAGGCTTCCAAAACTTTAAAGTATTAGTTTTAAGCAAGTGCAAAGCAGAGTTTTTGAAAACGAAGCGAAGCAATCCTGCTTTGCGGTGCACGAAGCGGATTACATCCTGCTTGGAGGTGCACAAAGTGGATTAAATTCTGCTTTGCATAGGCCTGTGCGATGTCTCATTTGGTCTTTCAAAGTCGCTTTGATGTCGATTTCCAAAATCGGAGCGATGTATCGAAAAATCGGAAAAATCGAAAACTTTGAAAAATATTGAAACATCGATCCATATCGAATCATCAAGCCAAATTAAAACATCAATCCGCATGGAAACATCGATCTACATCGCAACATCGATCCGTATCGAATCGTTGATTTATACAGAAACATCGAAACATCGATCTGCATAAGAGCTTACATTTACATCAAAATACCAAAACATCAACAAAACAATTAATAAAAAAGTTAAGCATTGGATTTTTTAATGCCGTTTTTCTTGATTTTTATTTTAAAGATTGATCGGAACAGTGACCAACATGACCCTTTGATCGGAAAATTGAAATCTCATTCGATAATATCCCACCATACATTAATCGCGGTCCGGATCGATGTGTCGATATTGATTGATGCTTCACTGTTGATCGATATGGATTGATGTTTCGATCTGGATCGAAGTTGCAATGTTTCGATGTGGATCGATGATTTGTTGTGGATTGATGTTTCGATGCATCTAATGAGACATTGAACCGCATTCAATGTCCCTTAAACATCGAACAAGCGTTGATGCATCGAACATCGCACAGGCCTAGCTTCGCAGTGCACTGAGGGGAGAAAATCCTGCTTCGCAAAGCATGAAACGAAGCACGAGAAAAATATGCTGTCCAAAAATCAAGCAGAACCATTTCTTCCCCCCCCTTCCCCCAAATCAAGAATCCTTTGCAAGTTATCCCCATGAAAAACAAATCATTGTGAAAGCATATAAATGAGATTGATATGAATGAGAGAGAGTAAATGAAAAATTGGATGATAATTGATAAATAAGTGTTCTTGTTGGGGGAAAAAAATTTATTCTAGAAAATTGTAAAAAGAGAGCAAAAAGAAGGAGATCTAGATGAAAAGATCAAGTTTGAACACTTCCTGTCAGAGAATTTTAAACTCAAATTATTGACAAGTTAAAAGCATTTGGGGGGGAAAAAAAAAAAATATTATTGACATAATGAGGCTATCCGAAGATTTTGTAAATTTGCTCTATCTTTCTTTCCTTTTTTGAACAGATGTTTGGAGTGCAGGTTGTGTCCTAGCGGAATTATTACTGGGCCAGCCCATATTTCCTGGTGATTCTGGTGTTGACCAGTTAGTCGAAATCATCAAAGTGCTTGGCACCCCATCAAAAGAAGAAATACATATGATGAATCCAAATTATACTGAATTTAAATTTCCGCAGATCAAATCACATCCGTGGCAAAAGGTTCGTTTCTCTCCTTGTTCTAATATCCCTGCTTTCTTTAATTTTTCATTGCTCACTCCACCTACTTTTTCTTTTCTCTCCGTGTAAACTTGCTGTTATGAAATAGATTTCCCCTTTCTCCTTATTTTACTGGAAGTGATTCCAAACTACTTTGTTGGGGGCATTGAAAAATCCAAAGTGTCCCTGCGGCCTGCCAGTATTGTGGAAAAGTTGTGGCACCATGATACTAGCTCATCCACCAAACCGCAAAATTTTGGACCAATATCACCTTCTGCAGGAATGCCTCCAAAATCCACCATTTCCCCCATGAAAGTGTTATACAGGTACACTGCATGATGTTTCTTGGTGGGCTAGAGGAATAATATCGATAACTTTGATCAAAAAAATAGTTTTCTGCTCGATATTGAACAAATTCAAGGACCACAATTGATTTTCAGGGTCCCAGGACCTGCACAGCCCTCCTCTTAAAATGTTATCAACCAAACCCCTTTTGTTTTGGCGAGAGCCAACTTTCAAATGAAGTATAGTGGACAAGAAAAACTAAGTAAAACCCTGTAAAGGTTTTAAAAATTAGTCTAGCTCAAAGACAGTAGCTACAAAGATGCAATGGGTGCAATTTACCTCAGGCCTGGCTTCCAACCCTTGAAGAGGCCCCCTAAGGCTCTAAACAATTGGTTTCTTTTTTGGGTTTTTGAACAGAAAAGAACTAGTTCAACCAGAACGGTGAAGCAAAACAAAAGCAATCAGTAGTATCAGCAAAAGCAAATGAAAACAAATCAGCAAAACTGACAAGCAATTAAGTTGCAATGTTTTTGGAGGGGCTCTGACATTATTCTGAAGTCGTTTAGGAGTTCTAGTTTTTTCGGGTACTTTTCTCAAATGCTGGTAGGCTCTTGGGCACTGAATGTCACCTCTTTTGACTGCGCTTCAACTGTGTATATCTCTGAAACTCCTCATCCGTTTTGAGTTGGTGCAGTAAGAACTTTACCTTAGCATTACCTAAGCGTTAATTTGAGATCAAAAATCCATCAGAAGCCATTTCCCTGCAGGCCAGTGCTAAGTCTTTTTTTAAATCATATTTATACTGGGCTTTGCTTGCTTACTTTGAATAAATAAATAAATAAATAAATGAATCTTGTAAATCTTGTAATTTTGGATTGAAAAGTTTCGGGTTTTTATTTCCTTTCTGGCTTAGTTCCCATTTTCCGTCTCATTTTATATACATAAATAGATAAATAAATAAATAAATAAATAAATAAATATTTTATCTTCTTGGTCTAAAAGAAAGAGCAAAAGCATGGGTAACAGCATCAATAATTAATTCTTATTTAAAGGTCTTTCCTCAGTCGGATTAACTACTGTGAGGAGTGTTACACTTAGACGATCTTGAATTGAATTTACTTTTTTATTTTCAAATGAATTGCTTGAAAAATTATGTGAAAGTCAGAAACCAAAGCAGCTAAATATAGCGCTTATTTCAAAAAATGCATTAATCCTATGTCCCATGATAAAATTTTTTTGTCTTATGAGTATTACTTCCCAAAAAAGGTTGGGGTTCTTACCGTATTGGTAACAAAGTCAATATTCAGCTGATTTTGTATCGCAGTAAAAAGTGAATAAAATTATATGTTTTACGTTTTACCCAAAGACTTAGTTTTGATGTTTCGGTTGTTTTGTGCATCAATTCCCCAAATATTTATTTTTTGCGCGCGGAGAGTGTGACCTGTCTGCCTGAGCCAAGTTGATCACATCAAAAACCAGAAAGTATTAGCATCCTGCTGTCAATTTGATGACAGATATTATTAGCATCCTGCCGTCAATTTGATGACTTGCAAGTCTTTCTATGTCCTCGGAGGGTATTAAGGACAAAAGAAAAAACAGACTATTAGATTTAATTAGTTTACTTTTAAATCATTTTCATTATTGTTTTTCCGGCAAATATCTGTCAAGGCTCAGTTACATGCCCTCGCTTTTAGCACTTGCTCTGTTTCAGTTTTTCTTCGGTTGTGAAAAAACAAACTTTAGGTTCCATCCTCACTGCATAATTTTTTATCAAAAAATTGTGGAGAATTGTTGAAAAAGTACCTAGATTTAAAAAAATACCTAATTATATTTCCATTAACCACAACTTCTTCTGAGTAGAAATGCCAATTCAAATCATATTTTCTTGACTTTCAATTTTTGACCCCTTGGTTTACGTATGAATGGAATGATCCAGTTTTATTGCCTTCATTCGTCTGGGAGACGTAACTGTTTGGTTTTCATGAAACTAAAATGATTGACCCAAAAAGACAGGATTTTTTCATCCGAGGTTTTCTTCTTCCTGTTTGTTAATTTTCTTTAATAATTAATTTAATTTTTCTTAAATCATTTTAATTAATTTTTCTTTAATAATTTTAATTTTTCTTTAATATGACTGAATAAAAAATTTCGTTCATGGACTTTCAGTACATGCTCCAGCAAATAGCTCTGTCTAAAAAATCAAATCAACAAAAAATAAGAGTAAGTGATCAAATGTGACGTGCTTGCAAGCTTTTAGTTGAAAGTTTACCTTTTTTCTTTTCTTTGTTTCTTCACTTTTTTTTCTACTTTCTCATCCTCCCTTTTGTCTTTTATCCAAATTCGTTTCCTTTCCAGCTCCTTTTTTTTCAGTCTTGTACACTAATCTGTATAGAAAACCTAGACTAGATTAGAGACAAGTGACAACTGCTGAAAATTGTAAATTCTTCAAAAATTCATTCGCAGCAACACATGGTCTCCGAATGCCCTAAGTCACCTTGAAGTTACCTGTTCTCTTATTTTTATTCATTCAATATCAACACAGTGAAGACTATATGTAGCTCAAGTATCAATCTTTAGGAAGGAATAGGAGGGAGGGGGATTAAATTAGTTTTGTGCATTTATTCTATAATTTATAGATGGTTTTAGGGCGAAGTCAACAGTTAGCCAACAATCACAACAATGCACTCATCGGTCGTAATCGGTTATGACAAAACTTGGGTAGCATTCCAAACTATCTCACTCACTCTCCTGTGGCCCCATGTATACCATCTCTTTCTAGTTTTGAAATTCGGATACAGGGCCTTGTTTTACGACATGTTTTTATCAAAATCACATTAAAATACCTTGAGAAATTCATTTTAGCCAACAAATGTCACGAAAGATGTCTTTATGTACGATTTTTGAAATTAGAGTGAGATAGCAGCACATGGGAGTTATGTGAGAGCAAGAGAGACAGTTTGTCTTTGTTCAGAACGCTCATAACAGGATGCCGCCATTACTAAAACCCTCTATTCAAAAGAATTTAAAAAATTCAGTTGTAGGTGGCTGGGGGGGGGGTGAGGGGGTTTTTGAAAAATTAAAGGAAAAGTCAAAGACTGTAGATAGAATGTATTGAAAACACTCTTTTCCTTTCATTGTAAAGGACCTGGCTGTGGCCTTATGATACATGGCTCCTGTTGGATTTTTGATATTTTGGTCTTAAATTAAAGCTAAGGTGATGCTGAGAAAAATTTCTTATAGTTTCAACTCAAATGTATGATAATGTGTGGTCGAAAGCAGTTGAAAGGAGTCACTTTCAGCGCCTGATTGCTTGTTCTGCCGTGCTAAGGATGAACGCCGTAAGCGCCATGTGTTATTTATGCTGTTTTTGCAATGTAGCTCGGGGTCCCTAATCTTCAAATTGCCCTCACCTCCAATGCCTCCAATGGTTTGTCCTTCCAAGGATTCTAGCATTGAACAATATATGGTTGGCCTTTCCTAAATGCTGGGACAGGCAGAGCCTTTGTTAGAGAGAACTGAGTGACCCAGGTAGGTAATCGTAACAATAATAAACTTCTGAAGAGGAACTCCGTATAATAATAGAGGCCCAAGCTATACTGCAAAAACAGTCTAAGTAACACATGGCGCTTAGGGCGTTCTTCTTTAGCACGGCAGTGTTGGCATTGAGGGAAATAAGTACTTAACAACTGTTCAATTACTTACCTCCGGTAGGCCCTTCTCCCCTTCCTTCCCAACCTCTTGCGGTATTAGTTTATTATTATAGCACTGTCTCGGGTTCATCACACATTCAAACACACATGTCCTTTATGTAACTAATTTCTTCTCCCCTGCCTGAATGATTTTTGGTTACTACCTTATTATTATTTACAACTCGGCTTCCTCATTCATGCACGACCAGAGGCAGGTGAACTGACAGTTTCAGTTTCACTGATGCTGTTAATCACTGAAGCTGTAATTTGAGACCAAAAAATCTTAATAGGTATCCATCAGGAGCCTTTTTCTCTCAGGCTAGTGTCAGGTCCTTTTGTGAACAATCCTAGCTGCAATTTTTAACCAGAAACAATATATAATAGAGAACACGCCCTAGCCGTGCTCGGGTGGCTGACTTGTTTTTCGGAATTCAGCAGGAATTCACACAGGAAGCATGAGGGAGCACCATCCAATATGGACCATACGTTGACTGATGAAATTTCGGTGCTTCGGTTTCACTGGGCAAAAATCTGAACGACTTTCCTCATCAGTCAACGTATGGTCCATGTTTGTGATGTTCTGTTGAGACCCCGAAAAAAAAAGTTGCCACCGCGCGCAGACATGGACAAACAAAAGTGCGTGGTCTCTATTATATATTGTCTCTGTTTTTAACTTTTTTATTTTGTGCAGCAAGCAAATCTTGCAAAAATTACCGGAAATAATCAATGAACTTTTAACGGTAACTTATCTGGTACACACATGTCTGTACTGAAGTATGTTTTAAACATCAGTAATTTGCCCTTTTGATTTTCTGTTCTTGTTTTGCTCTTTACCATTTTTCCTCTCCTGAAGATGGCAAATTATTTGTGCATACCCAATACTCTTGCGTGTATAAACTGATGCTGATAGTGCTCCTGTATCAATCTAGTAAATACAGGGTGTCCTTAATTTTTCGTCTAAAAATCAAGAGAATGATACTGGAGATACATGTAAACAAAACAAGTTTCATGAACCGCAGAACAAAAACTCTCCATTTCTGAGTTATGGTCAAACTTACGATAGGATGACTGTACCTCAATGAGAAAATGAGTCATTTGCCTGAGGGGCCCAAATAAAATCAATTTTGAATGACAGGAATTTGTTTTGCTTTTCCAGAGCTACAAAAAGTTGTCAAGACTTTTTCCATAAATTCTTGAGTTACTAGCGATTTAAAGCATTTCCGTGAGACTGTTCGCTTAGGAAAAGTGATGAAAAAAGTACGTTTCTGTTCCTGAAGTTTTGTTTTGAAAACACTTCAATAAGACAGAGCAAATCTCAAGCCATCATTTTCATCCAAAATTTGCTCTCTAAAAGTGGAGCATCCCTCCTGTCATTAAAAATCCTTTTTATTTGAACTCCTCCATTTGCAAAGGAAAACTTAGGAACACCCTGTATTATGCAAGGTTGAGATGTACAAAATGCAACCCAAGCCTTTTCGCAACTACTTCACTGATTCTATTGAACGAATTACGTGACAGGTTTGATTGGTCCAAAATCCAGTTGTTGTCAACTTTTTCTTGCATCACGTCGTTTTGATCTCTTATTTTTTTTCTGCATTTACTCGTGTCTTTATCTAGTTTTTTCAATTAATATTTGGTAGCTATTTATCAGTCAATTCTTCCTTTTCTCTCCTTTTGTGTGTACTTTCATTTTCAAAGATCTTAAAAAAGATATTTATAGTTACTTATACATAAAAAAATTGGTTTTGGAAACATATATAAGGACCCACATGCCAGTTCATGTTTCAAAATCCCAAGTAGGGTAAGCAGGTATTAGTATTAGTATTCATCAGTGCTCTGATCCACCCTTCTCAATAATATCTATCTTTGCTTTAATCAGAATCTAGGATTAAAGGTACCTTTTAGATCTAGGGCATGTACTTGCCTGAAGTCTGCAGCATACACCAATGCACAAATGGTTACATTATGTGTGGAGGCAAGTTCATTCCTGTTTCCGATTAGAATGGGCTGACCTGTTTATGTAGATCAAGATCGGTAACTCCTGTCGTAATTTGCTGTTAAGAGTTAAGACAGTCTGAATCAAAATGACCCCATCTCTCCCTCAAGCTTTTCTCCTTATAGATAGTTCCATGATAACAGGTTTTTTGCCGTGTCCCAAATATCTATTATTGAGAAGTACCATCAAAATTGCATCATAAAAACGTGGGAAGCTTCGAAATGAATGAATATTTCTGATAAAGTCTTGATGGACTGTCAATTCATTAAATTAAGAGTCTGTCAAGGCTGTATCAGAAATATCTCATTCATTTTGTTTGAAGCTTCCCACGTTTTTACGATGCAACTTTTATGGTATTTTTTGGCATCCTGTAACCTGTCCTCTTACCGTGGAATCACCCTAACGGGCGCAGTCGGCGCTGTTAGATTCGCGTGTCGAAACGTATCTCCACCCGTTGATTCCATTTATGACCTTGAAGATTTTAAAAAATAATTGTGAATGTGCTGCTAAGGTAATCTTAGGCTTCCTTTGACGGCAAAAAAATTGTGTTACGGCTAAAAATGTGTAAAAATAAACAGGGCAATAATCCTCGCTTCCTGTTGATACCGATTGCAAGTGTTTGGCCCTTTTTTTTACGGACGGTGTTCCCATTTTCTGTATTTTCTTTCATTCCTCGGACTTTTTCTGTATTTTCTTTCATTCCTCGGGCTTAATATTATCTATATAAATTTATTGAAGCTCATATTCTTTCTGTATGACTCGCAACTTAATTTTAGTGATTTTTAAGAAAATCCCGAAAAAAAATCGTTTTTTAGGTGCTGTAATAAACGGAAAATAATTGAAAATTAAAAAGAAATTAACTTTTTAATTTTCCGTGGTCCAGACAAGAATGCCTCTTTATTGCAATTTATGCTTGTCTGGTTCCTTTTGGCTCTTGTTTGAGGGATAAATACCATATCCCTCTCTCATTAATCATCTGGAATCAGTCTCAGTCAGTCGCTGAAGAGGAGTTCTTGTTTGGCCACACACACACCATAGTAAGGTGCAGGAACACTGTTTATTGATCCTCTGTCAGTGATTCTAGGTATGTTTTGAAAAATATTGGCTGTCGGCACTCGGTGTGTTGGGCCATTCAGTTAATAATATACAATAGTGTCGATGTTACGATTAATCGGAAATCTAAGGCGCTGCACAATATTGCAGGAATAAAAGCAGTGATCCCCCCCCTCCCACTTCTTTTTACTACTGTTTGTGAGAGTTAGAAATACTGTATTTTTTTTACCGATTTACTGTATTACAAATAAACAGTACCCGCATTTGCAGTTTTGCTGTAAAGTGGGCGCAACTGGAATATAGAGCTCGCGGCGATGGTTTAATTTAATCTACTTAATCACCTCTCTAGGTTTCGTTTCCCTTAATATTTATTGAGGAGTTGAAATCTATCAATGAAAACAAACAAGTTTTGAAACTGAAGTAAAATGCAAAAATTGAGAAGGATAGGAAAAAGTGGGAAATTGGAGAAAGATGTGAGAAAGGAGAAGTCACTGATAGAGGATGGGTGATCAAATTCCGATCAGAGGATGGGTGAACAATATCCGATCAGAAGATGGTGAATATTATCCGATCGGACTTAGTTCGGTATTTGCGGACCTGCTACTCAAACATGCCTGATTTGAAAACTCTTCCCTTCACCAAGCTTAAACCACAGAAAACGTGAAGATACCCTGGTAAAATTTTTTTTGTGTTGTGAGAACTTGGTCCTAAAATTGTCTCTACTTTCCAATTATAGATACATTATTTCAAAATTCTACTGAGGGCCAAATTCCCAGGCAAGGATCCAGGGTACTTTCACCGAAGCGCTGATCCAATGAATTCTAGATGTTACCCTCTTACTAATTTTTTTTTATTTTTCTCTTTCCTGATCAGTTAGGTAATTGTTATACATTAATGTTTACGCCAGGTCGCATAAAAGAGGTGGAAAGAGGCTACCCTGTTTAACATTATTTTGTACATTATCAAAGGAAGTGTATGTAACAGTTTTCGATATTTTATTGCTCATGCAATCCCTAGTTTGATCAGTTTTTTTTAAACAAATTCTAATTTTGCATGGCCTATTGAAAATGCTTGGAAGTGTAAACATTTTTTTCTTAGAAGCTTTAAGCCAACTCTTGCGGACAAGCATGTCATTTGTGAAAAGAGTTCATACTTCTGGGTCTTTTGGACCCCATTTCCCCTCTCTGCTCTCAGACCCTCTCTCTTCTCTCGAAAAATTAGGTATCGTGAAAAGGTTCTGGAATAATAGACACAGACCCAACTAATTTGATAAAGTAATGACGCCTCAGAAACTGAAGGTACCGGCTGAGTAAAATTCCCATCATAGAATGCTGCACAGTGGCATTACTATTAGAGGTCGTTTCACGAAAGTTGGCCGATGACAGATGTGTTTGTTTACTGCGCAGAGACAAGTTTGCGTTATTGCGCATGTGCAAGAAGGCAAACACGTCTTTGAGCAGAGAGCCGCATCGGCCTTCTTTCGTGAAAGGAGCTCTACCTCCTCCCCTCTCCATCTAAACTTTTCAACTTTCAATCAAGTTCTATGCTAAAACTACCGTGTAACTGTTTTTAGGCGGGTGAAAACTTTTGTTCATAATAAATAAATGAATCTAATGATTCCAACTTTTTAAAAATTCCATCGAGCCCACCCTACTATAAGCATTGTGCGCGGTCCTTTCCTAATGATAAACTAGGTGACGTTTCGACATGGACTAGAATAAAGGGGCTAAAACCCAATTCAACAGTTTTACAAGAGACAGTACAAAGTGCATTGTTCGCTCATTTAACTCCATTACAATTGTAAACCTTTGACTGCATTTATTTCCTGAATTTTGCCATATTTCCTCAAAATATTGTATTTAGTGTATTACGAGTAGAAGAATTCTAAAAGCAAGCTAACTTAATCTTGTCAAAAATGGGCTTTATCCCTTTATGCTCAACAATGTCGTTATAATACTGTCATTGTTAGTCACTCAATAACTATTAATTTTCTTGTTGTGAAGATTTAGGAGACTGATTGTTCAGTTTATGCGACAAAGGTGTCCGTTCCCCACTGAGAACAATACTTGGGTCCCTAGACATATAACTAGGGTTTTTTCCAAAGATCAGACCTCTATCTGCGTTTTACGTGTGAATTCCGAAGTAAATTAACCTACCAAGTTCAACTTTATTCTTAGTTTTGATTGAAATATCCTAGAGGTCGTTTGACAGATTGGCGGAAGACAGATGGGTTTGTTTACTGCGCAGAAACAAGTTTCCTTTTTTGCGCTTGTGCCAGAACGCAAACACGTCTATGCGCAGCGAGCTGCATGATCTGTCATCGGTCTTCTTTCGTGAAACACCTCTAGTTTTTTCACAATTTAATTTTTATTGATGAAAGTGCTATAAAGTAGAATATGCGTAAAATCGGGACGAGTTAAGTAGAATATTATATATTTTTTGAAATCAGCGCCCCCAACTAGGAGCACAATTCAAATGAAATTAATGAGTAAAATCATTGAATTACATTAAAAGTTAGTTGTAAAGAACACTGATGTTTAATGCTTCTCTTGGACACTTATGTCGCAGAGACACCATCTGTAAGAAGTCTTCCTATATTTATTTGGTAATACTTGGTGTGATATTGATATGACAAGGTTTGTTCCTATTTTAGGAGATGATTAAGTGAAGTTAGGTTATTATTTTACACACGAATTGTAGTGTCATTTTGAAACATTGTCACAAATGAAAGCAATTTTTGTTTTGTTTTTTGTTTGTTTTTTTGTTTTGTTACTTTAAGTAGCCGAAGAGCTAATCCCACGTATTATTATTTTTTTTTAAGTTACTTCCCAGATTTTACCCTTATGTCCCCACCCATTCTTGATTCCCACTCTCTGACCCAACCCCAACCCCCCAAGTCACACCGACCATTACACCTGTGAGTCTGCTCTCCCAACTTGCAAAATCGCAAGCCAGTACAAATACCAAGCAGAGGCCCTGGTCAGGAGCCACTTGGCCCCCCTAGTGGTCCGCTGCTAGATCCACTGCTGACAGTGGGATATGGACAAACAAACTAACTAGCATTGGACCAGGTGCCATAACTCAACACAAGCTACTTAATGGCCGTGCCCAAGTTCGAACCCTTGATCGAACCCGAGACCATGTGGTAGAGGTAGTTTCAGAAGTGTAGACGGACCTAGACCGATAATCTTTGGAATTTGTCAACATTATTTCTGATATTACTCGATGAAAATGAATAAAAATGAAATTGAGAGTTCACTTTTCAATGAGGAAAACTTTAAACACAAAAGAATAAAGTCAGGAGCAAATTCGGTATTGATTTGAAGGAATGTAAGTTGAAAATTCGCCAAAGATTATGGTTTTGGTCCGCCTACACTTCTGAAACTACCTCTACCTGGCGCACACGCTGAACGCTAGACCAACATGGCTGACCCCACATGCTCTAGGCGTCCAAATTTTCTTCAATGCTGTTATTGGAAGTCTCTTTTTGCGGAGAACTTACAATTAGCATCTCAGAAAATTTGTCACCACTACCAGGATTTGAACCTGGGACCTATGGGTTGGCAGCCAGATGCTCCAGCCACCAAGCCACCAAGGCCGGCAATCTCTCATAAAATTAGCTCTGTGAAACTATGAGAACGCCATCTGTAAAGAAGTCTTTCCTATATTTATCTGGTAATGCTTGATGCAATATGACATGGTTTGTCTGTGTATAATATTTCATCTTTCTTAATGATTTTTCTATATTTCTTTTGTTAACAGGTTTTCAGAGTACGCACTCCTCCTGAAGCAATTGATTTAGTCTCTCGATTGTTAGAATATACACCTCATGTGCGTATCTCTCCGCTACAAGCTTGTTCCCATGCATTTTTTAATGAGTTGCGTGAGCCAAACACGCGGTTACCAAATGGTCGAGAATTACCGCCACTTTTTAATTTTTCTGATATTGGTAAGAGATTAACTGTACCTCACTTGTCTATAATCTTTTCACAAACTTTGTTTACTCACCAAACAAGTTTTTTATAGCCTGCATGTCCATCTATTTATGTTAAACTACAATGAATTATATATAGAATGGATAGGCAATATAGCTGTCTAAATAAAGCTTGAAAGATGACACTGCTGTGCTAAGGAAGAACGCTGTACCTCAATTGCTCATGAAATCGAGTGAAACATGTGCATAGATCAATTGTATCTACCTCCATTTGATTTTTGATCCTTGTAAAAGGATGCCAAGTCAAATATTTTTGCTCCGAATAAAAAAAGATCAAAGAACGGTCGCATGTACTGCTTTTTCCTGTCTAGCGGGGCATGCATTGTTATGCCAGAGATCGCGGAAGAAGCGCCCGATACACAGTTAGCGCCGTATCTCTACTCGGCTCGGCTGGAAATCCAGCATTCTGCCTGTGTACCTGGCGCTTACGGCGTTTCTCCCAAGTAAAGGCATTGATTTAGGCGTACTTACGGCAGGATCCTTCCCTATATCTTGGAAATTAATAGAGATTAGTAAATTTCAATTTCAGTAAGTGTAAGTGTATGCCGTAAATAGTAGGTTTTCGTGTTTAACTTTTTTTTTTTTTTTTTTTTTTTTTTTTGCGGTTATGGACATTTTTATCTCAACACGGTAGAACAGTTTTTGTATCTTGTTTTTGTTCGAAAATGAAATAGCTCAGAAATAAAGATATATTCATGGGATGTACAAAAAGTAATTTTCCCTATTTTTTATCCCAGTCCCTATTGGGGTTAGAAAAATCTTATTTATACGGTTTAAATTTGTCATTTCCTCGGCTTTCTATCATTTTATAATTTTTTTTTTAAATTCAAGACTTTTTTTGAGGAGAAAAAGCTGTTTTACTGCACTTGTGTTGAAAAGTTTCCCCGCCTACTTTTGAAATGGTTAATGAAAATTAATTTGGAGAAAAGAAAGCAAAAATTTAAAATGAAACATAGCTTTGATTCCTGAAACGTTCCTTCTTTACAATTTTTAACATTATTTTTAGAAGCTTGGTTAACCAAAACGAGATTTGCAAACGACTGAAAATGTTGCTCTCTAATACTAAAAAAAATATTTTATCTCTCCAGCAGGTCAATTTCACAGTCCTAAAATGTTGATTTGCAATTGTGTTAAAAATGAAGCTCTTGCAACATAAACAACAAAACACAATATGAAACTAAAACCAACACAACAACAAACAACATAAAACATACAACATGAAACAGCATGCAACTAAAAACATATTTTTGTACTAGCTCTCCCAATTACAGGGTGTCTAGCTTCAGGGAAACCTTGGAACTGTCTGGGAATTTGATTCCATCAAGGAAAAAATGGAATTATCAGGGACTTAGATTGTAAGCCAATTTCATCAGGTTGTTTGAGGTTAACTTTGGAACCAAGTCAGTGTATTACTTTTCTTCAAAATGTACCAACTTGATGAAGTTTGAGTCTCCTGATTTGTTTTTCACATTGTGGATTTTGCGTTGGAAAATTTTCGCACTGTGGATTTTGCAGCGCCTGTGAAGACAGTTAATCCGAAGGTAAAGATCAAAGACTTATAAAAATGTTGTCATCCAATTTCAATGAGGACCACCTCTCCCAAAGAGGTTTAAATTGTCTTTGAGCATTTTTAAGCTGTCAATCATTGTTTACTAAATTTGTAAATCCATAATGAAAATTAAGAGATGGTTTTAGTATGGCATCACAGAAATCAACGATTTGCTAAAGATGCACTCCTTGTTTGTCATCAGCCGTGAAAAAACTGGTGTAGCATTTCAGACTTTCTCTCTCATTCTCATGTGACCCTCATTTATGACAATCTCTTTCTAGATTGTCGAATTTTGTGCCTTACTCCATAACATTTTCTTCCCCTTATTGCATTTAAGTGACTGGAGTCCTTTGTTTCTGCCCACTAAATTTACCAAAAATGTCTCTGTTTAACCCTTTGCGGTCTCATTTTTTTTTTCACTTGCACTCCCATCACGTTGTAATTAAAAACGAAGAAGATAGGTTATTGTTTATAGTCATGCCGCGCCGCTAGCGCTGTGGGTAACCTCCACACTATGGAAACTGCTAGAAGTTCTCGAGAAGACTCATAGAGCGCAGCACGCACTGAAGTTGCCGGGGCTGGCCCGATACGAGACTCAGCAGAGCGAAACTTTTATGTCATGTCATGGTGAGCCCCGGCATGCGACCGGAACGGGAATTTTACGATGTCGGGCCTGACTCGACACACGACTGCAAAGGGTTAAGATTTTAGCAATGAAATTAAGATAGCAGTACATACGGGTCATGTGAGAGTGAGAGAGATCGGTTGGAATGCTCAACAATCGTTTTCCCCTGATGCCGTCATCATTAAAAACTGTTTATTGTTTCCCTTTTCACTCCTCTTTAAATTTTACTTTCATCCATTCACCATTCATGATTTTTGATAGTTCATTTGCATTCTCTTGTACTTATTTTATCATTGCTTATTTAATTGTCTGCAGAGTTGAAAATTCAACCTAATCTAACTAACATACTGATCCCTCGTCATATCGCAGAGAATTCTGCAGCTGGTACAAATGAAACGGTGGACATTGCCCCAACAGCGTCAGGGAGCGAAACAACAACTGCCCAGCCAGACAGTACGTCATCTTCACACTCTGCAAGTCCATTACAGTCCAATGATATGGCTTAAATGTTCTTTCCAAAGGTAAATAAATTAATTTTCTTGAGTTTTTTTTATTTTTATTTTAAGCAGCCCATAATCTTTGCCCTAGGTTTCAGTTATGGAAAAGTTTGACTAAAAAATGTTGACTTGACATGGTTGCAATGACAGCTCAATATGCAAGGAAGTGCAATGATGCTTGTTTAATTTTTATGATAATTTTTATTTCTTTTTGCATGGTTTTCCTTTCCTCTTCTAGTCTAGTTAATCATTTCAGCATGCTTATGTTTTCTAATTTATTTTCTTAATAGAGCTCTTGGTAACACTTTCTATAAGTGATTGAATAGTTAATTTTTGAATGAAATCCAGTTAAAATTACGACAAGCGCATCTTTACTCTTAATTGGCAAAGCTGTGTAGGTGTCATGGGAGACTTCTGTTTAATTGGTCCTTCTCTCCATAGAAACACACAGAAGTAAGTATCAAATTAGATAGGAATCTCTCATGGTACCTGCCTAGCTCCGCCATTTTGCTTTAAATTAGAGATTGGCTGAAATGACTGTTCGTATCCGGCGAAACCGTATCTGGTTAGTGCTATTGGTATCCGGTACCGGATCCAAATAGTTAGCTTGCTATGCGGCTGGATACGGATAGTACCGGATCTGGATGTGGTGTTTTGATCGCTAGTTTTTTATGGTTCCAAAAATTTGAAAAATAAGCATGCGAGACGGTCAGTGATCACCACCGCGGACCCTAGGTCTTCGGTCGTTATCCTCTGTCTCTGCGGCGGCAAAGCCAGCTCAAGGGAAGACGCAGTTCTTGTCATCCTCCTTCAGCCCTCTGCAAGTTATCTACCTCCACTGCCGACTGTGATAAGAGGCAGTGACTTTCGTGGCTCGGCAAATCAGCAAAACCAGTGCGACTGAAGATGGTCCTGCAGCGTGCCCCTGATGCCCATTTTGAGAGCCTGTTAATTCTAATGAGGCTGTTGCTATGTTTTGCTACAGGGTCGATTCAGATTTAATGACCTGCAAATTATTAATGATAGCACTAAAAACTCACAATATCGTCTTCTAAGCTCCAAATGCTTTCATATATGTGGTTGTAATAGTGGCTTTATGTACTAATCATGCAAGATTCCTATCTTAATTTTGTCACTCTTTCTATGCCCGGAAGGAAGGTTCACAGAGTAACTAGCCATCAGAAAATGAATTCACAAGAGATGAATGGTGCAGTGATACAGGTGCAAAGGAAAGTCGTCTCTTATTAGATATTTCTCATTAAAGCATCAGTATTATTAGATAGGAATCCCCCATTATTAGTGCCCGACACTGCCATTTCTATCGCGTGGTTAACACTTCGAGTGCCAAACAGCCTGCCCGATTTTGCTATTGGGTGTCAAAGCCGTTTATATGTATACGTCCTTAGCGTATACACGCGTTTCAATAGATCGAGGCGTTTATGAACAGCCATGCAGTCGCATATGGGTAACCTTGGAGACTCTAATACCAAGTTTTTCCGCTAGGTGGCGATGTTAGTGCCGGCTATGTGGCTACGAAGTACGCTTGATCTTCCTCTTTTTTTCAACCATCTGTGAAGTTATTTGTTTACATTTACATTGTTTTGGCTATTGTGAGCGAGAAATAGCGCTTATTCAGATTTTAGGCGTTATTGGATGATACTGCAGACTTTTCTGCCAATTCCCTGTAATGAATAGTGGTCAAATAAAGCTGTAAAACATCTACTAATCTCATTTTTAACCCTTAGTTTAGATGCATGTTGCTTCGTACAAGTTTTTCGAAAACATGGCAAAAGGGTGTTTTTTGAGGGCACACCATACTGTTACGAAGAAATAAATTCTAAAATTTGATCAATTTATGAGAAAGAAGTGATCAAGAGCTGTTTAGTGAGTCATGCAGAGTTTTTTTTTAAAAATTAAAAAGTGGGATGAAAGGGGATTGAAAAAGGGTAAAAATGGCTGGCACTGGGGTAGAGTGGGTGTAAATAGGGCTGGCACTCAAAGTGTTAAAAGAATTTCATGAATTCAGGAGAGGATTTTGTGAGTTGGTAGATGGCCCAATTACCGCCACCCTTAAGAAAAAATTTCCGTAAAATACCTGTAAAAATGTCAATATTTATTTAATCTAGGATCTGTTTGTACTAGGACCCTTCAAATACATTCCAGTTTCATTAAAAAAATAAGAGATTGGAGTAATCAACCAGGAAAAAAAACTATCAATAAAACTGGACAAAATGGCCCATGTCCCAATTACCGCCATGCCATAAATGGCTTCGTCCCAATTATTGTCATATCAGTTGTCCTAATTATCGCCATACATAATTTCACTGGCTTTTCATTTAAATCGTCATGTTTATTGTCGGGAAATAATGAAATTATAATAATTTAAAAAGCAGAAAGTAAAGAGAACAGATTTTTAATAAGTAACTACCGAAAGAAATCGGCACAAACAGGTGGTGCTGGGCAGATGTCCACTTCTGTGATTTTTTAAGGGCACAACGCTGCTAAATATCAACTTCAAACTTTTTTCACCAGTTCAGCCAACCTATCAAAAACACTTATCCCATATACTCTTAAATTTGTCTTCTAAAGTAGGCTTATTTTAAAGAATAAATGAACAGGGTGGCGGTAATTGGGACATCTACCTTAGTAATGCTATCAGTGTTATTTTCTAGGTTTTTACATATGAATGGACTGTTAAATTACCTATAGCAAAAATTTGCAGCTGCCCTGTCGTTTTGAGTGAGTCAATATGATTTTAAACTTCTGCAGTGAATTGATTGGTGTTGATTCCTCTGTAGGCAAGAAGTATGGATTTTGGTGTATGAAGTTAAATGTTTCTTTTTCTCACCCTTTCACTTCTTCTTTTTTTTTGCCTTATTCCATCCAATAAGATTTATCTCTACTCTGTTACAGGTGCCAAGCAGCAGCGCTTGCTCTCTTAATCTGAAGCTACAGCTTTCTCATGTTAAAATTTTAATGAGGTGCATGATACCCATACTTCACCTTTGAATTTGAACAACTCCTTTTTAATTTTTTTTTCTCTCTCTCTTTAATTATTATTTTTTAATGAAAAATTAAACCTCTGAAGGCATATACATAATTATATTTATGTATGTAAATTTATATATAAATAAACAAATAGATTGTATGATTTTAAATTTTGTGTAGGTCTTTAACAGGTATTATGTATCCATAGAAACTTTTAATGTCTACTAAAAATGATAATAGCTATCAATAATCATAATTTTACAATGTACTGGAACTTTAAAGGATCATCTACTGTATTTTGTTTTAAATTGAATTAATTATTGATTAATTAATTTAACTTGTCTTCGCAGTCTAGATCACATCAAGTACTTTGATTATTCGATCTCGTCCTAGTGAGTTTTCTACTATCATATCTGTTTCTCTACACGCATATTATGTATTTGTTTCTCATACCCTGAAAAATTAGGTTCGTTCTGAAAGTAACGCTTTTACCTCTCCTTTGTAAATTTTCTGAAACAGTGGCATCACTGATCAATGAAGCAAAGTTCGTCGGAAACTTTGGCAGGTGGTCGAAACACCTCATTTTACTTGAATGCTAATGCATGCATTTATGTGTGTGTTTGCATGTATGTACATTTTTTGCTTAATATTTCTGTTCTTGTTTTCTTTTAAGCGTTGACTCTGTAAATATTGACCAAATTCTATTAATTCAAGAAGAAAACAGTGATGAAAAAAAAATTATGGATTCATGTTATGAATCAGATCAGGCTACCGAATTCATTTCTATGAATTTGTAAGCAGTCGATCATATCGTTGGAAATAATTGTAAATTAGGCTTTTTTAATTATTGCTCTTCTTATTATTTTTATTTATTATTGCTATTATAACTATATCATTATCATTATTCTATTTATTTTTTTTTAATTTTTTGTCAATAAACAATTGTTGATGCTTGACAAAATGTTCTTAGTTTGACCAGATTTTGTTTTTTTCTTTGGAAATCTATTTATCGTGCTTTGAAAGCCTTGATACCTGTTTAATTTATTCAGATCCTGGAACAGTATCCCACTCTTAGAGTAGGTGAAAGGATTAATAAATGCTGCATACTTTAATCTCTCTGTTCACTTATTTTGAGGTGTCGGTCATTTCGAAGACTTCTTCCTAACTTTCTATGAAATTTGAATTATTCTAACAAGTTGATCAGTTTTATGAATGAAAGGGTACACAGATTAAGGGAAAAACTGATCAGGCACCATTAAATATTCATCTTGGCGAGAGCGTTCCCATCTGTTGTGTTTTGTTATTCATCTACTCCTGATCAGATTCTAATGCAGGATATCTCACGATTTTGTGTCAATGATTTAGGTAGATGTGATTTGTTCCAAGAAAAAGGACCTTGATTCACTCTGGAAGAAAATGATTAAAACGAGGCTGTTCTATATTCTCTTTCTGTTTAGTGTTAGAAACAATTTTGTGCTTAGTTTGCTGGATTAGATCAGAAAACAGTAGTGTTCCATAGTGTCCAAACGTTTAGTGAAAATACTCCTATCTCGAGAAAACTATGTTTAAAGTTTATCCTCATAGAAAAACTGATCTCGCCGAACTTTTGAACTTTTATTTTTGTTTAAGAAGTAGAAGCTATGCCCTCATGCGGAATTGAAGTGCTAAACTCATAAATTAAAGAATTAGATCTTAAAGTCCCTTTTCCTGCATTGTATTAAATTAATGAGGCTAGCATGACCCCATGAGTAATTTTTGAACTTAATCCATGCAAAACAAGCGCGGCGGCATTCCCAATGTCAAATTACACTGAAAAATAAAACTGTCCAAATAGTCTATTCCTCACTAAATTGAGTTTTCTGTCAAGTTTCTCCAGGTCAGGCCTTGTTCGTGGAACATATCATAGATTCATACCAAAAATCCATCTACTATCACCCTTTAAATAACCTGTCGGCTATCATACTAACTTTGCTCAGGATTGAAGGTAGGATTTCCAGTTCCTTAAAGAAGTTTTTCTGTTTTTATTAAGTTATATTTGCCATTCAACCCAAAAATTGAATAAACAAGTGCGTCTCTGTAGTGCTGAGCACTTCCCTTTTCCTTGTTTTTAATTACATTAAATAATCAACTAATTAAAGAAAATTCTTGCCGTGTATAATAGTTTTACTGAAATCATTTTTCATGAATTAATTTATGCTAATTTATTAAAAATATTTTAAAGTTTCCATTTTTAAATGTAGTGTCTTATGTCATGGCTACTTCTCATCATTTAGCTGTGCCACATCTTTTTCACATGAAATTAATTATTTTTATTTCTTTTTAGGTACCCTCTGTCACTTTTTATTTGTATCTTGGTTGTGATGGTGAAGATAATCAACAATAAATGATTTTATTGATCACTATTTTTCTGCATCTAATTTATCCCAAAATATCTGCTGATACAAGCTCTGGTCCTGCAGGAATTATCTAGGCAATGCTTTCTTTTTAAGTAGTTATTTTAAATTTTTCAGATAGTTGTAACCTAAAATTTTTGCCCCTCTTATACTGAATCACATGCTTCTTTGGCATGTTCTTTTTTTTAAATTTTTTTGAGTTGAATGGGTTTCCGAGAAATCGAGGAGAGGAATAAATTTAATTCAACTTAGTTCTTTTGTGTCTGTTACGATGTGTGTTTACTGTCGAGAGAAGAAGAAGGAGGAAAATTTTTGATTTGATGAAACTTCAGATAAAATTGAAAAAATTCCATTCCAGGTATTTGTTGACAATATCCTACTTTAAAGTATGAAGTCCTAGAGTTTTCAATGTTTGGGGATTTTTTAAAAATCTCTAATTAAACCACAAATAGGTTAGTCTAAAATTTTCAAAAAATATTTTTTCTGTTTCTTTGTTTCCCCCATCCTTGTTTGAGAATACATTGATTGTCTTTCTTCACTCTTTTTTTTAACTAGTCCAGTCAACCGCTGTGAAATATCAGCATAATGATTAACGAACCACTGTGTCGTTATGGACCACTGTGTCGTTAAAGCGTAAAAATCCTCAATAGCCAAAGCTCCATTAGGCCATTACAAAGAAACTTAAAACTTTAACTTCGATAATTACCTCTTAAGTGTGACAGTATAGCTATTCTTTGCACACAAAATGTACTATGACTTTCAAAAAAAAAGTAGCCTGATTGAAATTCTTACTGTTAAATTGTTCTATTGTTTTCAATTGAATTTTCGATTTTTCATGATGTACTTTAAAGAGTCATTCTGTGTAGTTTTTAAACACTTGAAAACCGCAAAATTGTTTAAAGGGTGCCGAAATTTTAAATGGTAAAAATTACAACCAGGGTGCTTTCTTTTGAAAGTCATAGTACATCTTATTCAGGAAAACTGCTGTCCTAGTAAACGCAGAAGTTTTGACAGTCAAGAATGCACACCGTAAGCTGACGGCTCTTCTGATAACTTAAGGATTGGCCACATACCTTGAATTCTTTGCTGCCATTACTTTTGCGTTTGCTAGTACTCTGTGATCAAAAGGCCCATAATTTCTTGCTTTATTTCCACAAGTTTTTGTTTTCGTTCCTCAAAAAAGCTCATACTCAGAAAATTTAGTCCTTGGGCGAGATAAAGAGATAAAGCGAAGCTGAATATAGTTTCAAAAAATAGGATTGCTTTTTTGGTGACTAATGTATTGCAATTTGCCAGTATTTGGGAATTATTTGAGGTTGATGGAATGTAGAGAATAGATCCGTAAACGGAGGACCAGACCAAATGTCTTTTTTTGACAGTTTGTAAAGATTATCGGATTTATATTCTTGAAATAGTTAATTATCAACTTTCAATAATTGTCAGTTTGTTGCTTTCTTTTGCACCTGAGGCCGTCCCATTAGTGACATACTTGATTTTTTGTGCCTAAAGAATTTGCCTTGGGGCTTTCCTTGAGAAATTCAAAGGGAGGCCTGAAAAGGATAAAAAAATATGGGCTCTTTAACTCAGTGACCAATCAGTTTTTAACACCTCTTAATTAGTCTTCAGTGAAATTTTTAAAATGATTGCATTATAGGTATTTCATACACTGACCAGAGGCATAGAGAAGGATTACCTAGCCTTCTTGCCAACTATTATAAAAGATTACAACAAGGCCCCTCATAATAGTCTTAGTTAAACATTTTTTCTGGTAGCCATCATCAGCCCCTGAGGGTTGGAGGGTTTGACTAACTTCAATTCCTCTCAACTTACGCCCCAGTGTTGAATAAATTTTTCCTTATTTTCCGTTCAAAAATTGCTCAAAACTGCTTCTGTAAATGTCAACATTTTTTTAATTTCCTGGTGGAGGGCCACCGAACCCTTTAGTAGGAGTGTCCCTCTAAATTCCCTGTCACTTAACTCAACTCAATATTGAGGATCTGTGAGATTTATGTTGCCCTGGGACATCAGGAGGTGTAGACGGCCCTGGCAAGAAATACTTGTAAATACTTTGCAGCTGAGGCCCCATTGCCTGTTTGGAATTTTGGAAACCAACAATACATCTGTTAATAATTTTTCTTTTAATTCTACTTTTGATGGTCTCAAATGCTTCCAATTAGTTCATATAGTACCAAAATTTTTGTTCACAAAGTACTTGTTTACATATTGAAGTTCGCCAAATTTTCTCGCGATAGTTGTGAAATAATTGGAGGTCCTCTAGAATCTTGTCTGTCTGCGTAAAACGACAGCAATCAAAAATTATCTTTTTGTTCCTATATTTTGCAGTTTTTATCTGAAATCTCAGAGCTAGGCTTTTTGGATACTTATTTCACCAAGAGCACTTTTTGAAGTGTCTGGCATTTCACCATCACAAACCAAGTCCCCCCCCCCCCTTCGATACCTTGAATTTGTCAACGCTTAGATCTAAAACTTATCATCTGAGTGGTTGGCCTGAGATTCAAGATGTCTGTCGTTTCAATTCAAGTTATTGTCTCCTTCCGCACTCCATATTAATTTTTGGTTCAGCTATATCAGGAATGTAGCCCTGAAATAGTTCTTTGAGCCATTGAGAGCTTAAAATTAGTCCTTTCTACCTGGCTAAAAAAAAAAAAAAAAAACTATGGAAAGAAGAAGATGAAATTTTTTCTTGCCTCAACCGATCACCCCTTGAATTTTACCTGGTGAAATGTGTAGGATTAGCCCTCATTAAAGGTCCTTTTTTTTTACATTTTTCTCTCTTTTTACCTATCCTTATGTGGGAGTACCTTGGTTCTTTCTTCCTGGGCTTTTATTTTCTCTTTCATTTTTCCTTCTTCTTTATTTTTTAATGTATTATTTCATCTAAAACGAGTAATTGACAATTAGAGACATTTTTTCAACTGTTTTATTATCACTTATTTGATCTATGGAAAAGTCACTTCAACAAGTTTTCAATGCTATTCATGTATGAGTTGAATTACATTTCAACGTAGGTAATAACGACAAAAAAATTTTAATTCTAATTTCCAAACCGCCCGACAGAGACTATGCAGTTTAAGTTTTTATAAACCTGGAGCCATCATGATTTACACCAAAATACTCAGTGAGTAAAAAAGTTGCATGAATGAATCTTGTATAATGTTTTTGATGTAAAGACACAACTCAAAATTTGTGACCTCAAGTTTAGTCTCGGAGCCAATATAAGTACTGGAGTTAGGAAATTAATTTTTATCTTTCATTTGTTTTTTTAATGCACCATTACTCTTCCCAGAGCTATGGTACGTGTTCTGCAATATTGAATGAAGTATGTTCATACTCACTTAATACTGGGACCAAATTATGGTAGGTCCCAAGCTTTGAATTGCGTGCATCTTGCGTACGGGGTTTTGACCAATCAGAGAGCTTACGCACGGTCACATGATCGTGCGTAAGTTACGCTCGGGACCGAACATTATTTGGTCCCTGGTACTTTTCCAAATTTCTAATGTATAAGTCATGTTTATCCAGGTTTGGTAACACCTGTTTCGATAAAAAAAAGCAACTTGAAGGATGTTTTTAAGACAAGTCTCCAACTACTTTTTAGCAATGCTTGGTTTTCTCTTCGGATCCCTTGCAATCGCTACTTTTGTTTCCAGAAGTGATCTGACAACATTTCTGCTGTTTATGAAGTTGCATCGCATTTTTCAATTCACCGATGATTCCACTGGTTGAGAAAAGATTACACAGTTCAGTTCAGTGTATGACTGTAATAAACGAAAATGCTAGCATTTGTAATCTTTTCTCAACTGGTGGAGTCGTCGACGACTTTAAAAAACTAGCGCATATTTTAATTAATTAATGGAGTTTCATTCGATTAAGAAAAGATGGCAGATCACAGTATTTTCTCGCATTTCAGTCATACATGGAATTGAATTGCGTAATCTTTTCTCAACCGGTGGATTTATCGGTGAATTGAAAAATGAGATTAATTATACGCAAAGCAGCAGCCCTGGAAGTTGCCCTCCTTTTTGCTCAAGCATTGAAGTAAAATTTTTGTGTTGCACCGTTCATCTTTTTACGAGGAAGTGTTTTTGAAAATTTGCTGCCCTGGGCATGTGCCGAGTTTGGCTTTCTAGTGAATACAGTCCGAACCATCTTTCTTCAAAAACCTGTAAAACTTGGGTGGAAGCATTTTTGAAACTGTAAAAAGGGAGCTCTCTTGCCAGCGCGCTAATTGAGGACTTCATTGTAGGCCTGTGCGATGTTAGATGCATCGATCGAAGTTTCAATGTTTTCATGCCATCAAATAGATTCGATCCTTATGTTGATGTCAAACGTTGCATCAAAATTTGTTATTTATCAATATTTTGACTGTAAACAGACTCAAGAGTTGTTTTTTCCTCTCAAACCATCTCAAAAGCATAAAGAAATGTAATGATTTCCAGTGATTTCTTACTTTTGACTTGTTAAAATTTGTTTTGATGCATCGATACAATTTCGATGTTTTTTGGACATCGAACTTTGATACACAAAACTGGACATCGCACAGGCCTACTTCTTTGTGAAACGGATCATTGTTAATATACACAGTGATGCTATTGGGTGAGAGATTAGTTTGGTGTAGTTGTCTTTCGAAAAGCATTTTTTGTCGCTCGGCAAAGAATCTTGTCTTCGGGGCAACCTTTACCTAACGAGTGGCTGAACAATGGTTTTCAAAAGATATCCCCACCAAATTGGTCTCTCACCCAATAGTGTCAGTTATACATAGTTTCATAAATCTATTTAATTATGAAGTCCCTGATCATCTGGCAGTTCTGTTGATTCTTACTATTTTTGAAGAGAAGCTAGAACTCAAAAACGTCAACAGTCGCGTAGCATGTAATTTGGCAACGTTGTACTGTGTCCATTTAAACCCATGTAAAATGTTGAATGGCGAGGGTGTTCCGGAATACCCAATAGTTTGATCTTTTTCATGGGTTTAAATAGACGAACTGCGATGTTGCCAAAGTGCACACTACGCTACTGAATGTCAATGCTCACTTAATGAAAGTGCCTCCATTTCTGAAACAATTTTTTTTTCTTGGTTATCAACTCCATGAGGCATCAAGATTGCTGAAATTATTTTCTTATCCAAACCCTTTATTTTGCCCAGTTTCCTTTTTTTTTTTGTTCTTTTGAAGTTTTCTTTTTTTTTAAATTATTATTCTTAAAGTAAAAAATCAGAAAAAAAGTCATCAAACGGTTTATATTTTAAAGGGGACTAAAACTCAAAGAATTGTAGTAGAGCTTATCATGGGAATCAATTGAGGAAAGTAATCCAGAATGAGATCGTAGTCGTAAGTTATCGGGAATAAATCCCGTTCATAACTTTCTTTCCTAGCTGTCGATTATGTAAATTTAATCTTTCGGATTGTTCTCCCCTCTAATTTTAGACATCCATAAACTCTCTATCTTAAAGCTATAATTTTAAGAAAAATAATTAGTGGACTTGTTTGTGAGGTAGGTAGTTTTTGTTTGATTTCTCTGCATTGCCGAGTGGTGTGATTTGGTAGGGGTGGGAGAAAATCCCTTCTTTGTATATTAGACCTCCTTGAAAATTGTAAGAAAGATCCGGGAAAATAATGCACTTCATAAGATAAGAGGGCGCAAAGTTCCAACGGTTCATTTACTTTTTTTTTTTTGCTCAAAAGGTTAGATTTCATGGTAAATCAAGGAAGCCAGAAAAAAAAAAAAGAAAAGGTCATCACTTTACCCAACTTTTGCAATTGCTGAAGTGGTGTCACTGCGCTGTTACTTAAAGTACGTTTGTGAGCTTCCTGCCTTTTAACTGTATATGTTTATACCCATGTGCTTGTATAAATTAATTAGTTCATTTCAAAGCTTCTAAGATGTTCAACAGTGCTCCTGAACTTGAGTCACTTGCAGGAACCTTTGCACCTTTAAAAATACTCCTAACTGAAGGCAAATTTCTTCTCCAAATCTTTAAGTTTTTTTAATCACTTATCCGTCAAGTATCGATCAATTTTCTCGTAAGTAAGCTTTGCCATTAAACTTTCCAGCATGAGTGGTTTCTTTTTTCTGAACTTATACCTATGTAGAGGTAGTTTCAGAAGTGTATGCGCACCTAGACGGATAATCTTTGGAATTTGTCAGATTATTTCTAATATTACTCAATAAAAATGAATGAAAGTGAAACTGAGAGTACACTTTTTAATGAGGAACACTTTAAAAGCCAAAGATTTAAGTCAGAGGCAAGTTCGGTTTTGATTTGAAGGAATTAAAGTTGAAAATTCGCCAGAGATTATGGTTTAGGTGCGCCTACACTTCTGAAACGAGCTCTAACATCTGAGGACAGACCTGCAAGCACATTTTTTCTTTGGCCATTAATGGCTTTCTAAGTTTTAGCAAGATGTGTATTGTTTGGTCGGCTTCATTTTATGTGTAAATTTAATTTTTTAGCATTGAGCATAAATCAATTTTATTTTGATGCACAAACGTAGCACAGCAGGTTGATGTTTTTCAAGGTTTGACTGTCAAAGTATGAAAACAAGGTGTCAATTAACAGAATACTAAATCTCTGAAGACGTACTGCAATGAATTTGCGCTTCTCTTGTTTTGAAGGAGTTCACTTGTCTTGTTGCTTGGTTTATGTGAAGATTTCTAGGACTCAGAGCCAATCTTTTGCCCCAAAATTTGAATTTGTTGGGTAGTTTAACTCAAGTTCCATAATCAGTCTTCTTACCTATCCTGTATAAGGAAAAAAAAAAGAAACGTGCGAGTTTAAATAACTTTATTTTTTACTGTATCGAGCAGTCAAGTTCCGAGCCTGGAGAGGGAAAATTTTGTCTTAACATCATTTATAATTCTTTTTTGATCCAAAGTTTAGGTGTTTTCCGTCTTGAATTTATAAGCTGTGTGATTTGTAAGAAATGCAATCTTATTAAGAGATATAGTTTTATGTACGCTGTAATTCATTTAATATAAAAATGTACTCCTTGTAAGATTTTTCTTTATACCCATTTGTTTGTAAATATTCAATATTTTGAACAACTTTTTTTTTTTTTTCTTTTTTTCTTTTTAGATTGAAGTAAAAGTCTCATGTTAAGTATGACTCTGTAATCGTTCTATCTCACTAGGAAATGTTGTAGCAGCATATTATTGTTATTTGTTTTTATTTATTTTATTATTATCATCATGATTACTATTAGGTACTTGCGCATCTTTTTTTTTTTTTTTTTTTTCCTCCTTCTTTTAAATTCTTCATCTTCTAAGTACCTATCTTGTTTTAAGGATGAATTGTAAACTGCTTTTTTGTTCAAATCTGCACTCTTTAGTTACGAGAAAAGAATAATCTCTTTTACATTTTTAAAATCTATGTTTTTGTTCTTCTCAGTTGTAACATATTAAATAACTCAGAAAATTACAAGTATTTTTAAAAAAAGCATACAAATTTAAGTATAATTTTTTTATTCTCTTTGCTGTTTCTCACAGGGGTATCGAGAAGATTTGAGGGGCATCTACTATGGTTACAACCAGAGACAATACGTATATAATAGAGACCACGCACTATCCATCTTGCCCATGTTTGCGCGCGGTGGCAACTTTTTTTTTGGGGTCTCAACAGAACACCGCAAACATGGGCCATACGTTGACAGATGAGAATTTTTTGCCGAGTGAAACCGAAGCATCGAAATTGCACCAGTCAACGTATGGACCATGCTGGATGGTGCTCCCTCATGCTCCCTGTGTTAATTCCTGTTGAGTTCTGAAAAATAAGTCAGCCACTGCGCACGCGGCTAGTGCGTGGTCTTTATTACATGTTGTCTCTAAAACATGTTGTCTCTATTACATGTTGTCTCTGGTTTCAACTCTCAGTTGGGGGAAGGGAGACAATCCGCAACTTAAGGGGGTCCAGGGGTCTCCCCTAGTAAATGTTGAAAATTTAGCTTCTATTAGATGCAATTTCAGGCTCCTTCCAAACAAATACTTGAAAAAATTAAAGCACCAGACTTATACAATTTTATGATACTTCTGACAATAGGTATAACGTTGAAAACAAAACTCCCATGAGATCCAATGAAAGCAAGACTATAGTCCCTAGATGGAAATTTAGTGAGGGAGTACTGACGCAAGCTCAAAGAGTTCTGATTGTTCCCTGGTTGTAAGCTTTCAAGGAGGCGAGCAGGAGTCGAAGATATCGAAGGCTCTGCACAAAAGGGTCGATAAGGGGAAAGAGGAAAAGAGGAATTTTCGTGAAGAGACCGGAATGCCAACATCGGCCTGTCTCCCGCTTGTCAGGTCTGTTTTCTCTGCGCTTGTCCACTGTCGACATAACCTTCGAATTTGTTCACGCGGTGGACTCTGAAATACATAAAGCGCCGTGTCCATACTCCCTAACAAAATTTCCATCAAGAGACTCAAACAAGACTTGTAATTTACTATTCAAACTAGCAACTGTTATACATTAGTTTTAAATTATGACGGTTGTATTTTTCAAGTGTTGTACAATTCAACAAAACAACCGATGAAAATTTATGAAGTTGCTGAAGACTGTTAGGAATGTTAAATCTGTGAATACGGCTGACCCAAAGATACTCAAGACAAAAAATTCTTCAATTTACTTTAACTGTGAGGAAGTAAACAATAAAATATTCCAAGTGTTTTTTTGGATTGTGATATTGTTTGCCTCTGCTGATAAGATGTTGGCCAATTTGTAGAAGTTCCTTATTGATGTTTCTTTGTCCGTCGGGTGGAGAGAAGAAACACTAATATAAAAGTTGTAGACAAGAAAAAGACCTTTTGGTCGGTGTGTGTTAGTTTTCACAATTTGCTAAAAAGTGGAGGTCATAATTCATATTTGTTGAAGGGAGAGGGGGGGGGGGTGAGGACTGTAAGTACATATTTTGGGAAACAAGCATGAAAATTACACGAATAAAATTAGTGAGAGTGAGTAGTAAAGCTCGTTTCAGACTTTCAACTGTGAGGAACAGTTTACCTAAACCTAATCAACCTTTACGATTCAAAAAATATCAGCTTTATCTTGTTGAAAGTAAAAAAAATTCCATCGTTTCTGAGAAACGGAGAAAATATCCGTAAAATCCAATATTAACTTCTGTTTGTTCGGTGCAAGTGTTAAACTAAGAATTTGCTTAAGATACTGTCTAAGCGAAACGTGAATTTCCCAATTATTTCCGAGGAACGATCCCCAGACTTTGAATAGAGCATCTACAAAGAGGTGAAAAGCTACTAAAAATCTCAAGTTTACACCACTGGATTAATAGTATTAGTGATAATACAGGATAAACAGAAAAACCCTTTTAGCTGAACTAAAAGCTGAAAACTGAGTCTTCGAAATTTTTGAAATTTTCGGGGGAGAACCTCCCCCTATTCCCTCCTCTTTCTGGGGTTAAATCTCCCAGACACCCCACTCTGCCTATGTGGGGCCTCAAATTCTGGGTTAAAGCGGGTTTCAAAAGATGTAAATCTGTCTTTGGGCATCGCCAAAAAGCTTTTAAATGGAAAACAGCCTTACGAGAATACCTGTCATTTTGGTGGGCTTTTAATCGCTGACAAGGCGCAGGGCTCTCAAAACGTCCCCTCTGCTCTTCCGGTGCACCGCCAATGTAATTTTAAATGGGAAAACAGATTAACGAGCAGACCTGTCATTTTGGTGGGCTTTTAATTTAAGTGACGGCGCGGGCTCTTCAAAAAGCCCTCTGCTCCTTTGCACCCCAATTAATTTTTAAAGGTGAAACAGACTTACGAGCTGACCTCAATTTTGGTTGACTTTTTCAATGGGTGACAAGGTGGAAAGGGCCCCCACCCTCTTTCAAAAATTTTCCCCGCACCCCACCCGTTTCAAAATTCAAGGGCGCAGGGCCTCAAAACGCCCCCCTGAAACGATCCGGGAGCCAAAGTGCATTTAAATGGTAAAACGACTAAAACCCCGGAAACCCGGTATAATGGTGCATATTTATTTAAACGGGGTGACAAAGGGGGAGGCTATCCCTATTCTTTCCCATCCTTTCCCTTTGGGGAAAAATCTTCCAGACACCCCATCCTGCTGCTAGGGGGCCTCAATTCAAGGTTGTGTAGGGCCTCAAGAGATGTAAATCCGCCCCTGAAACGATCACATGGGAGTCATGTGCAGGCAAAGTGTGTAGGTCTCTACTCTCTGGAACCGGCTATAATGGCCTGCATATTAATAATCGAGAAGATGCCCACGTAAAAGTAGAGTATACTATAAGACCCGAGTATTCTCGACGATGCCATGTTCGCTTAGGGAAATCGACCGCGCGGTTAGAACTCCGCATCCCGATACACGTATGCACGTGAATTCAAACCGCGCGGTCGATTTCGCCTACCGAAAATGGCGTCGTCGACATAACCTCAAGTCCTTGCATTCTGGTATGGTGACTAGTAATGCTCACACCTGTTTACATTTTACTTGTTGCTTTCCCGCTCAATCTATTGTTTTGTTTTGCGGTGGCGACTGACTAGCACACGAGTAAAATTTTTTCAAGTATTTTCTGTTCTTTTAGACGTATTAGTGAGAATCAATCATGGCCAAGAAAGGAGGAGCAAAGAATTATGAAACCGAGAAAGGTACCCTGCGTTTTATTATTATTTATGTGCATCTCCATCACTGGTTCCCTCAGCCCTGTTTGTGTCATAGGCTGGTTCAGCCTCTTAATCTTTGATTGCTATTCTTTGGGGTAAAGAAGCTTTAAGGGTGATTAGTCGAGAGGCTGTTGTGGCGCATTTCTTAAAATATGATTGATAGAAGCTCCCCTGGTCTCCTGCAATGTGGGTGTTTCTGCTTCGTTACCCACTGAAGTCAGTGTTCAGCAATAGAAACTTGCCCTCTACGCCGTAAACAAATTGAGCTGTCACTTGCCATCTTTTGCCGGATGAGTTCTAATCTGGTCTGTTTCAAATCACCAGACACCTTAGTTCTTCTTATCGCTCTATGAGTGTTGCAATAAACGAACAGAGTTTTGCTGGAAGAAGATCCAGAAGTTTTGATGGAAACTGTCTACTCTCCCCATTCGCTGGCAATTGTGTAGACAAGTTTGAGCGGTTTGGATCTGGTAACATGGGATTTCCTTGTGCATCTCGTGGGTCATGAATCTGCTCATCCCACGTAGGATAAGTTTGAATATTTTATTCTACTCTTATTGTAGCACCATTTTTGAGGTATTCTTTTAGAAGAGAGAGAGTTTTGCAACTTTCTAATGCAAGACTTTTTGTGAGTTGAGTTGGCTTGTCTGATATTCTAGTAGGTACACGGGAGAGATTTCAATCTGAGTCTCATCAAACTGTACTGAGCAAAATCTGAACAGTCTATGCGTGCTTCTCAATTGGGGTTGAGTCCATCCTGATTTGTTGAATCTAGATTGAGGAGGCTTGCATTAACTGTGCTAATGTTTATGTGTAGTTTATAGGTTTGGGAACCCTGTTTATTTAAGTGAACATCTGTAACGATCCAAAATATTTTAGTTATACTTATGAGATAGTTGTTGGCCCACTCATTTGAAACCAACGCTTTGGAGCAGACGCATTTTGAGTATCGGGTTCTGACTAGTAGCAGTGCTTGCTACCAAACCGCATCAAATCGCACCGGTGAGCGGTTGGTTTGCGCCGAAGTTCGACTCGTTGCTAAATCAACCGCTCACTTACGCGCTTTGATGCGGTTCGGTAGCACGCTCTGCTACTTGTCAGGACCCGATACTCAAAATGCATCTGCTCTACCATCTTTATTCCAGCATCTTGATAACTGCTGTTTTCTCTATTATAGTATTATTATGTACTTAACAGCCCGTTTGTTTCAAAAGCGGAAAATTATCAGATATGTCAGATAATAGTATTTGAATCAATATAATTATTCTTCTTAAGTATATTTCTGTGCAAGATCTTATCAACAAGCGTCCCTAAAGACTTGAGCAGTATCACCAATATCCACTGGTGGCTATAGAAATTTGTCTCTCTGTCTCTTTCCTTACTTGCATTTAAACCTACGTTGTAGAAAAAGATAGAGGAGGAGGCACATATGTGACTTGTGCCCTTATTTCTCTTTTTCTATCATATGCGTTCAAATGGGCAAAGAGGGAGACGGAAAAGTTCCTAATCCGCTAGTGGCCAAATCTATTCCTTTGAAGTTCATCATGGCTTTGGTCATTGCCAATTTTTTTCTTCTGTTTGGTTTTAAGTTATCTTTTAAAGATAACCTATTATGTTCTTTAACATCACCAAGTAAATTTCCTCGGAGTGGTAAATGTTGTTTCCAGTAGGTACTCACTATCTCTTTTTCTGTATTCTAGATAGTGCCAAGCAGTTTATGCAAGAGTTCTCAGAGAACAAGGGTGGAATGAAATATTTTAAGTATGCTGAACAACTGACCAAACTTGCTCATCGTGAACAGGTATGTGGAACTAACGCCTAGGTAGAGGTTGCTGCAAGTAACTCTGGCTCCAATAGTTCTTTGTTTCCATACACGGAAGAACGATACCATATTTTCTGCACAGGTTTTCTCTGATGTTACTATCTGCTCATGAAAACATGGACCTTGCTCACACAAACCACCAGAGCTGTGTGCTGCTTAATAGACTGGGTTATTAATCGTTGATAGTGAATCTGTTTTTATTGACCAACGCATCTGAAACGACCGTTACCTCATCAATCTCTTTATGTTTCTGGCTCTACCAATCCTAAGTCATCTCCTAGGCCCAATGTAAACTCTATAGGGTCTTTAAGATTCTTTACCCTTGTGTGCTGAAGGTATTTTACACCTTCTGAAAATTAAGGGGGGCTGGTGAATTTTTACCCCGAATTAAAACTATTGCTAATGGCTTATTTTTTAATATTTTTCAAATCTGTAAAAACCATCTTGTCCAGTATTCTCTGAAAAATATTAACACGTGTATTTTTTCTAATTGGTTCAATTTTAAATGTTTGGCTAGGAAATTTCCAAAAAAGTACTAAGTTCAAATATTAAAAAAAAAACTAATAAATGTTCCTTTGATTTCTTTGAATTTTGATATTTATTTGTAAGATAATCCCGAAAAAAATCACATTTTCTGAAACTACATGAAATAAGCTGTATAAGATCACCCAAGAAAAAATTTCCCCTCTTAGTCCAGGCAATGGGGGATTATTGGAAAAACAAATTCCCAGCAAAGGTTTTTTGGGCTTAATCGCTTCGTCTTGGTGTCAGTAATGACCACCTAAAAGTCCCCATGCCTAGGTGCTGTGCTAAATTCAGGGGAGGGGGGGAAAGGGCCCCAAAATCGATTTTTTCGATATATATCGAAAACGATGCAAGATATCGAATAAATCGATACATGTTTTTTGTTCCTGAGGTAATTTCCAACAAGAAAGGTCCTTTGTGTTTTTACGCTCTAACGACGTCTAAGCTCTCAAAAACACGATTTAAGTTTTCGGCGATTTTCAGGAAAATTGATACCCCGTGGCAACGCTCCATTTAACGCAATGTTATTTTTAATGATTTTGATCGCCTTACCGTAGCATTTAGAGTGCTCCGATTTTTATGAAATTTAGTATCTGGGGGTTTTTTAGGTTGCTGATTTCATTTTTGGAGTCCAAATTTCCTTCAAACGTGATTCAGACAAGCTTTCTGAGCTTTTATCTAAAAAGCTGTATTTTGTGATAAACGCTCAGAAAGCTTGTCTGAATCACGTTTGAAGGAAATTTGGACTCCAAAAATGAAATCAGCAACCTAAAAAACCCCCAGATACTAAATTTCATAAAAATCGGAGCACTCTAAATGCTACGGTAAGGCGATCAAAATCATTAAAAATAACATTGCGTTAAATGGAGCGTTGCCACGGGGTATCAATTTTCCTGAAAATCGCCGAAAACTTAAATCGTGTTTTTGAGAGCTTAGACGTCGTTAGAGCGTAAAAACACAAAGGACCTTTCTTGTTGGAAATTACCTCAGGAACAAAAAACATGTATCGATTTATTCGATATCTTGCATCGTTTTCGATATATATCGAAAAAATCGATTTTGGGGCCCTTTCCCCCCCTCCCCTGAATTTAGCACAGCACCTAGGCATGGGGACTTTTAGGTGGTCATTACTGACACCAAGACGAAGCGATTAAGCCCAAAAAACCTTTGCTGGGAATTTGTTCCGCCATTTGCCGTATTGTGATCCCCATTGCCTGGACTATCTCCAAACTGCATGGAAATGTGTTGATGCTGAAGGGGGGAGGGGGTGTATTTTCACCCCATCCACTTTCTTGCCTTTAAATGCTAGACAATTTGTTAAAAATTGTTGAGTTTTGGTTGAAATGCCGTCATCAAAGAGATGGAAGCTTGAAGTGATTTGTTGAAATTTTTGCTTTTCATTTTGAAAAACTGGCCTGGGGTGAAAATTCATGGCACAAAAAGGGTTTTAAAAGTTTCAACTTCTCTTCTAATGTCTTCTAACATTTTAAAGTGGATATTTGTTACTAATTGAAGCTGTTTACGTAAAGGTAAAAGTGTATATTTTCTCTTCATAGATTAAACTGTTGCACCTTCAGCCCACCTGTTTTTTTACTTTCGCACAACTAACAAAGTTAGAATTTGAGAAAGTATTGCGATGGCGCAGATGTTTGTCCGTCTGTATCCCAGTATAATTTTTGGACCAATCCTCCTTATGCATCAACATTTTGCAGAGAAGTTGCTTTCACCATTTCCCAGAGGGAATTTTTTTCTTTTTTCAAAATTTTAAATAGGAGGCAAGTTATGGACGATTAAATGGTTTCCATTAAAATCAATGGGAAAATGAGTTAACTGGGTGAACGTAGTGAAAAATTGGAATGTTTTAAATATAGCTGTTCGAATTTTGACGAAAATTTTCAAAAACATTCTGCAACCAGCCTACTGTAAGATTAACTCTTTAAGGGGGGTCTGGGGGTCTCCCCCAGAATATTATAGGGGTCTGGAGGTCTCATCCAGAATATTAAAGGGGGGTCTGGGGGCCTCCCTTCAAATAATTTTGATGTGAGAAAGTGTTCGTGGGGTATTTCCCACAGTTTATTTTTGTCTCTATCCACCTCTGTCTCTTTCAAGTTGAGTTCTTGACTAATGTAAGTCCTCTGATTTTGAAATGTTTGCTTACTGCTTTTTTCAGGTGGCCTTGTATGTTGAACTTGATGATGTCCATGAGTTTGATTCCTCACTCGCCGAATCTATTCTTGGAAACACCCGCAGATATACTATGATATTCTCAGATCTTGTCCATGAGCTACTTCCCAAGTACAAAGAACATGAGGTAGAAATCTAAACACTTTAGTTCCATTGTCCTATTTTTCAAACAAAGTGTGCTGAAATATTCAGAAAAAGACTAGTTGAAGCACGGTTATGCAGCTATAGTTCGCGCGCTCTAACTTGAGACCTGGCGATTCAGATAGATTTGCCTACTGTGGCAACGTACGAGTGCTCACCCTCGTCAGTTGGTTGAGTTGACAGGACTGCCGCCGACTCTCGGATTACAGCAACCTCTTGAAGTGTTGCCATTCTCGATTTGTCGAAATTCATTTATCGCCTGCTCAAGTCCCAATTTATAGCGTGCAGACTTTAGTTCAAGGTATGGCGTGTATATAGTGTTACCATTTTTGTTTGGAATCGAAATCCGACTTTATACAACGAAAACTATCTAATTTTTTTTTCAAACTATCAGAAAATTATCCCAAGTTCAAATTATGCGCTAAATTTGTCAAACGTCCTCAAAGTAAGTCGATAATTGCAAAGTTCTTTGGTTCAAGAACAAAGTAAGACCCATGACTGAATCACAAATGTTGATTTTGTGACAAGGAAAGTTGTTCTTTCATGGCCCAATGTTACCGCTTTTGTTTTGCAGGGAAATTGCAGGAAAAGTAGATTTTACACAACTAAAAATCTGGAACCACCTCATTTTGTTTTTCAATCAGAAATCAACCAGTAATATACAAGATATTTTGTTGAAATCGCAACAATGTGAAGCAGAAAAACTTTTAACAAGCTGGAATCATCCAATAATTATCAGAATTCCAAAAAAAATCAGCATTTTTCCAATGATCCGAATTTATCCGATATCCGAAAATTATTAAACAAGTTTCAAAATATCCGAGGAATGGTAACACTGCATACAACAATACATAATTTCCACAGTTTCTTAATCAGCTATTTGCTAGGTTAATACTCTGCGCAGAACTTCTTCACGGGTTTCACCGAGCTCCTCTTTTAAACTTCAACGAAATACTTGAATTCAAATTTGTTTTTTAACACTACTGCTCAGCTAACCCAGAGCCAAAAGTGACTGAGTTTCCTTTATGTTTAGAGCATACTATGTGAGAGCAACTGGATATTCTCATCCAAGCTCCTGCTAGAGCTCATTTCACGAAAGAAGGCAGATGACAGATCATGTGGCTCGGTGCTCTAAGACGTGTTTGCGTTCTTGCACATGCGCAGAAACGCCAATTCGTCTCTGCGCAGTGAACAAACCCATCTGTCATCAGCCAACTTGTGTGAAACGACCTCTATTTCTTTCATTTTCCTTATTTTTTGCTGGTTTCCAATACCATTGTTCTTCATTTATTCGAATCACATGTTTTCATGCTTTGATGAGAGAGCTCACAGCGTTTAAAAACTTATATCAACTTACATCAACCAGTCTTTAAATATGCTCTCTCAAACAAACTCCTAATTTATTCTTAATGTTTACTTTCAGCCGTATCATAAAGATGCTCTTGATATTTACATAGACCATCGACTAATGATGGAACAGCAGACCAGAAGACCAGGTGAAAATAGGCCAGCAGCAAACAATTATCCTCCTGAACTTATCAGAAGATAGTAAGTCTATTTTATTCAACTTGGTGTTACTAGACTAATTTTTTTATCATAAACACGATAGCATTTATTGAAGCACAATGAAAGACTCTATTTTTTTTATTGCTGTTAGCCAGTGTAGTTCGAGTATTCCTTTGAAAGAGAACAGAACTTTTTAATCACTCTGACGGGAGTCGGTCAACAGTTTGCGGTTACTTATGTTTCACTGAGACATAACCTCATCCCTGTCGATTCCGCTGGTGACTTGAGTTTCTTGACTTGTTAATCTTGTTGTTTTTATACTTGAGCAAAGGAGACTGCGCTTGACTTATCGTTATGGAAAATGGCTCCCGGTAAATATGAATGAAATTGAAATCTGTTGTACAGTAGCTGTCTCTTGAAAGACAAGAAAGAGTTTTGTCACTCCTTGAGAGCTGTTTTTCAGGAGATACTTGTTCCCAACATATTTCAATCGCATCAATATACACTAAAAGCCAGTTCTTACAAGACGAGCACGGTCTCTTTTGCCAAAGAAATTGAGAAAACTGCCTACAAGACAGAGACATCAGAGACGCTCAAGCGGATCGTGCGATGGACAATTTTATTTTTGGGAACTGAACAAAACAACATGGGAAACGACACCCAATGGCTCCTAAGTATGCGGAATATTGATCAATGACCTAAACAATGCTACTTTGTTCTGATTGGCTGTAATATCAATATCTTTGCTCAACAGTCCACATAGGAGCCGTTGGACGTTCAGCTTTGTTGTGACCCCAAGGAAAAAAGTTGCCACAATGGGTGCCATAGGTAGTGTGCATGGTCTCTGTTGTCTCTGCTAAAAAATTACTTCCATTTAAATTTTTTCCTCCTTTTTTATATTTGATTTTCCTCTTGTATTTTCTCACCATCCATTTTATGTAACGATTGGTATTCTTACTTTTCAGTGAAGTTTATTTCAAAGACATGACCATCAACAAAATCATTCCGATACGCGATGTCAAAGCTGCCCACATCGGTAAACTTGTATCCATTCGTGGTGTGGTGACCAGGGCGACAGAAGTGAAACCAATAATGTGTGTAGCCACGTACACTTGTGACACCTGCAGCGCTGAAACTTATCAACCTGTAAGTTCTTTTTGAGCCCACTTTAGTTTCAAAATCCCTTTTTTTTATTTTTCATAATGGGGCTCTTGCAAACTTTTGCTATAAGCAGATAAATAGTCCAATCACATGTGAAGACCAGCAGAAATCCCAAAAATCACTCTAAGTAAGTTTAAAATTCAGTAATAAACTCACATAACTGCTATAACGGCAAGATCATAAAGGCAGTTCAATGCAGGCATCAAGGGAGATTCCTGTCTATTATGTCATTTTTTCTTCGGAAACACAGAAATATGTCTTCATTTAGATAGGAATCTCCCAAGATACCTGCATCTCTCTGCCATTAAGCCTAATTCTGAGAGTGAATTTTGTGATTTTTTAGTGTACTCATTGTCATTTTTACAGGTTTTATGCAAGAATCACCTCTTCAATCCCCCATAGCAAAAGTTTGCAAGAGCCCCATTACCTTCTTTTATTGCATATAACACGCAACTTTTTTCCACTTTTCGACTCTCAAAGTCCTAGTTGCACATTATCTGCGAGAAAAGCCGAGAAGCTTATGATGAAAATTGATTTTCAAAGTCCAGCTGTTCATCATTGCTTCTGAAATGTACCTAATGGGGGACACAGTGTATTTTATAGTGGCCGCCCTCCGCTAGTTTGGTTGAAACTACCCGTAGTCAGCTTTTGTCTGACAAACCAATAGCTGGGGTGCAGTGGCTCCTGAATTTATGAGAAGGAACTTGCTAATGCTGAAAGGTGAGGCCTAACTTTTTTTGAGATGCTTTCTTGCCCCTGAGAGTGAATTATTTCTAAACTGGAAATTTTCTGCAGTCCAAAATAGGGAGATCCCTCTAACCCTCTGTAATTCCTTGCAATATTGATATGGAAACTTCATCCCTTCGTTTTGCTCTTCATATCCAGGTCCATTCATTAACATTCAACCCATTGGAAATGTGTCCCAGTGATGACTGCCGCGTCAACAAAGCTGGCGGTAGACTCCACCTACAAACACGAGGATCCAAGTTCCTTAAATTCCAAGAGTTGAAAATTCAAGAACATGTAAGTTTTCCTTTATTTAATTAATTTAAAGAAGATGAAAATTATTTTTGTTCTTTTTCCTTTGACGAAAAGGGCGATTGTATCAACTCGTTCACTTTTACACTATGCTCATGGGCCCAGCACCGATATTTCCCGCAGCGTTGAGCCGGGTCAAAGATGCGGAAAAACCCGTCTCTCATACCGCCTCGACCCTCCGATCAATCCATTCAGGACCAGTGTGGCATCCCAAGTTTTCTGCTCTGTAAAGCTTTTAACTAAGACCTTTGTAGGTACCAACTTTTTTCTTAATTTGAAAGTTGATTCCCCTCATTTTTTGGCATGTATGCTACAGCGCTGAACAAAGATGTACCAAAAAAAGCTCAGCAATTAGCATGTTAAGAGTCTTTTAAAGTAAATGGTACCACTTTTTCGTTTTCAAGAAAGTATGGTGGCGTGGCTCTTTATTGTCTGATTCATGATCAGTATCAGTATGTGATGAATAGCGGAGAAAATCCGGGTTGCACCAGTCTTGGAATAGGTTTGCTGCCCGTATCCTGACTCTTCAGCTTAGCAACAGTGCACTCTGTTTATTTTTGTTTTTTTTTTCAATCTTTCGTTTCCGATCAGATACACCGTTTGAATGTCCCTGCTTCCAGGCGCCTCGCCGCAACATGATGAATGGTTAGGTTCTGAACGCGTAACAGTGTATCACGTCTAATGATTTTAGTCTTATACACATCTTTGTTTACTCTGTGGAACTTTCATTTTTTTTCTGTAGAGGCCACAACCGGGTATGAGCCTGAGCAATTTATAAGTACAGTAGAATCTCATTAACTCGAATCTTCAGGGACTCCGAAAAAATTCGAGTTAACGTGACTTTCGAGATGTTCGATTCTCGCATTAAGTCGAATTTTCGCAAAAATCTAAAAAAATTCGAGCTATCCGGAGTGCGCCGCGTTAAACGATTCAACTAGACAAGACGAATAAGGCAAAATAAAAAGCTACTACGCAGCCATTATCAGCCTAAAGTATTCCCCCAAAAATCTATCGTCTATGAGTCGCGCGGCAAGGCGGCTTGTCAGATTTCAGATTGGCGCCAGCGGTGTGAACTGCAGTCTGCGAGTCAGATCACCGAGTCCAGGAGGATGCGTGAGGAGGGAGCAGATAAGAAGTAACACCACCGGCGGCGTGGCATGGCATAGCGCTGAAAGCACACCAAGATATCAATGCGAGACTCGTGAGGAGAAGGGGGAGAAAATCGGAGGAAAGTCGGAGATGCATGGAAGTTGAGAGACTGGATAGCGCCTATCGCGCTGTCGGCGGAGAGAGGAGCGCCGAGACTGGCCGAGAGTTGCAGTCGCCACCTCGCGTTCGTACTTGTTCGGCTATCTCCGCGGCTCAAAGTAACGCGAAGTAAATGAAGGAGAAGGATGATAGAGAATCACGCATTGCGTGGTGGTTGATGATGGATGGAAGCTTTCGTCGGTTTTGAGATTGGGGTACTTTTCGACTTAAACTGGGATTATTTTTCGATTTGTGGGGAAAAAATTCATCATTGGACCAAAATTTTGGTCGAGTAAACGAGATATTCGAGTTAGTGAATTTCGAGTTATGCGGCAGTTTTTGGTCATTTTCTTATGGAAGTTCCACGGGACCGCAAAAAAATTCGAGTTAACGCGATTTTCGAGTTATCCGAGGTCGAGTTAACGAGATTCTACTGTATGTAGATGATGTAAGCTTTTAAACGATGAAAAATTAGGAAAAATTGGAAAAATTCAGAAAAAATGGGGGAAAAAAACTTGAATTGAAAACATCACTACCCGCACAGCTCCATACTTAAACTACGTTGATTTAGTCTTCCCTTCTTTCTAAATTTGCTTAAAATGTAATTTTCAAACATCAACATTTTTTGATTTTGCTCCCCTATCTCTGTACAGAGCGATCAAGTTCCTGTGGGTAACATTCCAAGAGGTGTCACTATTTTTTGCCGTGGTGAAAATACCCGACAAGTCTTACCTGGAGACCATGTGCAAATCGCCGGTATTTTCCTTCCTCTTTTAAGGTCTGGATTCAAGCAAATGGTTCAAGGGCTTCTTTCGGATACATTTATCGAAGCTCACGTGAGTATACCCACTTTGCTATCAAACTTTATCGACATTAATCTCAATCTAATGCAGGGTTATTCTATCACATCTGTCCCTCCTGAAACATTTTAAAATTACATTTTCAATGCTTAAACTTGATTTTTTAATTTTTTTGTGATGGGACGCACACGATTTCATGCATTTGTTACCCTGCACCAAGTCACTAGTAAGCTAAGAATTTCAAATTGTGATGTAAGTATTATACATAAGTGGGAAACTAATACTCCTTTGAAGGTCAGACCTTTAAGGGACCTTTTAAAAAATATTGTTCTGATTGAAAATTTTCCAAGCTCCTATCATTGTACTAGATTGATTTGAGATTGTCAAAAAGTGGCCAAAAATCTGATTTGAGATTGTCAATAAGTGGCCAAAATTTAGAAAGAAAATTTCTCATCAATTTCTCATTTTTAAACTTACTGGCCTATCGCTTGCGGTGAAACACTCACTTAACCTTTTCCACTCGGGTGTCGGATATATCGGACCAGGGAAAAGTTGAGTTGCATGTCAGATATATCCAACAAAAAAAGAGTCCTGCGGACTCAATTGTCGGATATATTCGACGTGCTTGACAGATGGTGAGCGCTAGCGGATTTTATGGGAACCAGCACGAACATCACGCTCTACACCAGCGTGCTCTGTGCACCGTGATGTGAGTTTTTTACAGATCATATGGTTTGTATACATCGTGTTGTTGAAGCTCCCTGAGCTGGTGGGGCGGTCAGGTAAAAATGCTCATGAGTGGAAAGGGTTAAGAGCTAAGCCAGCAGCTAGGGCGGTAGACCTTCTATCTATCTATCTGTCTACATTTATCATTTTTAAACTCTCAAAGCCAATGTTACTCTCAAAGATAACTATTAACAAGTAATTTCAACCTAAAAATGTCTCTGAAAATTTTTAAAATAATCTTAGTAAGCTTTTAGTATTGCATCTCGGCAACTTGTAAAACGTATGTCTTGGTTTCACGGTAGGCCAGGTTGCAATGTTGCTATTATTGCACGTTTACTCATAGCTTTCGTTCAAGTTATCCATTTTCATGAAATTAGGAAAGTTAATATTTAAGTACGAGCCAGACGTAGTTCTGTGACCATTTTTAAGTATATTACTCATTTTGAGTAGCCTAATAGCATATCTGAAGGAGAAAACCGAATTGTGTCTGGCTCACAACTAAATATTCAATTGTTAAACAAAAAATAGGGCTTTTTCACCACAGAACAAAACCGACCCACTATGAGTTGGTAAAATACATCATTAAAGATCAAATAACCTGTAAACACCACTTAGACCTGAAAATATAAGCCTTCAAGAGTAAGGAGAGACATTTTACATAAACTTGAATACCCATTTTAATTTTGACCATTTTTGGGGCCAAAAACGGGCCTTTTTGGCACTTCCGTTTTAATCCCCCCTCCCCCCCCTTAAGAAAACAAAAAATAAAAAAGAAAAGCCCAAAACCCCGTATGTTGCCCGTTCTGTACGGCCAACTACACTGTGACATACGCAGTCGCCCGAACTCTTAAGTGTTAAAGGTTGGAAACGATGATTTTTGGCAATTTTATTTCTATCTTAGATTATACTGCCTTGGGTTTACAACTTGGTGGAGCAGTTACTCTTGACTTTAGTCATCAGTTTGTCTTATAATCATAGTAAATTAAGTGATGAATGTTTTTTTTGTTTTTTCCAGCATGTTCAATGTTTAAGTAAAGCTGTGGATGAAGATGAAGGAGCTCCAGGAGAGTTGTCCAATGAAGAAGTAGCGGAGTTAGCTGGTGATAATTTCTATTCCAAGCTTGCAGCATCCTTAGCTCCTGAAATATATGGTCACGAAGATGTGAAAAAAGCGTTATTGTTGTTACTCGTTGGTGGTGTCGATAGAAGTCCAGAAGGAATGAAAATCAGAGGTAAGTCCCTTACTGCGTCAATTAAATTATACAGCCACTCCTATTGCCTCTTGAGTTACGTTCTCCCTGAAAGTTACAGGCATACAAGCTACCTTCAAAAGTTATGGCAACAGAACCTTTATCTATCTATCTATCTATCTATCTATTTATTTTATTGTTGTCCTTTGTGTAATAAGCTGCTCGGACAAAGATGGAGAATGTATTTGTAGAGGAGGGGAGAGGAGATGAGTACAGAGAAATGAATTGATAAAAAAAAATAATGAGAAACAAGGAAGTAGGGCTGTGCGAGCACTCGATGATCAAGCTTGGCTGGAAGGGTTAGGAAAAGCTCGAAAGGCATTGAAGGCTTGAAAACTGAATGAAGTCAAGCTTTTTCGAACCTGCAAATTATTTTGCATAATTTGATTAGAGAAATGATGAAATATAATGCCTGGGACCACAATTGCGGCCACTACATATATATGTATATATTCATTTAATAATGAGACTGAAATGAAAACCAACCCTTTCCACTCTACCATTTTTTGAGCTGAACCTTCCTGTACTCCACTGGAACTCCGTGAACTAGAGCTTCACTGATAAGTTCAGAAGAAGCCCGTCAGAGCGCAGCACTTCTCAGACACCTATTTTGTCCCGTTGATAGCGTCAATTTCGAGCTACAAAATTTTGTCAACCTTGACAATGGAGCGGAATCTGTGAATTGATTTTTTTGACTACAGCTCCACAGTGGAGTGGAAAGGGCTAAGCCAAAACGAGAAATAAGAGCCGGAAACATTTTGATCAAATCACAGGATTGAAATGTTTTGGGGTTTTATTTCCCTTTCTAGCTTAGTTCCCATTTCTGTCTCGTTCTTACAGTTATTTGGCCCATTTAGTTTTAATATTCTAGTATATTTATTTATCTATTTAGTATTTATCTATCCATCTACTTATCTATGTATCTACCTATTTTGCCTGCAGGAAACATTAACATGTGTTTGATGGGAGACCCTGGAGTAGCCAAGTCTCAGTTATTGTCTTACATAGAACGTTTAGCCAGGAGAAGTCAGTATACTACCGGTAGAGGTTCAAGTGGGGTTGGTTTGACAGCAGCTGTCATGAAAGATCCTTTGACCAATGAAATGGTTTTGGAAGGTGTGTATGTTTATCAGTAAAGTGAATCCTTTTATATCTTGTATTCCAATCATGTCTTCTAATCTTTCTTAGCCCAAAAATGTGGAAACTCTTTGAGGATTGAAAAAGATGGTCTAATGCGCATTTTGCAGTGCCATCAAGATGTTCGTTGAAAGTATCACACTTCTTATCTAAAATACAATGTTACTGATGTGCATGATTGTGCATCAGCAAAGTTCTCGCATTGCTAGGGCTCTTGGAACCAGTTTTGGCTCTACCTCTGTCACCAGTTTTGTACTGTTTTTGTTCCGGTCCCAGCTTGTACTGGAATGGGGCTCTTGCAAACTTTTGCTGTAAGCAGATAAATAGTCCAATCAGATGTAAAGACCAGCGGAAATCCCAAAAATCACACTAAGTAAGTTTAAAATTCAGTGATAAACTCACATAACCTCTATAACGGCAAGATCGTAATGACGGTTCATCGCAGGTAGCATGGGAGATCTCAGTGTAAATTGTCACTTTAAATGTAAATTGAAACACAGAGATATGTCTCAATTTAGGTATGAATCTCCCATGATACCTGCGTTGAGCCGCTATTAAGCCGGATTCTGAAAGTGAATTGTGTGATTTTTTACTGTACTTATTGTTATTTTCATAGGTTTTTATTCAAGAATCACCTCTTCAATCCCCTGTAACAAAAGTTTGCAAGAGCCACATTTTGTCTCTAGTGTTAGTTCTGGTGCGGAACCAGATCTATTTCAGTTCTAATTTTCTTGATAAAATCTCGTCAAAAGAAGAACCTAACAAATTAAAATCAATAACTCGTCCGATTAAGTCATTAAATTTATAATAATGGCAGACAAAGGAAAAAAACAAGGAACTGAAGAAGAATAAGGTTCAGGCATTAAATGAGATGTATTAATTATATTGCAATGAAATGATGAGAATTTTCGATAGACTCAGAGTAAGAGGATTGTTATGACTTGGTCAGAGCCAAAAGTGAAAAGTCTTATGGCGCAAATCTTGCTGACACTCACTCTACGGTGGACGAATCTTATCAGTGAGTCAAATCGGCAGTGGTAAACTGGCTTGTAGGTAGAGATGCAGACTTTTTCCTCAATGGAATGCAGAAACTGATTCATTGATGGCGTAAATGTATAGAAATATTGGAAATCAGCGATGATTTAATATGAAAATAACTAAAATAAATAAGAGATCTTCTTCAATACACTATCAGCTTCATTTTGCGCTATAGTTCTCTACTGTGTCCATGCGAAGAGATTTTATAGCCTTAGATGTGTTACTTATCACTTCATCAGCCACCCTTCATTTGCCCAAACCATTAGGCAAGTGGGTTTGAAAACCATCTCCCCAGTCAACTTTAAGGGTTTTTCTGATTTTTAAAATTGTTTTTCACGCATTTAAAAGTAACTGGATGACTTCTTTTATCTTCACTTAAAGTGATTCTAGGTGAAACTTTTCCAGATTTCAATCCGATGGATAGCGCCACTAGTCGCTTTCCGGAAAAGTCGTGTTTCTGGCATTTTAAAATGAAACCATAGATAAAACGCAAAATCCAATAACATCAGCCCCTGTGAAATTTTTTTTGGATCTTTTAAGCCCAGAACAACCTATATTGGTCAAGAATTGGAGCTGTAAATTATGAAATTTGTATCGCCATAAGCTTAGTGAGTGAGAAAGAGTGCGAGTGATAGTTAGAGACCTGAAAAAAGCGTGATTTTGAAAGGGCAATAATCGGCGGTAAATTGGTGTTTTCAAAGGCCCAAAAGCGGTACTTTCATTTTACGTCAAAAACCTCTATTTTATAGTGACAAATTAAGTTATGAGGTTATCGGTTCCTGAATCTACCTTTTAAACAACTGAAACAGATGTTTTTGTGCTTTTTAAGTGAAATAACCTGACTTTACAGAGAAGTTACGTCAGAAACCTGTGTTTGGTGGCTGACACGCGTAAAGTCGCGCTTCAGGAGTTTATGCCACCAATTTTAAATTGATTTTTTGTAAAGTTCGCAGCAAAAATTTGACCTGGGAGAGGCAAGACAGTGGCAAAACATGTTAAAACCGAGTCTTTCCTCTCCCAGTTCAAATTTTTTTTGCAAAACTTACAAAAAATCGTTTTAAAATCGGTGGCATAAACTCCTGAAGCGCGAAACTGGACAGGTCTATCATAAGCTGATACTTTATTGTTTGGCATGATTTAACAATTATTTGTGTAAAAAAGCACGCATAAACACAACTTTCAACTTCACATATTTTCTCCACGTCCTTAAAAAAACACGCGGATTCACGTAAAATCGTTGAAGAAACACGCGTCTCTGAAAATCGGGGTACCGAGCGCAACATCAGCTGATAGCCGTAATTTCGCCAAAGAGAAATGAAAAATTATGATTTTCCATTTCTCTTTGGCGGCGCGCCGCCGGGAGTCGCGGCAACTTTTCAAACCCCGAGTGAAGCGTTTAGGTTATGATTGGCATGTGGCAACGCCGCTTAACGGTGCGAGCCGCCAGCTGTTTTATTACAATGTTGCCACGTCAAAAAAACATCGCGGAAATGATGACGTTCGGATGCCTGCCGCGATTATTTGTGATTTCATAACTCGGCTTTGATGATGCCGAAATTCGCGATTTGAATCGTGAAATTCGCAGTTGGAAGTCTTGAAATTCGCGCATTAGATCGCGAAATTCGCGTTTTGACCCGAAATTCGCGTTTTCAGCCATAAATCCCGAAAATCGCGTTTTGAAATTTTTTAGATTTGGATTCAGCAGGTTGCCAGCATCATGTAGGTACGGGTCTCGCTTCAATAGGACGACTTTTAAAAAAATTGCGCGATTCGCGACCGCGATTTTTTCAGGTCTCTAGTGATAGTATGTCTACCTATCTAGTATCTACCTCACTCGCTTTTATTGAGGCTTATGGGAACTTTCGTATTTCATAATTTCCGGCTCTATTTTTGAGTGTTTTAGCTTGAAACTTTCAGGGTGTCTTCCTGAAGTATGCTCGCAGGTGCTGATGTTCCTCAAATTTGTGTTTTTAGCATAAATTTGTCAATTTTATGCAAAAACTGTTGACTTTTTGAGCAGCGCGACGTGGTGTCTTAGGTTGGAACTAATCGACCCTGGAATTATCTTAAAGTTATTGAGGTGCACAGACTCTTACTGGGAAGATTTCATTTAAAAAAAAAAAACGTTTTACCAAACCTAAGAGTGGAATTCTATCCTACGGGACCAATGGCGAGTTAAAGAAGTCAGGCTAATTAAATGCCAAGTGGTTTGATTGTTATAACTTTGATTGAAGCATTCTGTTTCTCCATCATTCTTAAACCAACTATATTCAATTTCCTATAACCCTTGAAATTCAGGTGGAGCTCTAGTTTTGGCTGACCAAGGAATTTGTTGTATTGATGAATTTGACAAAATGTCAGAGTATGATAGAACTGCAATCCACGAAGTAATGGAACAGCAAACAATCTCTATTGCCAAGGTAATAATTATATTTCAGTGTGTCTCAATTTTTTTTTATCTCTACTGTCAATGCTAAAAAAGATTTATCCTTTGTTCTATTTTACCTTCTAACCCTTTAAGACACACACTATGAAAAAGTAGTCACATCAATTTTGGTTCCACGTCATTGTACTAGTTGAACTTTTCTCATCTAAATTGACTTGCTTCCCTTTTTTTTCAAAATCCCCTAAGACTCCAAGTTTGTTTATTTCACTTTAATACATGAAACCCTCTTTGAAGCTATACTACAGGTCAACAATTTACAATTCTGAATTTTACGAGAGTTTACAAATTTAAAAATAGAAAACAAAACTAGAAAACATGGAAGCCTCAAAATTGAAGCTATAATATAGGTTAACAATTTACAAATCTGAATTCTACGGGTCCCTACCTATTAAGTAAGAAATCTTCAAGATTTCAGAAAGGCTTATCTATCAAAAAATGTTTTAGCTGGTTTAAATATGGGGATGTCTCTGGATTTCTGATAAGATTCTTTAGGTAGAGAGGCAACGCATTTAACATCTGTACAGAGGCAAACTTAACATCATTTCGGGCAACCTTGTTATACCTTGTAAACATATGTGTACACCGTATCGGAAAGGGTTAACACATCTTTATCGTGATTTTTGCAATAAACTTTCCGCAAGATGTGGCCTTTCTGTGCCTTGTTATTGTTTAAATTCCAACATTTTGGCAGTTCTTGAAATGTTATCGCTTTCTTTTTTTTTTTAATAAAGCGTGAATTAAGGCTTTTCTCCTAAAATTCTGTGGCTCAAAAAATGTTGAATTTTAAAAGGGAATTTTAAAATAGACATGTACCTAATAAAAGGCAGTTGTTTCCATGAAAAAAGCGAAAGAGTCTCCAGCCCCAAATGCACTTATTTGTTGAGTGAAGGATGCAAAGTTTTAATTTCAGTTTTAATGTCTAATTTTTTGCCGTTTGTGTGAACATTGCCTGTGGAAAGGAGAAAAAGTTTGAAGGTGAAGGGTTATCTGAGAATGAGAAGTTTTACTATGGACAATTAGAAGGAAGAGTAGAGAGTATTTTTTCTTTTTTTTTGGGTGGGTGATGATATGAAAAATTGTGTAAAATTCTTGGGTACCCTTTCGCATTATTTGTGCCTTTCTTGGCTAAGTTTTTCTTCTTTTGGTTAATTTTTTTTCAAACAGGCCGGAATCATGACCAGATTGAATGCTCGCGTTAGTATTCTGGCTGCAGCCAACCCTGCCTTTGGAAAATACAATGAAAAGTTGAGTGTGGCCGCCAATGTTCAACTTCCACCAGCATTGTTGTCTCGTTTCGATCTTCTTTGGCTCATCCAAGACAAACCAGACAGAGATAACGATTTAAAGTGAGTCTTTTTCTTGCGCCATCTCTTTAAGTATAGCCCCTCGTGCAAAACTAGTTTTTTGCATTGAAGTTAAGTAGCGTCAGGCATAGGTAGTAGTTAAATGGGAGGTCACTCGGGTACACTGCTTGCTGTCAACTTTTTGCTTGCTCCAGACACTTTTCAGGGTGAGTAGGGTGGCTTGAGGGAGGCAAAGAGAACGTACCCAGATCAAAGATATCTGGAAACAAAAAAAGAGAGAAAAAGAGAAACACACTTCTGACCAAAAAACTTAAGTCTAATTAAAAGGAAGGCGTCCAACAGAGACAAATAGAGACCCAGCACAAAGCTTTCTACAGGTGTCTACTTTTCTGGCTCAATTTTGGTCGGAACTCATCGAAACAACAGCCAACATTCGCCTATTGTTGACTGATGAGCGCGTGGTTTGCATTCGCCAAGCAAAACCTGTTTCCGTTTCCGGGACCGCGGACCAATCACAGCCTTTTGTTGAGCTCACCATCCAACATTAGGCGAAGGTTGATAGTTGAGGCCGATGAGTCCCGACAATAGTGATTCACGAAAAGTGGACACCGCGCGCAACCACGGGAAGAATAGGGAGTGCATGGTCTCTATTTGTCTCTGGCGTCCAATGACCCGAACGAAACTTTAACAAAATAATCATAATTTGACTGGCCCTAGGGCCAGCCTTTTTTTGAAAATTTACTCACATCACTGGGAGCCGTGTGGATGTTGTCACAAACTTAGAAGAGAATAAGAATGATGATGGCTGCTGTCTGCCCGCCAACCTAAGGAAGTGTTTAGAACTTCCTTTGATTGGCGGCCACCTTGGCCGCTCTGTCCGGATCAGATACTTCCCTTAAAAGGATGGAGGATTTAAATAACAATAGGGACAATAGAGACAGTTGATTGATTGAGTAAGAGTTTAGAGAATAGAGAATAGGACAAAATCCAAGGTGGCAGATTCAAGCTGAATCAACCAAGTTAGACTTTCTGAAACGATTCGGGGAGGGCAGTTTAAGGATTCATGCTTCAGCTTCCAAACTAGTATGGTTTGATTCAGGAATTTGGAGCTGGAGCCACAGTCAAAATTGAAATTTGCACTTCTCCTGGAGAAAACAATGAGTAATACTTCCAGAACTGAAATTAACTATCCAATAAGTAATACAAGATGTTTTAGCGCAGACAGAAATTGCTTGCAAGGATTACAGTTTGAATTATTGCAATCGAAGCCCCAGAGCTGGAGCTGCTCCGGCTCAGGGCTCTGATGGCAATAACTCAAACTGTAATCTTTGCAAGCAATTTAAATTTTCGCAAAACCTTCTTGAATTACTTCTTGAATAGTTAATTTCAGTTCTGAAAGTATTATTCATTATTTTCTCCTGGAGAAGTGCAAATTTCAATTTTGACTGTGGCTCCGGCTCCAAATCCCTGGTTTAATTAACAACTTCTCATTTTGTTGTCTATTTTTCATAGTTTGATAAGATAATCATACTTATTTTCCTTGTCTCTTGATGTATTTCTCAGGTTGGCTCAACACATCACGTACGTACATCAACACAGCTGTCAGCCCCCTCTTGAATTTAAACCTTACGATATGGGTTTAATGCGAAGGTACATTGATCTTTGCAAGAAGAAAAATCCTACAATTCCAGCACCATTGACTGACTACATTGTTGAGTCGTACGTAGAGTTAAGGAAAGAAGCAAGGAATAGCGGCAAAGATGCCACTTTCACCTCAGCGAGGAATCTTCTGGCTATCTTACGTCTAGCCACAGCTCTTGCCAGGCTACGATTAGGAGATGTCGTGGAGAAGGATGATATTCGTGAAGCTATGAAATTAATAGAAATGTCCAAAATATCGCTCAAGACGCAAGAAGTCAGATCAGCTAGGTTAGTTAACTCACCATCATTTTTCATATATCTTTGTTCCTCCATTTTGCTGAATTCATATTATAACAGGGTATAGACGGTTTTCGTGCGAAGTCAATGGTTTGCTAGGAACCACTACAATGCACTCATCGGTCGCAATTGGTTGTGATAAAACTCGCTTAGTGTTCCCAATTACCTCACTCACTCTCCCATGACCCCCTTGTATACCCATCTCTTTCTAGTTTCAAAATTCAAATACAGGGCCTTGCTTTATGACATATTATTATCTAAATTGCATTAAAATGCCTCGAGGAATTCATTTCAGCCAAAAAATTTCATGTAAGATGTCTCTCAATACGATTTTTGAAATTAGAGTGAGATGGCAATACGTAGGGGTTACGTGAGAGCGAGAGAGACAGTTTGTCTTTGTTTGGAACGCTCATCACCAGATGCCGCCATTACTAAAACTCTCCATTAAGAGACCAGAAAAACTGTAAAAACCTGAAAATATCAGGAACTTTGAATGTACCGGAAAAAAGGCGAATCTCAGGAAACTCACCCATTATAGTCTGTTCGTTATAACTTGAGTCCTGAGTGGGCGATAAATGAATTTTGGAAAATAGAGAATGGCAACACCTCAATAGGTTGTCATAGCCCGAGAGTCGGGCAGCAGCCCTGTCACCTCGACTGACTGACAAGGGTTAGCACTCCTATGTTGCCACGAAAGGCAAATCTACCTGAATTTCCAGGTCTCAAGTTAGAACGAACAAACTATAGATATTTTTTTTTTATTTTTTATTTTTTTTTATTTCAACACGGCAATGGAACTGTGAAGAAAAAGCGTACGTACAACTTTTTTGGTGTTTTTCTTCAAGCCATCAAAAGTAATTGCATTTTTAATGTGTTTGGTTGGAAGCCTGATTTAAAAGAAAGTAGAATTTCAGAAACTTCGCGTTAGAAACTTGGGTGAAAAAATCAGGAAATCCTGGAAAAATCAAAGAAAAGTCTGGAAGTTTGAAAATTTAACTCTTTAGATACCCTGTGCAACCAATATTTAATCTGGGACTGTTACAAACTTCTGGCCTTTGCAATTGAAGTGTCAATTAAGCTGTAAAAACCTGCAGAAATTATGATCGAAACGCGTGGAGAAAAGTCTCAAATTAAATAGGAATCTCCCATGGTAGTTGCATAACTCTGCCATTATGCCTTTAACTTTAAAGTGATTTCGTAAATCTATTAGGGAATTTTGTGATTTTGGAGTGCTCTCCTCGTTTTTCTGGTTTTTAATGTTAGTACTAGTACGTAATTCAATCGTAATTCAATCGCATAGGTACGGCAAAAGTTAGCAAGAGCCCCGTTTTGATGAAGAACTTTTATCAAAGCGTGAGAAAGCTAATCAACATTCTTAATCACAAGGAAGTTGTTTTTTTTTCACTGTTCTTGGGTAAGAATTATTAAAAATTTACTTCTTGTGAAACTTGCTTTCTAATCTTTCGGAAAAAAAATTAATTTTCTTTCTCCTTTGATTTTTTCAGACAAAAATCTGTTGAAGACAAGATCTTTGATATCATCAGAGATTCAGCTGGAAGCAGAAAGGATCTAAGTGTCTCTGATATCAGAGAATTATGTCTTAGCAAAGGATACAACCAAGATCAAGTTGACAACTGTTTAGAACTGTATGAATCATTGAATGTTTGGCAGATCAATCAAGCAAGAACAACTCTACGATTTTTAGATTACTAATTAACTACGTGCCATAATCATGTATAATTTGTCGGTCTTTCATTATAACTCTCAACTTACAAGGGAGCGCAAGAACTTGGACCCTCAAAAAACGATCAGTAGAATTGATGGTTTATAAGAATCTGTTTGACGTAATTTTTGTGTAGAGCTCTCAGAAACAGAGAAAAAAATTTGATCATATTTTAAGAGGCCGGGTTCGTACACTCCCCTTATCAGTTGCGCACTGCATGTATTATAGTTCTCAAGTATTAGGTTTTAAGTGTTGAAATTAGATGGAGACTGATTAAGGAGGAAAATCACATTTTAAAATTAATTTATACATACTACTGGAGATAGTTTTAGTAGTATCTCCTCATTTCATCAAATTATTACCACCCCAGATATGTTGGTGTGTGCGACATTTTTCTTTGAGAGGGGCATCGACTGATGACCAATAATGGCCCCCCTCCCCTTCCTCCCCGTCTCCCCTACCTTCCAGTCTCAGGAATCATATGATTTGGTTTGGGCAGTAGCTGCACATGCATTCCGGCAGTGTTGCATTTTGCCCATTTAAACCCTTGTCAGATATTGATTCAAAGGAGTGCTCTGTACACACCCAATATTTTGACCTTTTTTAAGGCTTTAAATGGACTAAATGTAATGCTGTCAGATTGTATGGGCCGTCACCGGATTTAGTAGAGGCTTGATATTTCCGTTTATTTATTTTCTTCATTTATTTATTTATAATTACATACATATCTTTGATTATTTTTTTTTATTTTTTATTTGAGTGTTTTTGATGAATAATGTACGTAGTATAATTCAGATGTTCTTTGGAAGGAAGGCCCATAAAACGTTAGCTTTACTTTTACCCTGAATTCATTTTTTGGATACGTATTGGTTATCGGTGATTACTGTCCAGAGCACACATGTGGTTCTACGGGTTCTTCCTTCGGTATCTGCCTCATTTTAACTTACCATTTTTTATTAATTTTTTGCTTGTTGTACCTGTGACTTTGTGTTTGCGCATTTGCATTTTAAGTAAACTATAATTCTTTTTAAACGTTTGTATTTTTGCTTTTTGTTTTCATTTTTACTGCTGGTAGTCAATGGGAATTTTCTGTTACCCTTTCCCTGTCAATCTGCCTCAGAATCGAGAGTGGATACATGCATTTGTCTTTCTCTCTTTCCTTCCATTTGAACAAGTGTATTAGAAAAGGATAGCAAAGGGTTCCATCACGTGACTTTAGCCCCTGCCTCTGTCCTATTCTAACGCATCTATTCAAATGAAAGGAGAGAGAGACAGACAAAGCCCTGCATCCGCCCTTCCTCATAATCCATTTGAATCCTGATATGGGCTCGTCCAATGGAGCTGTTGCAAACTTTTGCTACAGGCTTATTAATAGTTGATAATAAGGTAAAACCCTGTAAAAATAACGATTAGCACACTAAAAAATCACGAAATCCACTCCTAAACTCATAAAATGCTTTTACACGTGAGACTGTAATGGAGGCCGGGGCCGCGGTTTGCATTGGGTTTCCCTATCTTCAATCAGCACCATCTACACGAGGTGCTCTCGCAACACCACACAAGAAGAAGAAGAAGCATACAATTGCCATTAGATTAGGACGGCCTTGGCCGCCATTACAGTCTCGTGTTTAAAAGCATCTTGTGAGTTTAAAGGTGGATTTCGTGATTTTTTAGTGCGCTAATCGTTATTTTTGCAGGGTTTTACCCCATTATCAACTATTAATAAGCCTGTAGCAAAAGTTTGCAACAGCTCCATTCTAAATTAGGAACAAGTTTTTCTTGTTATTTTGCTTAAATTTGCGGCATCACTGAGTTATTTATTTTTGATACGAATGTACAGTCAAGGAAGTAAATAATATCAGTTAACTCCTTCATTTTTGATGTACCGTGCAGGATACGTAGCATCGATCCCGCTTTTCAAGTAGTATCAACGGATTAAAGATTGCCGCGAGATTTTCACGAGCTAAGTTTTGCCTTCAAGGTTCTGGTTCGGCCACTCTTTTTACTACTCACACCTTGCAGGTGAGAAGCCAGTGCGGGTAGGGTGGGAGAGCCGTTGCAGATCAGTCCCAAATTAACACCCATAACTAAAACTGTGTGAGAATCTCGCAACAATCTTTAATCCGTCAATAGTACCTATCAGTCGGGATCGTCAAAATTCTGAGCAAATTTTTTTTTCAAGCCTTTTTGTCTTGGAATGAGTCAAGATTTTTGACCATTCCCATGTAGAATCAACCGGCGAATCGATTGAGAGGGTTCCCGGCTCGACTGGAGCAGCCGTTGTCGCTATATCGCGATTTTTATATAACTGTAAGGATGGCGGCGTTCTTCCACAATGAAGGCGCCCTGAATTTACCGAAATACCCGATAACTCCTCCGTTGCACCTCTGATCGTTCCAGGACCGGTCTCAATCGATTACTCGGATTGATAGGAAAAAAAAAATTGAAAAAATCGAAAGGGGTTACATTGTCGAACTTTTAGACGAAAAATATTTTTCGAGACTTTTTGTCTCAGATTTATTTGAGAGGTGTCTAAACGACGTAAAAACGTCCGGCGAATCGATTGAGACGACTCCCGGCTCGATCGGCGCAGCCGTTCTCGAGATATCGCATTTTTCAGGATCTGTAGAGATTGTCTCATTCTTCCAAAATGTATGAACCCGAAATGTACCGAGAAACCTCGATAACTCGCCCCCCGCCCCTCTGATCGTTCCGGGACCAGTCTCAATCGATTCCTTGGATAGAATCACGTCGGAATCGACCGCTAACTCGAAATTTTTTTCCCCACTCAAAATTGAAAAAAATCGAAAGGGGTTATACATCGTCGACATTTTAGACACTCGCGCAATTTTAAGCGTTCATTGAGTTCAGGAGTGGATTTTGGGAGTTTTTAGTGATGCTATCGTTATTTTTTAAGATATTTATACCAGAATCGACTTTTAAATCGCTTATAGCAAAAGTGTGCAACAGCCGCTTTGTGAAAACATTGGCCTGATTTAGATGAGTCACCGTTCTACAAATTTCTGGTAAAAATGTTCCATACCCAATTTTACATGGAAATATAGAAATTGCTTACATTCGTGTGGAAACCTAGCATTTTTCCCTGGAAATCGGTGTTCTCCATGGAAATCTACGTAGTTTTCATGGAAATCGATTTCCATGTAAAATTGGCCATGGAACATTTTCACCTCGGTAATTGTCGGTATTGCAGCATCCTTCCAAAATGAAGGCGGTTTGAATGTAGGTACTACCGTAGAAACTAAACTAGCGTCATATACAGGGTGTAACAAAACTATAAACATTAATTTTCAGGGCGCGTTTTAGATTTAAGAATAAGAGTTTTTTCCCCCTATAAACATGGGTCCGAAATTGTAGTATTTTTGAGTTACAGTGTTGCAAAGTTTCCGAAAAGAAATTGAAAAATTGTCATAACTCCCTCGTGAATTTTTCTTAATGCTCGTAAATAGGTACTCTAACGTTATTTTAGGCGTTCTTGTCGAATTTGGCCCTGAAAATGCTGTATGCAAAAATTTGAGGGGGGCTTTGGGGGTTTTTCTTGATTTTTCTCACTTGTTTTGGCCAATCTATGTGAAAACATGCTTTCGGATTCATTAAACCCAAAAACAATTACCTACCATTCCTCAAAAGTTCGAAAGAAATGTGCATATTTGGTCCTGACAAGTTTTTCCAATTCGCAAACCATTTCCGAGAAAATCGTCCCTGAAGTTGCAGAGGTCGGCCAATAATCGCCTTTTCTTTGATTTTGTCAATTCTTAGCCGACCTCTGCAACTTCAGGGACGGTTTTCTCGGAAATGGTTTGCGAATTGGAAAAACTTGTAAGGACCAAATATACATATTTTTTACGAATTTTTGAGGAATGGTAATTGTTTTTGGGTTTAATGAACCCGAAAACATGTTTTCACATAGTTTGGCCAACAAAAGTGAGAAAAATCAAGAAATTCCCCCAAAACCCCCCTCAAATTTTTGCATACAGCATTTTCACGGCCAAAATCGGCAAGAACGCCTAAAAATACACCAGATTACCTAGTTACGAGCATTAAGAAAAATTCACGAGGGAATTTTATGACAATTTTTCAAGTTGTTTTCCGGAAACTTTGCAAAACTGTAACTCGAACCGACTTTAATTTCGGACCCATGTTTATAGGGGGAAGGAAGTATTATTCTCGTCTCTAAAACACGCCCTGAAAATTAATGTTTATAGTTTTGTTACACCCTGTATATACATATGTACGTACGGACAGTAGGTACGAGGTACAGGGACGATAGCATAAGGTGCTTGCTTGCGCTACACGGCACCACCTTAAAAGCGCTCATTGACTCGGTCTTACAAAGTGCGTCTTATTGGACTTAGCCTGGTGACTCAGGTGGCTGCCACCACTCATGATCGTCTTGATCCAGTGGCGAGGCGTGCGATTTGACAACGTTCCTGTTTCCCCATTTAAACACATTAGAAAGGTCGAAATGCCTGGTCATCGCCGATGACTGAAGCTTTCGACCTTTTTGGTGAATTTAAATGGAGAAACTACATTGTTGCCCAATTTCACGCCTCGCCACTGTCGGGATCTGTCAGGATGCAGCCAATCCTACAGCGTGAGCAGTTGCTTCACAAAACGTGAAACATTTGCAAAACTTCGCGCTTCCCTATAGAAAATAATATAGCAAAACCAGTGTTGCCAATAGTGGATAGATTCGACCACTGCACAGGTGGATTATTTTGATGAGAATGCAGCCTCAACTGTCCACGCCCTCACCTTCGATCCTCTATCCCTATCCACAGTGTGGACAGTTTTCAACTCGAAAACTGTCCACGCGTGGACTAGTCTACCCCGTACAAACCTGGCAACACTGAGCAAAACAAACTTGCAGCCAAAACTTCTGCACATCACTTTCCCTCCATTTAAACGAATATGAAACAATCAATTCTCCAGTGAGCTGTCATCAGCCTCCTCAAGATTCGATTATTTTTCATAGGTGTAAATGGACAAATTTCATGGTGCGTGGTCTCCTTCGAGGGACCATATATAAGAAATGAAACGCCAACTCATTTTTTGTTTTGTTTTTTCTTTCTTTCTTTCTTTCTGTCTGTCTTTCTTTCTTTATTCTTTCTTTCTTTGCCTCTTTTTTCTAATTAAAAAACCTAGTCATAAATTACAGTGGCGGCTCGTGCGAGTTGGCAACATTGCTTTCCCCCCATTTAAACGAATAAGAAACAATCGATTCTCCGGAAAGCTGTCAGCCTCCTCAAGACTCGATTATTTTTCATAGGCGTAAATGGACAAATTGCATGGTTTCCAAATCGCACGAGCCGCCACTGCATAAAAGCAAGGACACCACTTTTGTACAACATATATTTAAAGTTTGGTGGAAACAAGAATATAAATAAAAGCTAACATATTTACTGATAATTAGTGCGCATGAATTACTTAATTATTTTATTCCGTTTTGTTCTTTTATCACTTTAACAAAGTAATACACCAGTTGACAATGTCGTTAAGGTGACGGGAATTAGCTTTTTCAACTTATTAGGGGTCGATTCACGTAGGTCTGTACGTCACACATACGTATGTTTTACCAAACGTTATCATAAGTATTTTCCTACGTTTCGGCGAAATAAAAACTTGCCATGTGATCTGAAGCATCCTGAACATACAGATAACTTGAAAAATATAATTCAGTCTGACATGTTAGGAAAACGTGTTCATTAATTTTTATCAGGTCTCTGCGTGCAAATGAAGAAAAAACTCGATGAGGGGTTGGATTTTTAGATTTTTGCGCAAGCGAAATTTACGTGCTTTATCGTTACATTTATTAATCCCATAATAAGCACCTAGGCAGTATCGGGTGTTGGTTTTAGGATATACCTACTAAGGAACATTTTGATGGCTCGATAAACTATACATACAAAATCGCCCAAAGTGACGTTTGCGAAACTTCAACAGGCAATATCCATGAACATATATAGAGAAAAAAAATCCAGATTATTTAAGAATCAACATTCCATGATAAACATTTATGAGAATCATTTATTCAATAGGCAACGATTTTCTTTTTACCTCAGATTTCATACTCATCCCTTTATTCATTCCATTTCATTACCACTAGGTACATAGTTTATTCGTTCTGGTACGTGAACAAGTCAAATCAACACATGTTTCAATTTATTAATTGTTGACAATGAAAAAGACTAGAAATAATAATTGATGTTTTCAAAATTATATTCTTTAGAGCGCCTTCAATTCACGGCATATGCAAAATGAGCACAGCAAAGCAGGAATATTTTAGCTGCCTTTATAATTTGAGCGAACGATAGGCGGATAGGTATACAGGAATTTCTCTCACTCTCTCTCTCTCTCTCTCTCTCTCTCTCTCTCTCTCTCTCTCTCTCTCTCTCTCTCTCTCTCTCTCTCTCTCTCTCTCTCTCTCTCTCTCTCTCTCTCTCTCTCTCCATTTGAACTCACGTTCTAGAAAAGAATATTAGAGGCAGATGGGGACATCACGTGACTTTAACCCCTATCTCCGTCCTTTTCTAACGCACTTGTTCAAATGGGAGGAGAAAGACACAGATAAATGCCGGCATCCGCCGCGATCTATCCAAGTAGCTTGGTAGTAAAAGGGTTAAAGATGGGACGAGAGAATACGTTTGAAATCGACGCAGGGTTCTAGACGTGGATGAGATCCAGTAAATGAACAAAATTTTCCTCTTAAGCAATGGCGCAGCGTCGTGGCAACGTCGTATTGCGTCCATTTAAACCTATATATGTAAAAGATCGAATACGAAGGTGTTCACCGAACACACTCAATAGTTCGATCTTTTTTATGGATTTAAATGGACGAACAGCAATGTTGCCAAATTGCACGCTGCGCCACTGCTCTTTAAATGGCACAAAAACATTTATATAATAATTATGTCGTGATCAGCGCCGGATTTACACATTTGCCGCCCATGGGCCATTTGACTATTTGCCGCCCCCATCCAAGCCCACGCCCGAAAGAAGGTCGGGGTCGCCCCCAGCTACAGGGGTGCAAAATTTTCCAAAACGCCGGGGGTTTCACGCGATTCGGGACTTTTTCCTCACAAGATTTTCGAAAAATTTCCTCACGAAAAATTTCCTCACAAAAATTTTGGAAGTGATAACTTTTTTTTGTTTTCTTATTTTAACATGTAAACACTGTGGGTACTCAAATTTACCCATATGTTTGAAAATTTGAGACATTTTTTGTAAAAAAAAAAAAAACTTGTAGGTAGCCATAAAAAAAAAAAAAAAAAATTGACAAATTTCCTCACTTTCACGCGATCCACGTATTGCTCGATCGAGCAATTTTGCAACCCTGCCCAGCTGGGGAGGGTCTGGAGATCCACCACCGGAAATTTTTGTGATTTTTACCTCTTAAAGGTGCAACATGTCGTGATTTTTAGAGAAATTTCCCTATATTATTTTCACGCGATCTACGGATTGCTCAATCGGGAAATTTTGCAACCCTGCCCAGCTAAGAGGGGTCTGAGGGTTGATTCTGCTCATTTTACGAGACAAGACGAGATGACTCCGAGCAATACCATCTGAACACATCGTAGCTCGGGGGTTTGAGGTTATGTGATTAGGTTGCCAACTTTTATACAGTCTCTTATGGGGGAAAGAGGAATTTTTGCTGTTTTTTCTAGTTTTTACTAATTTTTCGGCTGTGAAAACCATGTATACTTGATCAGGGCACTTCCTTGGATGTTCTAGAGCGTTTCTGTGAAAAACCACTTTTTCCGCAAAATTACTCACCAAAATATGTAACACCAAAGGGGGGACCCTTGCTTACTTTGGGTCGATGTGAAAGGGTGACCCTGTGGTGTTTCGCGTAATTTTGTGAAAAAAGTGTTTTTTCGCGGAAACGCTCTAGAACATCCAGGGAAGTGCCCTGACCAAGTAAATCTGGTTATTACAGCCGAAAAATTAGTAAAAACCAGAAAAAACCGCAAAAATTCCTCTTTCCCCCATAAGAGCCCGTGTAAAAGTTGGCAACCTAATCACATAACCTCAAACCCCCGAGCTACGATATGTTTAGATGGTATTGCTCCTGTCTCGCCCTATCTCTTTGCATGAGATAGAGTTGTTTATCTCGTCTATCTCGTGTCCTCTCGTACGAGATCAAAGACATTATAGAAGAAGACTGGCCCCTAGCGGCGAGATTTGAAGCCGGTTACTGTCATAGGCGAGGGCTTCCCCGCTCGGGGGTATGAACCAAATTAACATTGCGTCTTATGGAGCCGATACATAAAACTGTTTCAAAAGAATATTAATAACTGTTAGCTTTCAAAAGTACGCAGATATGATATGCAGCTTATGCCAAAGTTGAGATTGACGAACTTAAACGAATGTTTCGGTCAATTTATCCGCTAGATATTTACGATTGAAAGTACGGCAGAGAGGTTATGGGTGCTAAAATAAACAATGACCGACCGATCGTTAACTTCGATTATTAAAGAACGGACGCTTTAAATTGATCCAAATTTTCGGTTTAAATGTATGGTATACTATACTGTACAACATACGTGAGACTCGACACGGTTATTCGCAAGAATAATTGACTAAAATAGGTTTGAAGAGCGAGGCTCCATAAGAGCTAATGTTAATTTGGTTCATACCCCCGCGCGGGGAAGTGCCCTGCCCATCAGCCCGTGCCAAGACTGGCTTCACTTTTCCCCCGTGCAAAGAGATAGCAAGGGCCAGTCTTCTTCTATAATGTCTTTGTACGAGATAGACAGGGAGAATCAGTCTACTGGAAATTTTCGTGATTTTATCCTTCTTAAGGTGCAAAATTACGTGATTTTTAGAGAGATTTCCCAATAGTTTTACCCGAAATGACTTGGATTTTAGTGGTGATAACAATGCAGTTGTTTTCGGCAAGAAAATCAGCAACAAGCCTGAATTCAGATGAAACGCAAGGCTACGAAATAATGCGCCGGCCGCTGGCACCGTCACCGAGCCGCCCGCCCCGCGCCCTCAAGTGGCCACTGCAATTTAAAATTCTGAGTCTTTGCATATTCTTTACTCGTCTACCATCGTGTCAGCTGTTCCACTTTCGAAGCTGCACTTGCGACAGCACCCATTAAAAAAAAAAAAAAAAAAAAAAAAAAAAATGCCTTGAAAAATTTAAGTAGGCCTCTTTAACGACATAACTGTCCGCGAACAGCACCAAACATCAGTGATATTTTTAACTAAATTTTAATGTATTTCAATGAATTTTCTTTATAATTACGTAAAAACAAGCTCATCCATAGTATTTGGGACGCTGATGTCAAAAATGTTATTATTTTCTAATTAACTCGTCCTGATTTTACGCATATTCTGTTTTTAAACATTTTTCACTATAAAGTTTAAATTGTGGAAAATCTAGAATATTTCGATCAAAACTAACGCCAAATTCGAACTCGGCAGGTCAATTTCAGTCGGATCCTTGGCCATTCGCGCGATTACAAGTCCAATTATAAGAAAAAAACCCATGTTTGTGTCCAGGGACCCTTGTTTTGTATTCATTGGGGGCGGACATCTATGTCGTTAAAGCGTAAAAATCGAAAAATTTGCCGCCCCCAGAAATCTGCCGCCCTGGGCCACGGCCCATGTTGCCCGTGCCTAAATCCGGCGCTGGTCGTGATGTTTAGAACTAAACGATTCCTTGGGCTTCCAAAATCATGGTCTACACTACTTTATGGCATTTTTTTGTATGTAGATACATTGAAGGAAAGAATAATGCCCTATGCCCCCATAATATTCTTTTTTAAGCATTTGAGATTTTTTCCTGCGCTATCATTGCAGTGAGGAAAACGCTTCAAAATTGCCTTAGGCAGCTTTACTCGGGATATTATCAAGACATTTGAAAACTGAAATAACCACATTTTTCTTTTGTGGAAAGGAAAAGATTGCCTTTTCAAATCCTCACGTAACTTAATTTTTGACCGAGAAATCCTGCCCTTGATAATTTTTCACCGGGGCAGCATTTCTCGGTCAAAAAATGAGATACGTAAGAACTTAAAAAGACAACCTTTTCCTATCCTCAAAAGAAAAATTTGTGTTTTTTTCAGTTTTTAAATAACTCGACAATTTGCCGAGTAAAACTGCCTAAAGCGATTTTGGAGCCTTTTTTTCACTGCACTGTGCCACGTTCGCTTTTCACAAGAGGGACGACCTACAATGACAACGTGATGCATATTATTATCACGTGATGCATATTATATTATTATATATATGCAAATTATCATACAATTTTACGAGATCTGATGAGTTTTTTGGGTGCTGCACGAGCTATAAGGTCGATCACGAGATAGCATTACTCTGTTCATAAGATGTTGATGAGGTAATATTTGAAGCCGAAAAACGGATCTTTGAACTGGGCTCGGAGAATCTTTCGAGAATGCGGATGATATCATCGAACAGAAGTCGTCTGGAGTCGACAGCCCATAAATAGTCTATGTGATTGAAGTTCTTCCATTTGGTTGGATACATTCCGATGACATTCGGGAGCTGCGCCGCAAGTCTCTTGACATCCTGATAAACATAAATTCATAAAATGGTGAATCAGAGTATTTAATGAGAATTTTATCCCCCCCCCTCGCCCCCTTCTTTATGCAAAACGTTCGGATTTTTTGCTCAGCATAAAATTCTCTGAAAAAGGCAAGCAGTGCGTTTATGCAAAACAATTACCCTCGGCGATGAGGTGGTAAAAAATGAAGATTTGCGGGGATTAATATGTAGCCGGTGTGAGGCATATTAATGGGGGTCTTGCAAACGTTTGCTATCAGCAAATAAATAGTCCAATCTGATGTAGAGACCAGCGGAAATCATGAGAATCACAATAAGTAAGTCTAAAATTCGGTAATAAACTCACATAAATTCTATCACGGTAAGATCGTAATGGCGGTTCAACGCAGGTATCATGGGAGAATCCTGTCTATTTTATCACTTTCTCTACGAAAACACAGAGATATGTCTCAACTTAGATAGGAATCTTCCATGATACCTGCGTTGAATCGCTACTAAGCCCGATTCTGAGAGTGAATTTTGTGATTTTTTAGTGAACTCATCGTCATTTTTACAGGTTTTATTTATGCAAGAATCAACTCTTCAGTCGCCCTAACAGCAAAAGTTTGCAAGAGCCCAAGTAGATGCACGGCCGAAAAGATTATATCTAATCACTCTATCTCACTATACTCTATGGACTACACCAGTGCTCATTACATATAGTTGCCGCTTAAAATGACATTGGAAAATCGGAAAATTCAATTTTTGGGTAGGCTCTTGCAAACTTTTGCTGTGAGCATCCAATCTGATGTAAAAACCAAAGGCGGACTGGTTCCATAATTCGGACCGGGACACACTATTTGAACTGGCTACGATGTGGGGGTTTAACCTCCCCCCATCCCCCCATCCCCCCGCCCCTTCCACCCGAGGAATAAAAATGAGCCTCCCCCCTCTTATAAATCCTATATGATGAATTCACAGTCAAAAGTGCCGTCGTTCTTAACCATATTTCTTCGAAAGAGATAAACTTCATTAGTATGATGCCCTGAACTTTTGCATTTTCGCAGGATTCAGACTGACTCTTTGCCATTGATTATGGATGCATTATTAATTATTAATGATGATCACAGCTTCCCTGATGTTTATTTGGTTTGCTTTGGTCTGATCTTGTGGAGACACGGTTTCCATCCGTCAAACTGCGTGAGTTTTCAAAATAAGTGTTCGAATCGGATAGTGTTAGCTGTGTGTTGAAAAGTAGATAGCAATTCAAACGCAATTGTACCGTTTAAAAGTAGGACATGGGTTTCCCATCAGTCAAAACGCGGGAAGTTCCGAAACGTAGTATTAAAATCGGATCCCATCAGCTGTATGTTGACAAGTAGTTAACTATTCGTACGCGACTGTACCGTTTTAGTCTATCCTAAAAAATGAAGGCGCAACCATAAAAGAAATACACGGTTTCCATCGCGTCGGTCGTTGAATCGGATATCATTACTTGTGCGTGTTGCGGAAAGTATAGTTAACTATTCGTACGCGACTACAACGTTTTAGTCTACCCTAAAAATTTAGGCGCAACGATAAAAAAAAAAAAAAAAAAAAAAAAAAAAAAAAAAAAAAAAAAAAAAAAAAAAAAAAACCACGGTTTCCATCGCGTCGGTTGTTGAATTGGATAGCATTACTTGAGTTGCGGAAAAATGTTAACTTTTCGTACGTAACGGTACCGTTTTAGTATACCTACAGATTTGAAGGCGCACGCATAAAAGAAAGACACGCGGTTCCACGATTGAACTGCGGGGTCTTCTGGGAGGAGTATTTAACTTGGATATCTGGAACGGTGCGTCGACATCATTATGTGGTCATCGGATGTGTCCCCCCCCTCCATATTTTTCCCCTTTCTGATCGGATACATTACACACGACCTGGGATCTAATAAAACTGGTCCGTTCTGTGATGTCGTGGTCGTTCATCTTTCTCTTCTCACTCGTGCCCTAAAAAAGAAGCACATATTATAAAAGCAACACGTTAGAACCAAAATATCCCATTTTTTTTACTCACCTTGGGGGATGAAAGGTAGTCATTGTAGCTGTAATGGAAAGATATTTTTGTGGTGATGGCACTTAAATTGTACAATGGAGATGTCTCTGAGCCGTACAGTCGTAAATTATTTTTAGGACCGTAGCTATACCATCCGAATTCGTCTGAAAAATAAGAGCAATTTTTGCAAGTACCTTAGTGAGATTATTTATTTCACATTTGTTCATCATTTTTCAGCTATATCCAAAAAAATGTTTTTTGTTGTGATCTCAGGTATTTATTTGGTAAGAGGAAGAGGTAAAATAAGAGAAAACGAAGTACAAAAAACAGACAAATGTTGAGCGGTAGAGAAAATTGAGAGAAAAATGGAGAAATAAAGGAAACCAATAAGGTCAAGTCTTGAAAATTGGAGACAAATTCAGAAAAACGTGGAGTATAGTTCATGGAAATATATAGGGAATTATGAAGGAAAATTGGGGAAAATCAGGAGAAAACTTGGATGAATAGCAGTAATTATTAGGGGGAGAGCTGGCAAAAATAGAGAATAATAGGATAAGTTATAGAGGTTAATGGTAAATTTTTGAGAAAAATAGGGGAAAAAAATAAAGTAACAGGGAAAATGAGGACGAATTCAGGTCGACCTCTCACTCTCTCTGCTTAAGAAAGGATAGTATAAAACTCTGCTTACCTCTTAACATGACCTGAGCATAGTGTTGGATTGTTTTCAGGGAGGAGCCACTCGGGCAATGACTAGCAAAAGTAGGAATAGCAGACTGGAAAAAGAAGAAAAAAGCATTCATTATCAGAAAAGATAAAATGTATAGGTACTTACCTACGCGTACCACAGACCACGTAGGTACGGGTGACTATAGGCAATCAACGGTAGCGCAATATTACAAAAAAAATCATCTAGGCCAGGGTAACTTGACCTTTATAACCCTGTTACGAAAGTTGAGTTTCAAAATTCAAGAGTACCCTGCATTTTCACAGAATTTTATTCCAATAATGTAAGTACCTCTATTGATTCTTTTTTTTCTCTAAAAAAAGTAGTCTCAAAATTTGATTTTCTTTTTTCTTTCTGATTCCCTAATTTTCAGAGCCTTTTGAAACAATTTTTTGCACCTTGCCAAGTTTTCCTGCACTGACGAGGTAACTTGGCTACCCAGTAGCGTAGCCAGGAATTTTTCGAGGTGGGGGGGGGGAGGCTAGGGGCAGTGGCGACTCGCCGGATGAGGCAAGTAGGCAGTGCTATAGAAAAATAATGGGAACAGAAAGGGATAAAGATAAGTTGAGCGGTTGTGCAAATCATTCAAAAATCTGGCGGGAGCGCCGACGCGCGCCGCGAGATTAAACCCGTCTCCCGGACGGACGCGCAAATGGTCTGCAATTGTAAATCCAATGAGGCTCCAGCAAACTTTTGCTATAAGCAGATAAATAGTCCAATCTTATGTAAAAACCAGCAAAAATCACGAAAATCACACTGAGGAAATCTAAAATTCAGTAATAAACTCACATGACTGCTATAGACTGTTTTAGTAGAGCGATATTTCGTATCGATTGCCGTCCGAGGGCCTCTGGTTCCAAACAAACTCTGGTTCAATGTAATTTCCCCATAAGCGGATTTTTGAACGAAAATTTAGGGTATTAAATCTAATAATTTATGCGACCTTTTTGCGATTATGAATTCTCCGTCCTCGAAAATGCTTAATTTTGTCTGGTTCCACCCGTAAAACTGCCGAAATCAACAAGATATTACAGATTAAACGATGCGTTTGGAGGTTGGAATCACCCAAATGTTATTGTTGTTGTTGTGGAATTGGCGGGATTTCGGGCGATTCTAACCTACAAATGCAACATTTAATCTGTAATATCTTATTGATTTCGGCAGTATTAGTCAAGGAACCAGGCATAATTAAGCATTTTCGAGGACGTAGAATTCATAATCGCAACAAGGTCGCATTAATTGTTTGATTTAATACCCTAAATTTCCGTTCAAAAGTTCGCTTATGGGGAAATTACATTGAACCAGAGTTTGTTTGGAACCAGAGGCCCTCGGACGGCAATCGATACGATATATCGCTCTACTAAAACAGTCTATAACGGCAAGATGGTAACGGCGGTTCGACGCAGGTATCATGAGAGATTCCTGTCTATTATGTCACTTTCTCTCCAGAAACACAGATATATGTCTCAATTTAGAAAGGAATCTCCCATGATACCTGCGTCTCTCCCCCATTAAGCCCGATTCTGAGAGTAAATTTTGTGATTTTTAGTGTACTCATCGTCATTTTTACAGGTTTTCATGCAAGAATCTACTCCTCCATAATCCCCTGTTGCAAAAGTTTGCAAGAGCCCCATTGTGCAGATCGATCCAAAATATCCTCAAGTTTATTATATATTTTTCAGATTTTTTTTTTTTATTTTTTTTTTTTTTTATTTATTATCATATCAAAACTGTGGATTTGGTGAGGGGGGAACTCACTTATTGAAAGACCCTCGTATAACGAAGTAAATCAATAAAACTTACCTACTTCGTGTTATTTATTTTCTTCGCTATACGAAGCGCGGATTCGTTGTTGATCGTCCGAACTGTGAAGACGTGTTATTAGTGCGCTCCACGAATCAATTTGAGAAAAAATCAACATTTTTGTGATGAATATTTCAACTTGTATTCGAATTCGGTGTCCTTTTATTATAATATCTATCGTTTAACCGACCCGCGCAGAAGCGCACTATGGTTTGAGATCGTCCAAGAAGTGGCCAAAAATCAAAAAGTTAACTCATCAATTTCTCATCTATGTATAAACTTTCAAGACCAAATTTAATCGCAGAGAACACTTCAAACAAGTGATGTAAACTTAGAAATGTAACTGGAAAGTTTTCAACGTAGCTTAAAAATTTAGAAAAAACAATGAGTTTTTATAACTTTTTTTTTACCGATTTTTTGCAACATTTTTCTCGATCTCAGACATGGGCGTAGCCAGCAATTTGGCAACTGTGGACCCATTTGAATGTATGAGAAACAATCTTTTCTTGAGGGGGCCATGGCCCAATTAATAATCGATTGTTTCTCATACATTCGAAGGGGAAGAATCCGCAGTTGCCAAATTGCTGGCTGCGCCCATGATCTCAGACCATTGTGAGCGCGTTAATCGGGCACCTTTATAGGTGGTTCGCTTCCACCGAGTTTCTCATGTTGATGAGCTTGCAATTATTTAAAATTTTATGTAGACACGCTGCTGCCCCTCGTAAAAATGAATTCCCTCTCAATATGTATGAATCCTCACATATCCGCTATGTATGGAGAATAAAAACTTTGTCCAACCAGCAAATCAAATAGTAAAAATAACAATTTTTATGCTGGAATAACCAATCAGTAAGTAAAATCAGCAATTTATTTTGCTGATATAACAAGCTGAATTGTTAGATCAACTAATTGGGTTAAGTTCTGTATTTTTTTTACTATTTAAAATTGCTAAATTGATAATGTCTATTTTGTTAAAAGAGCACCATTGTCCATTATGTGGTTGACTTAACAATTATTTTTGTAAACTCAACAAATAAATTGCTATAACTTAACAGAAAACCCTGGTTGATTTAGCAACTTTCAATTTTTGTTAAATCAGCAAAATTTGAATTGTTGCTTTAACAATTGATTTTTTTCAGTGCATGATTGAGGTAGTAGGTACTCATTCACTCAAAGTCACGAATCTTGTTGATGTAGTTATATTATACCTAATCATCACGGTGGGTTTCCACGAATTTCTCCTTAAATCAGGATCGTGTATATTGAAGTGTCACGGGGAGTTTTCTTCTTTTTGATATACGTATAGTATACAGGTGATGAAAATAAAATAGAAAACGAAACACGAATAAATTAAGATAAAATGAACCAAAAGAGAGTTTGGAGTAAAAACTGTGAAAAAGCTTACCTTATTTAAAATTTAAAATCAAAACCAAAAAATTGGAAAACATTGGTTAAGAATAATTTTTCCAAGGTAGGATTTTGGGGCACGCTGTACAGTAATTTACTGAGTATAGCTGATCTTGGGAGAACTTCCATGATTCCCATGCTTCTAGCCATATTCTGAAAAAGAAATTACAATAGGTTCCTATATCCTAGAAATCAAGATCACATGAAAAATTGTACCTAGATTATAAAAAAAGGATCCACTCGTAGCCGAAACTGAACCAAGGGGGTTTTCTGGGACGAGCTTTGGGCACTGCACGGAGGCAGCTATGTGATGGAAATCTCTTATGAACATTTTCAAACATAGGCACGGTTTGAGTCTGAGCCATAGACCAAAAAGTATCTCGCAGCTATGATTCCACTATATTTTACTGTGTGCGAGACGGCTCGAAAGTGCGAGTGATTTTTTCCGGTTTAAATGTACCTACCAATCACAAACTCGGATGAATTTGTAATTTGCCCTCTTTCAAGGCCGTTGAAGATTTGATTTACCTACAACTTTTTAGCGTTGTATATAATATCGTTGTATACCTATCGTATTCAAATTAAAGTTCCGCGACTTAATTCATATTCATATTAGAGGTAAAGGTATTTTGATAGCTCTCCGTATACGCCATACGTTGCCTATGAAAATAAAGTCCCCTCCTCGCATGACACATTTTATGAGCTATACTCTTTTTCGGTACATGTTAAGATTCTTGAGTACCGTTCAAAATAATACCTACAAAGTATTTTACCATTTCTAGTTATGAGAGAGAAACCAGTCCTCAATGAATTATAATGAGGCAAAGACAAATTGAGCTCAAGGGGGAGACCCATTTTAGAGGCAATGGGATCTACACATAACCCATGATGCCTCCCCGGAAAAATTTGGATTATTCAGCCTCTCAGAGTTAATTTTTCCAGGATTGTTTTTATTTAATTGCCCTGACCAGTGGAACAAATGGACAACTGATTTTACGTTTTTTTAGGTTCATTGCTCGGAAAAAAATCTGATCTTTTTCAGATTATTATGAATGAACTCTTTGGGCTGTTTGGTAAGTATATGGAAAATTTTAAAACCGATTTGTTCCCGGGGGTAAAATTTGATTCTGAGATGGAGTGGTAGCAAACATTTTGCTACAGGCTTAGTAATAGGGGATCAGGAGGGGATTACCCAAAAAAATTAACATTTGGGTCTCTCAACTATTTTTATGCAATCAAATCTTCAAATTACAAACGACAGAACAAAGTTAGTAGACTCATGCTATTTTCTTTATTTCATTGACAACAGAGGAATATTACTTTAGATTTACTTTAGGCGCAGTTTCAGGTAAAATAGAGCCTACTTATTCTTGCCAATGTTTGCTTCCGGTTCCTGTAATTATTCCTTTCTTCCTTTATTTTGTTGTATTTTTCCGTCTTTTCTTTTCTACCTTCCTCTTTTTCATCAAATTATTGGGGGGGCAAAATGATACTTTGCCCCCCCTTCTCAAATATTGGAGGGGCAAAAAGGTCATGCCCCCCCCCCAAGATTACGCCACTGAATTAATGAGGCAAAGACAAAAGAGCTCAAAGAAATCCCATTATTACGGCAATAATCTACACATAGGTAACCCATGATGCTTTGCGCAAAAACTATTCGATCATCAGCCTCTGGTAGTCAATTTTTCCAGGATTTTTATATTAAATTGCATGACCGGTCGGTGGACAACTGATACTATCGTATTTAGGTTAATGCTCGAAAGAATCGATCTTTTTCCGATTCTTCGAACGACTCTTTGCTGTTTGGTCGTATATGATGTTAGAACGATTTGTTCCGCTAGATCTTGATTCTGACCGATGGATTTGTTGCAAACTTTTGCTACAGGCTTATTAATAGATGATAATGAGGTATTACCCAATAAAAATAACGATTAGCGCACTAAAAAATCACGGAATCCACTCCTAAACTCACAAAATGCTTTCAAACGCGAGACCATAATGGCGGCTGGGGCCGCGGTTTTCATTGGGGTTCCCTATCTTCAATCAGCGCCATCTACACGAGGTGTTCTCGCAACACCGCACAAGAAAAAGAAGAAGCATACAATTGCCATAAGAAAACCGCGGCCTCCGCGGCCTCGGCCGCCATTACGGTCTCGCATTTAAAAGCATTTTGTGAGTTTAGGAGTGGATTTCGGGATTTTTTAGTGCGCTAATCGTTATTTTTACAGGATTTTACCCCGTAATCAGCTATTAATAAGCCTGTAGCAAAAGTTTGCAACAGCTCCATTGAGTCGTTCTATAACACACTTTTAATCAGACGAAATGCTTTAAATGAAGGGGCAAGAGGGGGGGGGGTACCCCGAGTGGCAAAATCAGGGTGAGTAAGCAAAAAAAATATGAAATTCCAAAATGTGTCATCGAAGGCCATCAATGTGCACACGTAAAGAAAGAAAAAAAGGGCATCAAATTCATAATTTTGAGGAGCGGAAAAATTGCAACCTTGCCCCCCTCCCCGCTCCGGCAACCTCGGTACGCCCCTGCCGATTTAATTTCATGGGAAGTTCTGAGAGTTGAGGCTCATATGAATCGATTGTTTTTAAGGAACGCTTCTACCGAACACCTAATTTGTTCGCTGTGTGTGAGAATACGGATTTTGATTATTTTCTAGTTAAACACCGCAGTCAATTTTTGTAGCTTTTGTAGCGGGATTATACTCCCGCTCTCTGTACATAGGTAACTTAAGCCCTTCTACTTTTTTCGTTGTTTTCAGGCACTTTTCAGTTAGTTATATGATGATTTGGAGTGTTTGTTTGTTTGATTTTAACACTGTTATTTTAATGTTGTTACTTTTTCTTTTTTCTCATGTTGCCGGTCAGACTGACCATTTTTACTTGGGCGATCCACACGACTTCTCGAGATTTCGTGACGTCGCGTCGATACTTTTCGCTCAGCTCACTCTTGATTTCGAGTTCTATGTAAAGACGCTTTGCTTAGTCTTCGTTCTGGAATGAATCGAAATTGCGATCATAGTTTCACAGTGAGCTCATCTCTGGAAGAAAATTGATTTTCAATGAAAAAATTGTCCCGTACACATAGATAAATAAAATTTTGGATGACAATAAATGGCTGGACATGCTATCCTGAAGCAGATGTTACACTCCTTGTTTTTTTGTTTTTTTGTTTTTGTTTTTGTTTTTGTTTTTGTTTTTTTTTTTTGTTTTTGTTTTTGTTTTGTTTTTGTAATCTCAAAAGCAAAAGAGTCTATCTGTACGGCTAACGAACATCATTCGGATTGGTTGCTCTGTGTTCTTTGAATAAGAATGGATAATCGATACTTACGAGTAAAAACCGAGAGTTTTCCGCCATGGGCCAAAGTATGTAATTAGCTTTCATGTTACCCATGTAAGCGATTGGTGCTAAACTAAAATGCACCACAATTTTATTATTGTACTCAGGACGCACAGCGGTCATGGCGTAAAATATTGTCGTGCCCATCGAATGACCCAAGTGAAATAATTTTTCTCTCCCTGTGGTCTCTAGTATGAAATCAATGACAGCTGGCGAGTCAATGACCCCTTGCTCGTGCCAGCTGAAAAAGAAAGAAATATTCAAAATCTTGGATTTAACTTCGGAATTATGATCGTTAATTGCTACAACGGCCATGACTCGCTGGAGGGCTACTTGGTAGAGGAACAATTTTCTCGACTCTTATTTTTGAAAAGGATACTCTAACCTCTGACCTGATGTACTTGAATGTTTTTTCCTCAGAAGTTTATTGATAAAAATGAAAAGGTGCTCGTGCTACAGAATTTTTTGGGCTCAAAATACTCGTATGTAAAAATGTCCATTGTCTCTTTTCAAAAACGAGACGTGTTTATTTTATCAAGCGCGTTCCTGAATTTGTCGATTTTTCATAATTCCCGCTCACAATAAAAGTCTAAACTCATTTCTCGGACTTGGATACCCCGCATACATACAGGGTCGGCCGAAAGTCCCGGGACGGCTTCATAACTTTTGAACGGCAGCAGATAAAAAAACCAAATTTAGGGGATGTTTATAACTTATTGGGAACTACTTTTTGGCGTACCCGAAATCCGAGGGGCACCCTTAAGGGGGGTTTCGCCCCCCACTCAACATTTTCTAATAGCAACCCCCATCCTGTGATACCTTTTTTGAAAGGGTATACAATTCTAAGACTTTTCGCGCAAACTGCAGGTCAATATCGTTTTTAGTTTTCAATACATCGAAGGTCAAAGTTCGATTTGGACCCATTTTCAAAAAATCGTGACTACTTTTTGCAAAGTCGAAATTTAAAAAACGAGGAGTCCGAAATACTCTGAAAAGCAAGTTTTTTTTCAGAAAAAATTATGACTTGGACACAATTGCAGTCAAAAGTAGGTTCTACAGCCTCCAAAGGTCTTTCGACATTTTGGTCCCTCAGGGGTGGATATCTCAAAACTTCCGTGTGATGACTCCTACTGCGGGATACATCGATCGAAATGGCATAAAAACTGAGCATTTTGGCGCAAATCGGAGGTCGATATCGTTTTCCGAATTGGAGTTATCGAATGTCAAGGAAATTTTGGGCACGTCAAAAAGTATTTCCTAGTAAGTTATAAACATCCCCCAAGTTTGGTTTTTTATCTGCACAGCTATTCAGAAGTTATGAGGCCGTCCCGGGACTTTTGGCCCTCCCTGTATAAGATGACCAAAAAAAAGTATAGTCACCACAAAATAAGTTAATTATTTAGTATTCCCTTGATACTTTCGTATTTTGAGAAAATCTTTAAGATCCTAGAAAATATTTTTGGCACATATGTACCTATATCACAATGCTTCATGAGCAGACTAGATACCATACAGTGGCGGGGCTCCTGCAATTTGGCAACCATGCAATTTGGCCATTTAAACTTAGGTAAAGCAATCGATTTTTGAGAAAGCGAACAGCATACTGGAGAATCGATTGTTTTACATTCGTTTGAATGTGGGGGGGGGGGCAACTTTTGCCAAATTGCACGAGCAACGCGCCGCCGCGCCCACCGTGGCCGTGTGGAGTAGACGCACAACCTCTATGACGGATCCGGCAATACCGAAGTTATGATCTGTCTTAAAGAACGTGTTTATTGCAGAGATGAGTGATTTAAAAAGAAGCGACAAGTCTCGTTTCCTCCAGCTAACGGACTTGAAAAATTACATCAACGCAAGGAAAAAAACTGCAAAGATATTCAATATTTGAGTGAGACTATAATGAATAATGATGCTTCACTATTTGAAATTCGTTCCCATAGTGCACCATTATTGTAAATTAGAAGCAAAATACCTCCTGGTCCCGTCTACAAAATTAGTCAAATTACCCGTACGTTGACTTTTAATTCGTAGTATGGTTATTTCCGCGTTATTGTCGTGCTGTTAAATGGAATTATTTCCGTTTTATCTTTCAGAGCAAGACGAAACGGATGAAGCTGCTAACATTATCCGTCGATATAACACGCTCTTAAGCGAGGCTTCTGAAATAAATTATACACAGTCACGTGAGCCTCATTCTCGATGCACATATAAGATTCATTTTCGATGCATGTAAGATTCATTTTCGATACATGTGAGATTCATTTCCGATTCACTAACAATCTAAGTGCGTTGCACAGTGCACTCTCAGGGGGAAAAATTGGGGGGGGGGGGTGAGACATCGAAAGTTCTTTACTTAGTTGAGCATATGCTAAAGATTTGGCAAAATGTACGAACATTAGGTATAGGTAAGCATCTTATTGATCATTTTTTAATCAACGGTTTGGTTGGCGCATGCCAAAATTTTGGAAGAAAAATGATTCAACGAAAGATCTTTTATTGAGCTCAACAAATCTTATGTGCACTTTACGAAACCTTTAACCCTTCAACGACCAGGGACCAAATAATGTTACTGCTTGACGGTCGCCTCTTAAAGACGTTGGATGGTGCGCACGTAAGTATGCTTGCGTGTGGTTTATACCCCCCCCCCCTCCCCCGTAAGTGCTCACCGATCATCTGCGTGCGGGACCGTGAGGACGTAACATTATTTGGTCCCTGGTTAGTTCAAAAGAACGCCACTCCTCCGTTTATATAGGGAAGGTAGTTAACTGTTCGTACTTGGGGGAGTTGGAATTGCCTATACGATGAATTGAAGGCACCCGACGAAAACCTTATTTTGTACGTTTTTTCATCGATATAGTCGCTTCTATCTGGAATGAAGACTGAAACAATATGAAATATAGACTTGACAGGAAAAACGAGATTACTCGGGCTTGGCCCCGAAGAGGCAGTGTTGCCAGATGGAGGGTAAAAAGCCGTATCGTCTCCCATTTAAATCAATGTAAAACGTACGGCTTTTTCACTCCAATCTAACAACACTGATAAGAGGTTAAATGCGTAGTATGCTCAACTAAAGGCCTTGTGCTGACTCATTGTTTTTTCCATGTGCATGTGAAACGAGTGATTAAATCGAATTTTAATAAAACATAAGGTGAATATCTCTGTAAAGCTATCCTTCTTCAGAATCTTTTGATTTTTTAGCTTACAAAGTCGAAGCTGATTGACATAAAACGGAAAGTCATGCTTTCTGAGTACCTATTATTTTTTTATTTCAGTTCCTCTAAGCAAGAGTTATCCGCAAAACTGAATGAAATGACCAACAAAATATTTTCTGTATTGAAATCTTCTTCAAGAGATGTTCATGGTGCTTGCCTACAGGTTGCTCGATATTTTACCGCCATCTTGGATTTCATTTAAATACCTCTTGTGAGTTTGTTATTGCATTTTATGACTTTCTGCTGTCACAAATGGACTTTTCACGCGACTTTACATGAGATTTATCACTCTATATAGCGCTGTAGCAAAAGTTTGCAACAGACCCATTCACACTCTAAGCGCTAAACACTTCGAGCTACAGAACCATGGTCTCTGAGATCGTCAAAAAATGGCAATACATGAGGCAGTAAACTCATTACTGTATCATTTGTAAACTTCCAAGACCAATTTTAATTACAGAGACCACATTTAACAAGTAATTTAAACCTGGAAATTTCACCGAAAAGTAATTAAGCTTAAAAGACCGAAAGCGATTATATTTTTTATGGCTTTTTAAGTTTTCTTCACTGCTTTTTTGCCACTTTTTCTTCACTGAAAAAAATTAATAGTTAAAAAAGTATAGAACAAAATGATTTGCTAAATTAACCTGTAATTTTGTTAAATTAACAACTCAAATGATAAATCAGCAATTCATTTTGTTAGCTTAACATAACTTTGCCCAACCAGCAAATCTAAAAGTAAAAAAAAAAACAATTTTTATGCTGGAATAACCAATTAAGTAGTAAATAAAATCAGCAATTTATTTTGCTGATATAACAAGCTGAATTGTTAGATCAACTAATTGAGTTAAGTTCTGTATTTTTTTTACTATTTAAAATTGCTAAATTGACAATGTCTTTTTTGTTAAAAGAACACCATTATGTGGTTGATTTAACAACTATTTTTGTAAACTCAACAAATAAATTGCTAACTTAACAGAAAACCCTGGTTGATTTAGCAACTTTCAATTTTTGTTAAATCAGCAAATTTTGAATTGTTGCTTTAACAACTGATTTTTTCAGTGATTTCTCTCAGACCATAGAGCACCTCAATAATTTTTCTCTGCTTCAATTAGTTTCTGAAAAAATTGGTCCCAACATTTGAAACAAACCTGAAATCCCAAAACTCGGATTGCCTAGGGGTTAGGTTTACATGCTTTTTAGAATACGTGTTCCCTCTCAAATCGGGGAGCCAGATATCATAGCCCATGTCTGCCAAGATGAAGGCTGTGAGGAAGAAAAACATACGTTATGAGCAAAAAGGAAATAAAAAAGTTGAGTAAATATCGTGCTTTCAAACTGACTTTCAGTTAGTTAAAATATTTCAGTAGCTATACTACAACAATCAGCATTGTTTCCATTAATCATCCAATTTTTCTCATTGGACTCATAGCCGTATAGCCAGGATATTGTCTTTCTCTCTCTTAGCCCATTTGAATGCATGTTTTAGAAAAGGATGGATAAAGGGGCTGTCACGTGACCTCAGCCCCTGGTTCTGTCCTTTTCTAACACATGCAATCAAATGGGCTAAGAGAGAGAAAGACAATATCCTGGCTACGGCTATGATTGGACTTAATATAAAATTTGGTAATTTGTTAGATAATCTGGCAACACTAGCGATCAGCAGCCTAGGTACCTACTGCCAGAAACCATTTTCTGTTCTGTTCGATGAATCTATCTTTATGAGAGCCAGAGCTCTGACGAAAAAAAAAACAAAACTAGGGGTTTGCCGAGACGATGAAGATTAAAATGTTAGACTTCATACGTTTATAGCTGAGAGCTGACCGCACAGATTTTATTGCTGTCAATTCGCGCTGTTCAAAATTATGCGTCAGAGATGTGATGCATCTGAAACCGGATATTATAATGCCAGAGAGATTTCTTTGGCTCCTAAAAATTGTAGGCTTTGTTACTGTACCTACTGTGCCAACTGATAGCGTCCTGTAAAAATTCTAAAGAAGATATATATATAATATTATCTGCAGTTTAAACAAGTGCATTAAGGTGATTCCAGGCGAAAATTTTCCCAATTTCAATCCGATGGATAGCGCCACTAGTCGCTTCGAAAAAGTCGTGTTTTTGGCGTTTTAAACTGAAACCATAGATAAAATGAAAAAAACGTCAGCACCTGCGAATTTTTTTATGGATTTTTTTAGCCCAAAACGAGCAAAATTGGTTTAGAATTAAAGCCGTAAAACTGTGAAATTCATTCCGCCATAAGCTTAGTGAGTGAGAGTGAGTGCGAGTGATAATACGTCTATCCGCCTCACTCGCACTCATTGAGGCTTTTGGGAGTTTTCGTATTTCATAATTTCCAGCTTTACTTTTGAGTGTTTCAGTTTGAAACTTTCAGGGTATCTTCCTGAGTATGCTCGCAGGTGCTGACGTTCCTCAAATGTGTGTTTTTAGCGTAAATTCGTCAATTTTAGCCA